>CM037876.1:271546366-272017818 GCA_021292165.1 Shinisaurus crocodilurus
GTCCTGACAACAACCTCTGTTTCATTATCTTTTAACTGGCATACAGGCCTCCTTGCTCTTTTCATGACTTGATCTACTATAAATAACTCTGTAGTGAAATTAAGTTTGTAACCCTTGGCAAAGACGCCCTTGCTTTTAGATATCTATACGTGGTCTCCTTTTCTGAACAGCTGAAGCTCCTGAAGCTTCTTTTTACACAAGCCCCATAAACTACTTTCCAAACAGCCAGTGAGTTAGACTGATTAACATCTACAGGCCTAGCTTTGAAGGTTCTGTGAAAGCTATGATGATTATAACTTTTTAGTAATTGTGACAGTACATCTATATAGGTGAAGGTGTTGTTAGCTGTGAAATACCTCCACATTTTTGTTTTTAAAGTTCTGTTGAACTGCTCCACAACCCTCGCTTTGACTTCGTTATTGGTGACAAAGTGGTGTCCCCCATGTTGCTTTAATAGGCTGCTCACAGCCTTGTTTAGAAACGCACAGCCATGATCTGTCTGTAATTTGCCAGGCTTTCTTCCATCTTGTTTAAAAATAGCATTAAAAGCTTCAGACACCTCTTTGCCCATCTGGTCTTTTAGAACCCACACCCAGGCATATTTAGACAGAATGTCTATCGCCATTAAAACGCACTTGTGTAACCACTGTTGTATTTAGAAAATTGCTGCATGTCGACTAAAGCAGGCTGCCATTGAGCATCCACTTCAGACACAATGGTCTTGTTTCTTTTAAAATGGACCCTGGCTGGTTTATGCAGTGTGTAAGCATCCTGGTCTGCCAGCCATTTGGTAATCTTTCCTCTGACCAGTTTTTCGCTCTGTTTTTTGACTCCTGAAATAGGGAGTTCACGCACCCAAAACTCCCAACATCCCCAGGAGTATAATATATCTTCTTTAGGATTTCTTTGTCTTCTGCCATTTTGTAGGTTGACACAGGAATAGACGCATTGGGTTACAACAAACCATTTTTATTGGTGCATAGAAGCAACAGAAAACAACATCTTTTAACACTCAGGTCTGGGGAAATACATGAAAAGCAGGAAATGTTTACAGCCCATGAACTCTCGATGTTCAAGTTCTCAAAATCACCACACAGCCCATATTCTTGTGTAAAAAAAGAGAGAGAGAGAGAGACAGTATGAAACAAAGAAACACTTTAGAAATCAGCTTGTACCATCCAGCAATCATTGTCTACATCAGTGTTCTCCAACCTTGGGTCCCCAGATGTTTTTGGCCTACAACTCCCAGCATGCCCCCTCCAGCTACACTGGCTGGGGCTTGCTGGGAGTTGTAGGCCAAAAACATCTGGGGACCCAAGGTTGGAGAACACTGGTCTACATGCTATTAAGAACAAATCTCAGAAATAAAACTCTTACACCGGTGTGCTTCCTTTCTCTGCCATGACTTCGAAGTTTCCATCCTCTGCCATCTCCTCTTCCAGATCCTCCAGGGGTGACTGGTAAGTAGACCAGGCTGTGTCAGGATCCCGCAGCTGCATTTTCTCTGCAGACGGCTTGGCTAGTTTCATAAGTACCCTGCAATCCACGTCGCCTTCAACAGGCTGCACAGCAGCAGGAGTCTCTGCACTCTGCACCTTTAGGAGCAGGGCTTTTGGATCACAAGTGAAGTGCACTCCACTCGGCATCAGACCATTGCTCAGAGCAATCCATACTCCAGTTTGCCTGGAATGGGGTTTCAGGGATAGGAACTTGTTCTGAGGTAAATACAGCTACGGCAAGCTCTCTGTTGCAGCAGGACTCTTTTTTGTTACATTCTTAGGAGCTGTGACAGACTCTCCCTCCCCTGGTGTAATTTGTATGCCTACTGGGGGTGGGGTGGGGTGGGGTGGGGTGGGGGAAGAACCTCTAGGTGTCCTCTGGGCTCTTTCCAATCTTTCTGGGTTGAATGTTCAAGGGTACCAGGGGAGAAGAAAAACCCACGGGTCGCAGAGTTAGTCCTAGCATTTCCATGTTCTCTATGCAGAAAACGTGTCTCGGCAAGGAAAAGTGCTGTCTCTATCAAATATGACTGGCCCTGCTTCTGACTGGCTGGTGGGGAAGGGTGTTTCTTTGGTGGTAAAACTCTCTCTACTGATCTGTGGGGTGGGGCATGCCCATACAGGGTCATGTGTCCCTGCTGGGCCAATCTGGGGAGGGTTTGGAAATGGCCCCTGTGGGGCCCCCAGACGTTAGGTCTGGTTTCATTTCATAGATTTGGAAGGAGCCTACAAGGCTATCGAGTCCAACCCCCTGCTCAATGCAGGAAACTAGAGGAGGGGTCTCTCATCCAAGTAACCTCTTCCTATTGGGCCATTGTGATGGGGCAAGTTCATAGAGGGGTCACATTTTGCCAATCCAGGAGGGGCTGGAAATGTTCCTTGCAGGATCATTTCCAACCTGCATATGGCAGGGCTCTAAAACCTCTTCCTATTGGTCCATGGTGGCATGAGAAGTTCGTAGAAGGGTCATATGACCCCTGTCAGGTGATCCTTGCATCTGCAGCAGGACTTCCAGGGGTGGGACCTCCAGCCTGAAAATGGGTGGGGTTTAGAGTTTGACATGAGGTAGCCTTTTTCACTACTCTTGCAACTTCTGGAATTTGCCAGAATCAAGGCCTAGTTTCAGTCATCATCAGGCTAGGCTGGGAAAGTGCGTGTTCTGTTTCAGGCAGCAGATCTAGGTGAAGAAAGCATCTCGCTCAGTTGGAGCCCTGCTAGGGGATCGGCAGAAGGGAAGTTCCAGAAGTATGGTCAGTCAAATCTGAGGTCGGGTCTAGGATAGGCAGAACAAATAAGTATCAGCTGGATATGGCCCCTCTGCAATGAGCATGTGCTGTTTATGAGGTTCTTGCTTCGGACCCACTAACTGCTCTGTTGCAAACCAAAACCCCACACCTCTTCACCACCAGCCCAGCAGACAATGCCTCGCTCTCCTGATGTGCCATGCCCAGCACAAGTGTGTTGAAATGCAATATCCCTAATGAGACTAATGCTGTGAGCTCTCTGAAGGAGAACCATTTGTTGTAAGCAGTTTAGGATGTGGGTTTCAATTATTATAGGTAGCTAATAACCCAACAATAAAAAAGAAACCCTATTAGCTTTTCAAGTACATGTAAATACAATACATTGTCCACTAAGGTTGTATGGATGGCTTCAATGGCCAGAAACCCTGAACCTCTGCTCAACCCATTGTTTTTTGAATTCCCAAAGGTTGTGCATTCACAAAGGCCAGGATCTATGACAAAGGCTGAGCAGTCAGATTGAGAGAGAGAGAGAGAGAGAGAATATGTTAGGAGATATGCTTGCCCACAGGTGACAAACTGTTCTTATCCATAATCATTTTTCTACATTGAGGTTTTGGCTGAATGAGTGGCTGTTTTATTTCATCCACGTAGTTACCACTGGGAGATCAGCTGCTTTGTGCTAGGTACAATGGAGAAAGAGAAAGAGACAAAGGGGCAGAATCTTTTCAACTCAGGCTCTTGAAGACAGCTGTCTTTCTAACACTAGAAATGAGATAATTTCATAGGAACAAGATAGCACAGCTACTGGCTTGTGCCATGGATAAGACAAAGAGAGTTTCATGCAATTCAAGATGCCGCACATGCCTTGTTGTTGGATGATGCGGGCAGCAAATTCGACTTTGGTGACCTAGGCAAGGGCAAAAGGCCAGGATCTATTTATACTTGGCTTGGCCAATCCAGAGGCCTCAGACATCCTGCCAATCACAGGGGCTAATGTTGCATGTCTCTATTCTCTTCTGTGCTTGAAGAGGGTTTTTGAGCACAGCATGGCTGGTGAGGTGGCTCTCTGGCAGGAACTATCTACCATCTCTACAGGCCAGAAACAATTTGTAGGGAGTGGTGAAAGCAGGTGGTCTGGGCCTGCACCAGGTTTGAGGGGACCCTGGCAAAGCAGCTGGCAGTGGTGCTCCCTGGCTGTGAACTTACCTGGCAGTGGCAGCTAAGAAGCCACCTGTTGTTTTGGTTTCCCACAGTGCCCAAATGTTAAAGAGGAACTTCAGATGTACTGGCATTCTCACACTTATTTTATACCCTCCAATTGCCCCAAATTTGCCTGGACAGTCAAACACTTAAGCCATCACAGCTTTGTACTTTGTTATGCAGATTCCTGATTTATTATGCAGAGCCAGGAATTCCCCTGCCTCCTCCCCCAAGCTGTTTAGCATATCTGCGATTTTGCCCCATGGCCCCTTTAAGCAGGAAGGGAACAGACTGAGGGATTTCTCTCTGTGTGTGTGTGTACACACACACACATACACACACACACCTTGAGCAGGGGGTTGGACTCGATAGCCTTGTAGGCTCCTTCCAACTCTATGATCTATGAAATCTATGAAATCTACACACACACACACACACACGCTCCCTCGCTCATTCTACCTGCTGCCTCTGACCAGACACACACACACACACACACACACCCATTGAAGACATCTGTATTTACTTCTGAGTAACGGTAGGATTGCACTGTTTGTTTTAACTTAATTCAAGTTAGTTAAATTCTGTAAGATTATTCCAGTTTAAGTGTTTCTTTAAATCTAAATTGTATGAATAGAACACAAAAAGTGCTTTAAACTGGGGCCTTTCCACAATAACAAACAACAACAAAGCTGTTCAGCCCCTCAAAGTTACTCCTTGTGCTTAAAAACCAGAGCTGTAGAGGTGTTGGAGTAAAACGCTGAAACCCCGATGTATCTTTTTGTATTTTCCCCCACCCAAAAGCTCCCCCTCCTCCCCATCTCCTTCTTTTCTTCTCCTTCTCCAACTGACCCCCCCCTCATGAAAAACACCAGATATCAACAATTAAAGGTTTAAGTAAGGTAAAAATTTTTTACAAAAGCCACTAATAAAATATTATAAAATAATATATAATATAATAATGTAATAATTATAATATATAAGATTTTGTGCATTTCCTCTTTTGTACTTGACCATGCCCTTTGGTTGCCTGGCCACACCCTTGGCCACGCCCTCATTTTGCCTGGCCACACCCTCTTGATCACACCTTCATGTTGCTCTTGATCACACCTCTTACAAATTCAAATGTGTGTCCCTATTTTCATCTGTGAAATGTTGGAGGGTATGTTATTGTGTATTATAGATTTAAGTGGCACTACCGTGACGCCTTGGCTCAAGAATCCATTTTGGTTTTGGAAGGCCATAGTCTGAAAAACTGCCAGGAATATTGTCAAGGCTCTGAACCACTGCAAAGACACAAGAACCAGGGGTGGGGAACCTCTTTCAACACCACCACCTTCAGAGGTGAATTTGATAGAAATGTGAAAGAGGGCCTTCTCGGTAGCTGCACCCAGGCTGTGGAACTCCCTCCCAAGGGAGGCTAGGTTCGCTCCCTCTTTGCTGTTGTTATGAATAGCTGGGATTATGGGGTGAAATACAGACTGAGCCTCAAAACCCAAATGCAATTCTAGAACACCTTTATTTAGACAGAATGCAGTTCAATTCAATCCATTCACACTTTCCACATTCACTCAGACAGTTACCGGTACCAATGCCGAGCAACAGAGCCTGGTGGCCAGCCAGGTAGAATACTCAGAAGCAAGAGGTGTGCTGGGAACAGCTGCTCCTTTGGTGTTCTGGTCTTCCTCGGAGTTCTGCTGATTTTGGTGTACCTTAAATATTCTTTTTTCCAAGTCTTTACACAATGTGGAAAAACATGTCTTTTGTACATTAATTGAGCTCATCTTATCTTTTTTTTTTTTTTAATTCTCTTCTTGATGCTAAAGGACATCACCTTTCCCTCAGAAGCCTTGACCACCACTTCACCTGCTGACAACGTTCCTGAATTAGTATATGAACTTTGCCTCAGGTTTGCGGCTTATCTTGGAAGTCTCTTTCTTCAATGCTTTCCCCCAAAACTCAGCTAATTACATGCATCTTGTTGTTCATGTTCCACAGTTAGCTTTGCACGTATGCACATCTGTTTTTTTTGTTGGATGCTGTTTTTATTCTATTGTTGTTGTTGTGTTTTTAATTGTGTTTTAATGCATTTGTTTTATTATTGTTTTAATCAAGTTTTATTTATGATTGTAAGCTGCCTTGAGGGCCATATTTTTTGGTAGAAAGATGGGGCACAAATCAAATAAACAAACAAATAAATAAATAAATACATTTTTGCCACCATTATCACCAGCACCCAAGCTCTCTTGGCCACATAGCCTTCCAATATGCTTGCTCCGCCATTTTTCTCCTTATTTGCCAAATGCTAGTTTCTCCAATCTTCGCCTTTATCTTTTCAAGTTAGGCCTGTTAGAACAAGTATACTAGCCCATGTGCTAGGGAATGGGGATGCTAACCAAGCTATTTTTCTCTCCTGTAATGAATGTGCATGTGTGTGTTTGGAGAACAAAAATCTGTAAAAATAAGGTCTACACTTTTGGAGTTTGAATGAGGTTTTGAGCTAACTTCCCCAGTTTAAAAGTAGCTATTCCCCACTTCGGTTAGAGTACAGTGCATGAATCCACACCACACCTCTGGTTACATGCCCCCTTAGACCCGTGTTGGTCATTACACATGTACGTGCGTGAGCAGCATGTCCATGAAAGTGAGGATGAGTAGCAACACCAGAGCATTGTGGGAATTTTGACGTAGCAAGAGGCTTCTCAGATCCAGACCCTACTGCCAGGTAAGCTCATGGCTGGGAAAATATATGGGAGAGAGGGCCAAATAACTGATCTAGCACCAGTGGGCCTATTAGACTGCCAGGTGCTGACACCAGCCCTGCAGAGCTGGTGTCAGATGCAATTGACAGCTTGACATCAGCTGCTTGCATCCATGCATGTTGCTAACTGAGCCCGCACCTGCTGCCTCCTGCTGAACCCGCACCTGCTGCCTCCAGCACTATACCTGGACACTTACTGGTAGAGACATGCTTTTCCTCTCTCCCCGATTGTTCCACAGCGATGGCTAGCAATGCCCACGGGTGAGCCATCAATCTCACTGGCCACCTTTAGCTGAACATATACAGCAGCCTTTCCCAACCTGGTACCCTCCAGACGTGTTGGACTACAACGCCAGGCATCCTGGAAGTTATTGTGCGACACATCTGGAGGGCACCAGATTGGGAAAGGCTGGTATATGGTACTGTACAGCTTACTAGGTTAAGTCTCAGCCTTCGTTTATGAGGTCCTTCCTGGTTCAGGTCCCAGGTCCTCTTAACACTTCACCTTCTTGCTCTGGTGCTTGTAAGGCCAGGAAGCACTGGCCAAAACAGGAGTCTGTGGCTAGAGCCTAAGAATGCAAGCCCAAGAATGCAGCTTGCATGGAGGCACACAGCTGATGTCAAGGAAGGACTGGCAGCAGCTGTGTCTCTGTCCTTGAGGACTATATAATGGCGGAGGCCAAATGCTTGGTAACCACAATAAAGGAAGATATCAGTATGATACACCTGTTCTCGACACTCAGAGCTATAAGGGTCGATGCTGGCAATCTTATCAGCTAGGTGAACATGCAAGATAAGGATCCACCGAGCACCACTGGAAACAGCTAATTCTCTGGCCTCAGATTCAGCTGGCGTGTGGCCTGAGATAGGTTGGTGTGCCTGCAGTGCTCTCACCTCTGTGGTTTGCTTTGGTTATCAAGCTGCTTGCAGCAAGAGTTTGGGCCGCCTGGGCTAATTAAATGTAAACATGCAGGATGACAATGGACAAAGCCTTATTATAAAAGCCAAGAGGTCATTCTTCAATGGCAAGACCTTGTAAAGAGCGTCTGGAAAAAGAAGAAAAGAAAACAACCCCAAACCCCTTACTAGAGATGCTGAAAGGACACTTTGCTTTGGAAGTGACTTACGATTAAACTAAACTACTGCACTCATCCAAATCTTACCCCGCCCCCCAAAGGCACAGGACACTGCAAAATAGACTATTCCCCACCCAGAATAGCTACCCTAGCATAAAGCTTGCTAATTTGCTTAAAAGCATCCTTTCAGTACATTAGTAGTAAGCTGCTGAAAATCCATTCCAAAGGGCTCAGGGTATGGACAGAGAGGCTGTCCAAGGCAATCCATTGCCAATACGGAATCATCTGGGCCACACAAAATCCCAGTCCAAAACTGCTAGATTAGCTTTCTTCAATGCAGGCTGCAGCCTCCTCCATGTGAGCCACACACATTGGTTGGATTAAAACTCAAGTGCTGCAGTTACCCAGAGCAGGGCGATGTGGAGAGATTAGTGTTCCCAAACCTCTATAGAGCTGCCAACCTTTGTTGCTGGATTTAGTAGCAATAAATGACATTCACAGTGAAAATCAAATAGATACATCCAGGCAAGAGCTGCCTTGTATTCTTGTTCATGCCTTAGCACACAACTGGAAGAGCTGGAAAACAGTCCCAGGGAAAATCAAGTGGGACATGGCACAGGGTTTCTTACGTGAGAGCATTGCACATTCCCATATGTGGACTGTAGTTCCTGTTCGCACACTGAGTGAGATCTCCTTACAGACATTTTCTCTCTCTTCCTAATGGCCAAAGGCGTTCATTGGAATAGGTTGGGGTGATGCTTAGTTGCAAGATGGGAATGTCTGAAACCCACAGTATCAATCACTGCCAGTCAGGGGGAACCCCCACAAGCATCACAGTGTACTTCAATGCTTTCAGGCTCCTCGTGGAACAAGGTGGCTCATCTATTCCGATTGGTAAGGATGCAGCGCAATTGGCAATGGGATGCAATAGAAGGATCATGATCCATTACTGGTGCACAGATGGACTCCTAATGAAATCATTTGGATGTGTCATGGTTTACAGCCTCCCAAAAAAAATCTGTTATGAAAGGATTGTGTATTGGAGAAGGTCAGGCTGCTCCTCAGTTGCCAAGGAAAAGCAGTAGGAGCTCCAGCATTAGTCACAGGCAAACTAAGGGACCCCCTCCCCAAAAAAGTAAACTGCTTCAATGTTTACTGGCCCTCCCATTGCCTTTTAAATAAATTATTCTTCAGCAATACTTTTTGTATTGTAACGAAGAGCCTTGTGGCAACTTAAAGACGAACAAATTTATTCTTGCATCAGCTTTCATGGACACTGTCCCCTTCATCAGATACTTGAACTGTTAACCTCAAATTGTTAGATTTGCTGGCTGTGGGGGGAGGGAGATGTAAACTGTGCGGACAGAGGGAGTTGAAGTGCAAAAAGTGCAGACAGAGATGATTACCTTAACGGTTGCCATTCACAAAAAGTTGTGGGCCTAGCATGTAAATAAATGGTTCCATGAAATTTTGGGTCTATTCCATTTGGAGATGGCGCCTGAAGACCAGCATGTAAGCCTCCAGTCACCTTTGGTTTAATACATTCCAATGGATTTGCCTCTAGAGATTATCTTTAGAAACTGCGGTATAATCAGTCACTGGAGTTGTTCCCTAAAGATTACTATGTAAGCAAGTATTTTGATTTGGAGATGGTCCCTACTACAATCTTCCAATTATTTCCTATGGCCTTTCAGAATGAACCAATGCATTGCACTTTAGATGGTTTTCTCCATTAGCTGGTGGACTAACTTTGAAGTTTAAAGCTTTCAAAAATGATGGGAATAGTACAAGCTTCTCCCCACTTGCATACACCTAGAAAGAGGAGATGCCCTCAAACAACCCAAGACAAAAATCAAACCATATGCACAGCAGGAAAGAACAAAACATGGGTTAGAAGCAGGCTTAATAAAAGAAATGTGGAAGGAGAGTTGTCCACACACAAAGGAACACTACATAGAATCTTTTGTTCTACTGGACTTCATTTTGAATCCATGAGAATGACTGAAAGTGACTCATAAAAAGGGAAGATGTAAGTGCTCCCCTGATTGCACTTTGATGCAGGAAGAGCACAGGAAGCTGGGAAAAAACCCTCAATCTCATTATCTTAAATACCATATAATGTACTGCACTATTATTTTATAGGCTTTATAGGTGACACCACCACTCCTGCGTTGGTTCCATTTGGGTACATGAAGTCTTCTATGGATATGAAAGACGTGAGTAAAAAGCAGTGCTAATGTTCTGCAGTTTCCCTGCAGTGGTGGGAGGCAGTGAGTGTTATATTTGACAGGGAGAGTACCATTGGCAACATGTGCTAAGCTTTGCATTCTTCATCTGACGACAGACATAGCAACAGATAAATACGCTATGACCAATTTGTTAACACTGCATTATTGGCAGCCAAAAGAAAAAGGGAAAAAAGATCACTTTGAACTAGGCACCTAAACCCTTGCCAAGAAGTAACAAGTGGATCGACAGCTTAGCTCAGGGATTTAGCACCAGTGAAGAAAATGCTGCAAAAGCCCAAATACGTAATTGCATTTTCAAAGGTAATAACTCTATTCCATTGTGTTCCTGAAACCAGGCTAACTAGTCTTTTAAAAGAAAATCAAGCGCAATCACTCTCCAAGTAATTAAGTGTGTGCTGGACTTCTGCATGTAAAAGCACAAAAGTCCTATTTAAATCATTTGAGTTTTCATGGACATGATCCCGATTTAAGCACAAGCTCAACTTTCTTGTTGAAATGAATGGAATGTAAAAGTGTCCAATTTTGGCTGGATAGTGCCACATATGTTTACATTTAAGCATATTTTAAGTAGCTTGATAGCTTGATCTAGTTTGCTAGACTATGATAGTCTGTTCAAGACCTTGTGTACTGAAACTCTAGAAACACAAGTTTTGGGACAGCTTTTAAAAATATAATAGTATTTTGAATCTCTCCAGTATGCAGTAGAGTGGATAGGGTGTTGGACTTTGACTGGGGTTCAAATCCTTGTTCATTCATGAAGCTGACTGAGTGACCTTGAGTTGAGCCAAAGACCAGAGCCTGAGTTCATACAAACTTGACAGCTCTTCCACTTTGAAAACTTTATTCTTGTTCAGTTTCACCTTGGTTGTACTTTCCTATATAATTAAGAGTTGAGCTTGCTAGTGCAAGGCAAAGCACTTTGCAAGACACCTTTCCTACAAGCTAATTAAAAATAAGCCTTGCAAAACCTAAGTTGCTAGATCAAAACAAAGCTCTTTGCAATAGCACAAATGCTTTACAAGTCAAGACACACTTTGCTAAACCTGAAGTGCCAGAACAGCTTAGAGCCAATGCCTTATAAGTCTTTCACTCCTTTTCTCCAGCAAACTATGCAGGTGATACCTATACTATGTTAGGGTGTTGGACTGGGACTCGGGAGATCCGGGTTCTAGTCCCCGCTCGGCCATGAAACTCACTGGGTGACTTTGGGCCAGTCACTGACTCTCAGCCTAACCTACCTCACAGGGTTGCTGTGAGGATAAAACGGAGAGGAGGAGGAGAATTATGTAAGCCACCTTGGGTTCCTTGCAGGAAAAAAGGCGGGGTATAAATACAATCAATCAATCAATCAATCAATCAATAAATAAATACATAAACAAAGCCTTAAACAAGTGTACATATGAAGCCTTTTCATGATTTGACTTTAAGCATATAACTGGAAAAATGAGCTTCCTTAATACCAATACTAAAATACCTTGGGGTGTGTTTGCTGTTTTTGCTATAATTTTGTTGTGGCACAAAAGTAGTGGGAGCAAGTGGGTGGAGACATTAAGAGAGGGGTGGAGAGAGTCTCAGGTCACACTCTTGGACAGATCTGGCCCAAGACACTTGGCTGCTGGAAGCGAAGGACAAGATGGTGCCTCCCTTTCATGTACAGAAAGACTGGCAACCTAATCTCATTTCAACACTAGGGCTGAGGCAGCATCTTCCTGAGCACAGCAGGCTAGCTTAGGGGGTACAGGACACAGGCTGCATGGCCCACACAGCTCTGTTCTCCAATACTTTGCCACCACCCGATCCCTCCCATCATCCACTGCCTGAGGCAGCTGCTTCACTGAACCCTGCTCTTGGATATTCATCACTGGCAGGAATGAAAAAGAATGGGCCACTAGTGATCCATTGACACAGAGTCCAACTCCTCATCCTATTATCATTAACATTCTTATTTCTTATTTCTGCCTCGCTCATCCATTTATTTCTGGCTATCTGGTGTTCACATGACACCCATGGATTCTGGTCACTGCTTGGCCTACAACAGCCAATGGGTGTGTTCGCACGTCACGACAACCCACCCTGGCAATAAGCCACGGTGGGTTGGTTGTTGTGCAAACAACCCAGGTGCGCCCGACAGATGATCGGGCTCACCATGGGTTGTTTACCTCCTCCTTCCGCCTCAGTCCTCCTGCGGATATCCCAAGGGACCCCATGGCAGGACCAACTTGTCTGCCGCCGCCGCCTGCTGTGACTGCGAGCCCTTTTTTTGCTTGTGGTGCCTTTTTTTACCCCTTTAACCATCCCCCCCCCCCGAGATCGTGAACTCCGGCTTGACAGCCAGTATTCATGATCTCTGTTTTGACAGCCACTGCCAGCCCCTTCAAAGTGCCCAAGTGGCACATTGGAGGGGCTGTCAGTGACAGGCATGAATGCATATGTCCCCGTGAAAAAACCATGGGGACCCGTCAAAAAACCCTTTTAAAAGGAGCCGGAGTTTTGACAGCTAGCAGTCAAAACTGACAGTTCCCTTACAAAGGGGGTGGCTTGCAGTTTTCCACTTTCCTGAGCACCTAGAATCTTGGGAAAGGGTGGGAAAGTGAGAGGACCCTCAGAGGAGCCAGGTCCAAAAAACAAAACCCAACCCCTGAGGATCTCGCTGCGAAGGGGGTGATCTAGCAGCCACCCCTTTTCACAAGCAAAGAACACTCATGGCTTTGGTTTCTTTTGACAGCTTGCCTTTTGACAATTGTCAAGAGAACCCAAAGTGAAAAATAAAGCTCTTGGCAGCCTCTCTGGGTCAATGTGCAAGTGTGCATTTGTGCAAGTCCAACTTAAAAAAATAAATTTAAAGAATGTGCAGATTTTGGGCACGCACATGCACACACACACACACACAAATTAAAAAGGTGTGATGAATCAGTGAAAGTACCTCCAATGTGCCGCTTGAGCACTCTGTCAGCTTTCACGAGCTATCAAATCGGAGATCACTTTTCACGATCTCCATAAAAAGAAGAAAAAAGGGTAAAGGGCAAAAAAGCCGCAGTGAGCTCAAAAGGCTTGCGATTGCAGTGGGGGGGGGGATATGGAGTCAGTGCTGGTCATCCCAAAGTGCCGCTTGGGCACTTGTGGGGTGTCTGCAGGGCCAGTGCTACCATTAGGCCAACTAGGCGGCTGCCTAGGGCGCCGGGCTAAAGGAGGCGCCAGAAATGCCTTGGGGGGAAAAAAATACATCACGTATTTTACCAAGTTTGTTTTACCAATCATGTCCTGTGGCGGGGAAGGGAAGGCGAAAGAAGCGCACCCCTCCCTCTCTCTCCTCCAGCTCGTTACCAGGAACAGCAGCAGGCAGGCTCCTCCTCACAACCAGCATCAAAAGAGGCAGAGAAGGCTACAGACTGGAGGAGGGGAGGCGGGCAGGGGCCAATGATGGGAGGCTGGTGGGCAGCTGGAAGGATGCACCTGCAAACACCTCCTTCACCTTCCCTCTCAAGGATGCACCTGCAAACACCTCCTTCACCTTCCCTCCCTCGCGTGAGCCTCAGGTTCCTCAGCTCAATGTCCCCTGAAAGCAGTTATTTCCAGCAACCAGGGAGGGAGGGAAAGGTATTTTAAGCTAGCTGGGGCTCCAATGTTTTAATTATTTACCATGCTGTTTCTGTGTTTTGGTTTTAAATGGTTTTAGGATGCAATCCTATGCGTGTTTGGAGGGGGGGGAAATCCTACAACTCCCAGCATTCCCCAGTCAGCCATGCGCAATCCTATGCACGTTGAGGTAGAAAAAAGCCCCACAACTCCCAGCGTTCCAACAGCCAGCCATGCTGGCTGGTGAATGCTGGGAGTTGCGGGGCTTTTTTCTGCCTCAACGTATTTAGGATTGTGCCCTGAGCTGTTGATGTTTTCTTTACTGTACTTTGAATATTGTTGTCTGCCTTGAGCACTAGGCTGGTAAAGGGAAAGATAGGATAATATACATTATTCTGATAAAGAAATATTGCAACAAAGTGATAGAGAGAGGAGGAGAAGTAGCAAGTTTCGTAAATCCCCTCCTAAATTTGAACCAGATGATCCACGGGCTCTCTCTTTGCTATGTTTCTACTACATGCATCCCCACCCCCCTGCAACCCAGAAGGTGTACGAGTCAAACCGGTGTCTCTGCACCTCCACCCTGCAAGGTAGGACAGGCTGCAAGACGCCCTTTTGTCTCTATTCCTCACAGGTAGCGCCACCACACCTCTCTCACATCCTTTTTTCATATCCCCTGTGCTGCCCGCAGGAGGAGACAGGCTTTTACATATATATGGAGTAGGAGAAGGCCCTTGGGAGTTCCTAGCATAGCTGGGCTGATGTTGCCTCTTTGCTTTCCTCGTGAACACAAAGGAAAAGTCTCAAAGTCCACAAAGTTTTTCTATGGGGCTCGGCAGTTCCCAGGGAGGGAAATTTATTTCATAATGGGCATAGGGCTGGAGGGAGGGAGGGCTCAAGTGGGAAGGGGGGGCGCTAAATATCTGATCTTGCCTAGGGCACCAAATTGCCTTGTACCGGGCCTGGGTGTCTGGCACTTTGCAGTGGCCCGGGCAAACTTAGCAAGAGCTGCAAGGATTTTTTGCTAACCCAGTCAGTGTTGGGTTTGAAAGATGGGAAACCGAGTTCAAACCCTGGTTCAGTTATGACATTTACCACTATCTCTCAGCCTAACCTTCTCAGAGCTGATGTGACAGTAAAATAAGATGGCCCCCATGTATATCCCTTTGAGCTTGTCAGAAAAATACCTGGATAAAATGTGTGACAAATAAACATGCCACAGACAAGGACATTTTATTTTGCCCTGCCCATGACTTGCAGCTGTCTTGTTTTAAGGGAATTATTCAGAACAACAAAGACCAGGTCATACTACTGCGGCAGACCTCAACTGTTTGAGAATAGACCCCTCACCACCACCACCCCAGCTTAATAGCTGCATGGTGCCTCCTTAGCATCTGAGAGACAGAGCTTGGGGAGCAGGTAACAGCTCTTAGCAGGAGACCAAGCCTCTGGAAATGAAACTTTACAACATCATTGGAGCTTGGGCTGAAATGAAAGGAATAGGGTGGAAAATAAGACATGAGGTGGCCACTGTGCTGTCACCACAGGGATCTTATCCACTTCAGCTCACTCACTTATTTGAAGAGAGCTAGAATGGAGTAGATGTCTGAAGCCATCCAGTGCAAATAGAGGTGTGTGCCCTTAGAGGACTCCATGTTGACAGATTTGGCCAAAAGTTCAAGGTATGATATATAACACTCTAAATGGCTAAGGCTCAAAATACCTGAGAGACTGTCTTCACATCTCTATCCCATCATGATCTTTAAGTGGGGTGGCCATTACACATTGCCAAAAAGGAGGACCAAAGAGGACACAGGGTTGCACAAAAACCGCATATGCTAATTCATAGGTCTAGATGCAAATTTAGAAATAATTACAGTAATTTAAATAAAAAATACAATACATCCCAGGATAGTGGGGAAGACTCTGACCAGGTGACCTGTGTCCCTGCTGCTGAGTCTGCTGTCCAGGTGCCAATGGCTGATGGGCAACATCAAGGCCCCTCCCTGCTCTCCTTTCTGATGGTTCTTTATCTTTAAACTTGACTTGAACTGGACAGCCCTGCAAACATAGGATGCCTTCAAATGGAGGACTGTCCTTGGTAAAGTAGGAAACCTCATTATACTATCTTAAAGAGACCCCTCCCACTCCCTGAAGTTCTGCCCCCTGGAGGCAAATGGGCAGAGGATGTCATCACTGTTATCTCTGACAAGTTGTTGCAGATAACTGTGAGGATTCCCCTTAGCACACTGCTCATCCTCCCAATTGGCCCACTCCACATCCTCCCCAATGGGGGAAAGTGTGGGGCAGGCAAAGCCACCTTGACTGAGATGCCAGCTGGAGAAATGCTCCTTTAGCTGGTGCCTCTGTTGGGGACCTTTACTGCAAGAGGACTTTCCCCGCATTTTTCACTCCATAAGACGCACTTAGGTTTTGGAGGAAGAAAATAAGAAGAAGAAAAAATAAGGCACACTTATGTAGGTTTTGGAGGAAGAAAACAAGAAAAAAAATATTCTGAACCAAATGGTGAACTTTAATACAAATGAACTTTCTACCTCCAGTTTAAAAGGAATTTTATATGCTAGTCTTTTCTGCTTTATCATCCTTGTATGTAGAATGAGGAGGTGGTATTTTTCTGCAAGAAAATACAGTAAATGAAGGAACTATCAGTAATGTGTCCTTCATTGTTATGAGATTGTTATTGTTACCACCTCAATTTTGGAAGAGATATAAAAGAATAAAGGTGCCTCTGAGTGCATTTGCCAGCTTTACACTGAGCACTGGTGTAGTGGCTAAGCAATTTATTTACTTTAGTACCGTATTTGTTTATAAAATGTTTATAATGTTACTACCTCACAGGGTTGTTGTGAGGATACAATGGAGAGGAGGATTAGGATTACCGGTACCAGCCGCCTTGAGTTCCTTGCAGGAAAAAAGGCGGGGTATACAAAATGTAATGATAAATAGGTATGTAAATATAATAAATAAAGCATCTCCAGAGATCAGTCATGATTCTCTTTGTGTTGCTTCATCACCAATATAGAAGACCCAAGGAGGAAAAATACGGTACAATTCACAATTCCCTCCCAATAATGGATATTCTTAATTCCAGGATCATTTTAAAGCAGTAGGGTAATAATATACCTAGGTTTTATGAATACACTGATCTGACCGACGTAGAAATCCGGCTCCCCCACGCCTAGCCTGCTGTCCGCGCTGCGACAAGATTTCAGTGTTGGCGGCGGCGGCAGCATTGTCCGCCGGCCGCCCCCCCTCCGCCCCTAGGCCGCGGCGCCTCCAATGAGAGCACGGCAGGCTGGGCGAGGCGCGCAGCTATTGGCGCGCCGCGGCTCCATCGCTGCAGGGATGGGAGGGGCGGATGAGAGGGGCGGGGGCTCGGGCAGCTGCCGCCAGTGCTGAATGGGATCAGGGCCCACGAGCTGCTCCGCCGCCGCCACCTGCCCAACCGCTGCCACTCTCTTCCCGCTCCACAGCGCCAAACAGCTGATCCTTCGCTCAGCTGTTTGGCGGGCCCGCGGCTTGGCCTCTCTCCATAAGACGCACAGACATTTCCCCCTATTTGGGGGGGGGTGCGTCTTATGGAGCGAAAAATACAGTAATCAAAATGTGGTAGCTTCACTTGGCTCTTCAGTCTCCCAGAAGCAGAATAAATAATGCAAAATAATGCAAATATTCTCACTTTGCCTAATGCATTGTTTTGTGCTTCCCACTTTCCCAATCGGTAGGAAGTTCATAGGAAAGCAGTTCATAGGATCATAGAGTTGGGAGGGGCCTACAAGGCCATCGAGTCCAACCCCCTGCTCAAGACAGGAAAGTAGAGGTGGGGTCTCCCATCCAAGTAATCACCAGGCCTGACCCTGCTTAGCTTTTGTGGAGGAAGGGGGGGCTGGCTGGCCCACCACACCCCCACCCTTTCCTACCCCAAAGGAACCAAGACCCCCTGAGATCTCAAGATACCAGATTGCCAGCCTCAGCTGTCTGCAATCCTACTTGAATCTCTGTTCAGGGACTTGCCTTTAATTCTGTAACCTGGATTTAGATACTGAAGCCACAGAGCAACTACAAAACCCATGTGGGGTAAAACCAAGACAAGGTTTATTCTGGTAGCATTTTACAACAAGATTAGGGAAATGAGGGAAGCACACAAAATAAAGGGAGAGACACTTTAGTACACAGTAAAGCTGCAAAATAACAAAACCTGATTCTTAATATCTCTCAGGCACACACCTATATTACCTGAGGGTGTCCTCTTCCAGGGTTAGATCCAGCACAGCCCTGCCGCCCGGGGGGAACTATTCCATCTACCCGCAGGTCCGAGATGGATAGCCCTCCACAGGGCCTACCTTCACTAGAGCCCTCATTCAGCTAATTTCACCAGGAGCTACCTGGGGTCTTTGGCTTACCGCCATTACCGCAGCCGGGTAGCCATGCGATCCAAGACAAAGAACAAAGACACACAGGCTACACGTTGGGAAATAGTTCTTCCCCCCTCCCCCTTTCTGTAGCTTTCCTGCCTTCAGCCAATTAGATTGAACTTCACCTGGCCAGGCAGGGGGAGAGAGACTCATGAGTCATGACTCATGGCTTACTGGGCCTGAACTACATTTACATATGAAAGCCCTAGACCGGACTCTCAGGCGCCATGCCCCATCCTATGCTTTATGTACCTTTTGCCTCCTCCCAGCCCCCCCAACCGGCCTTACTTGATTTACACATGAGGAGGCGTGTGTGTGTGTGTACATGCAGGAACCCCCAAAGGCTCTTTTCTTCACACCCTTTCCTTTGGGAAAAGATGAAACGAGGGGTTAACCCTCTCCTTTCATCTATACTAAGAAAAAAGAAAGAAAAGAGCTTGCGCTAGCCTTCTACCACTAGTGCACCTTTCTTCACTTTCACACACACAAAAACAGAACAACACAAAAAAGCATCAAAACATCAAACACCTTAACTACAGTCTTAACACAGCTTTAAATCTTAAATCTCCTTAAACATCAAAACAGCATAACAACAATCAATAACCATCAATCAGCAGTGCACATACACAAGAAACATCATATGCACTTTAAAAAAACTTTTTAGGGTTGCTGTTTCTCACACAGCCTGTAGGGGGCAGATTGCTGACTGAAATGTGACTCTTCAATCGCAAATAAAGCTTGCCTGCCCTCTGACCAACGGAATACATCACCCCCCTGCCCCCGTGGTTCCTCCCACGACAGATACCCACTCCCTCGCAAAGGGGCTTTGGATTACTGACTGAAAGAATGTGACTCCTCAAATAAGTACGCCATAAATATGTAATAATTAATTTTAAGTAAAAAATGCCCAGAAATTTGTAACAATTAATATAAACATGTATATATTATATAACATGTTAGATTATATTATATATTAATTTTTAAAACATCTGGAAAGGATATACCCACTTCATTTTCTAAAGTGTTGTTTTTTGCAATTCTGACTAGTTCAATGCTTGTGAATAACATGCCTGTGTGTTCCCTCAGAATTGAATGCTGAGCTCTGGAGGCTCCACCCCGGCTTCTAGAACACACAGCCTGGCAATCTTTCTTTCAGCCGCTAGAGGGCTTCTCGCCTCTAACTTCCTTGTAACCTCTCTGCCTTGTTCCCTGGCCTCTGACTAATTTTTCTCTGGCAACTCTTCCCTGCCCCCTTGAGGCCCTTTGAAAACTTACAGGTTTCTGGCTTTACGTTAGCATTACATTCAAATTTCAAATTGACCTGATCCAGTCTGGACTAATTTTTTCATTTGGGGACAAGACAACAATAGTTCAACTTCTTACACTGGGATCACCCGTCCCCCGGGCCCCCAGCAACAATTTAGATAACACAAATACACTTGGATCACCTGCCCCCTCCCTTCGAGGAACAATTTAACAGTTTTCATTGGCTTTAATCAACCCCCAATTTCAGTCCTCTTTTTCTTCTCGCTGGAGAAACTTGGGGGGAAATTCTTCTGTCCGTGCTTCTCCGCCAGCTGGGAGGGAAATCCCCTTTTCTTTCTGCTCCTTTCAGCTCTCTATTGCTTACACTGGGATCGCCCGCCCAGCAACAAGACAACACAATTATACTTGAATCACCTGTCCCCTCCCTTCCCAGGAACAAGTCATCAACATTTGTTGGCTTTAATCAAACAATCAACCCCCAATCTCAGTCCTCTTTTCTTCTTGCTGGAGACACCTGGAGGGAAATTCTTCTGTCCGCGTTTCTCCGCCAGCTAGGAGGGAAATCCCCTTTGTCCTTCTGCTTCTTTCAGCCCTCCACTTCGGCAGCACAGGGGACAAAGTCTCTTTTGCTGGGGGGGGGTTTTCTGATGTCCACTACCCCCTCTGCTTGCTGCTGCCCAGCCTGGCCATTCACCATGCCCCCCCCAAGAGCAACTGGACAGTCCAAGTTCAAAATCTGAGTCCTTCTCCCGTGGGAGAGATGTAGGGCAGGACTGTGCCTTCCCTCCCCAAAGTCTTGCCAATTTCTCTGGGGCACATAGCACAACTCAATCATTCATCAAACGCTGTCCCAAAATTCAACGTTTTGCTCACCAGCCTCTTAAGAGAGGTTTCCTGGTCTTCTCTCCTTTCTTCTGCTCCCCTTGGAACACACACACGCGCGCACACACACACACTTTTTCTCCTCCCGGGCTCTCCCAGCCCCCAAACTTTGGGATCACACAGCTGCAGGTTGCTTTCTCCTTTCTACAGCCTTTTTTCACTCGATGGGAATGGTAGGATCCTTGCTTCAGGTTAGATCCAGCACAGCCCTGATGCCCGGGGGGAACTATTCCATCTACCCAAAGGTCCGAGATGGATAGCCCTCCACAGGGCCTGCCTTTACCAGAGCCCCCATTCAGCTAATTTCACCAGGAGCTACCTGGGGTCGGATCCTGATGGCCCCCCCGAAGGCTTGGGGCCTCTCCTTGGCTTACCGCCATTGCCCAACAGCCGGGCAGCCACGCGATCCAAAGACAGACAGACCAAGACACACAGGCTACACGTTGGGAAATAGTTCTTCCCCCCTCCCCCTTTCTGTAGCTTTCCTGCCTTCAGCCAATTAGATTGAACTTCACCTGGCCAGGCAGGGGGAGAGAGACTCATGAGTCATGACTCATGGCTTACTGGGCCTGAACTACATTTACATATGAAAGCCCTAGACCGGACTCTCAGGCGCCATGCCCCATCCTATGCTTTATGTACCTTTTGCCTCCTCCCAGCCCCCCCAACCGGCCTTACTTGATTTACACATGAGGAGGCGTGTGTGTGTGTGTGTGTGTGTGTGTGTGTGTACATGCAGGAACCCCCAAAGGCTCTTTTCTTCACAGCTTTCCACACTCAGACAAAGTTTAATTGGCATTTTACAGTGTCAATGTCCTTGTGCATAGAGGAACTTGGAAATGTATAATGTTTTTGTAATACCTGTTTATTTACAGGTATATATGCTGAGCGGGGTGGTTGTGGAAGAACAAAGCAGTCAATCCAGACAGACAGTGCTAGCCTATAAAGCAGCACCAATTTCCCAAATGGAAGCAGCATCCAATGGCCTGAAGACTGCTTTATATTAGCCAACTGCAAAAACATAGCCCATTTCTCCTTCACTCCAGTACAAAACAGTTTCTTTGAGGCCCCACCATGACCCTTACTCCTTGCCGATCAACATATCAGCAATCATTAAAGCAAGTGCCTTTAACTAGCAAGCTATTCAACAGTCTAGAGAGGTGACATCTCTTCACTTCATACAGCACAGTAACATACCCATAATAACTACATACATGTTACAGCATTTAGCTTTTTTTTGCCTTTTTAAAAAGTGGTGTATACACACCCCAAAAATAATCCTCACTGTCTCTTGAGTCACAGCAAATTTCCGTATGACTTTTATATTGCCAACAGCATAGTGGAGTTATCCATCACACTGTACCAATGACAAAATGTCCTGATCAAATATTAAAGCAATGAAAGTAATCAGGATGATAGAAATGTCTAGAAGGCAGCTCAGCATAATTGTCCAGGGCATCATTTCTGTACAAAGGGAAAAGGCCAGAAGCCCTCAGAAAACAAAGAGATTCCAGCTAAATTGCCAGATTTGGAGACATCCCAACCCTGAAAGGAATATAATCTGACCCACAGAATTTCATGGAGGCAACCCAAACTATCTGGATCAAATTCTGAAATGTGATAAATGTAGATAGATATTAGAGAATATTGTGGGTAGTCAGAAACTACAGGGGGGACACAGTCCCTGAGGAGACAATTCAAAGACAGACCACCTTTGGACCCTTCATGTTATTCTCTTTTGATTGGCTGTCTATGGCAGCTTTCCCCAACCTTGTTCCTTCCAGATGTGTTGGATTGCAACTCCCATTATTCCCAACGAGCATGGGCATTGGCTGGAATTAAGGGAGTTGCAGTCCAACAAATTTGGAGGGTATCAGTTTAGGGAAGACTGATTTATGGTTTCAAGACTATGGGCTCCTGAAGACACAACCTGTATGAATACAACTACTTTCCCTGGTCATCAAACTGACTTTTTAACATACTCTGTTTTTGAATGGGAGTAATCTTTTGGTTGCTTTTTTCTCCTGTAGTAGTCTTGCTAGCTGGCAAAAACAGACTTTGGGGGCCCTAAGCCGTAAGCTGGGAAACAAGAGTGATGCTTGCAGGGTTCAAAACAGACAGCAGATATTCAAACCTTTTATAAAAATTTCAAAACAGCAGTGCCGGGGCGGGGGGGGGGGGCACACACTCTGATTTTGATCAGATCAGTGATGCTGGAGGAGTGGTTGTAATATTGATTTAGTCCTTTCCGCCATGCACTTTTCCCAATGCAAATGACCCCCTCACCTGCTGCCCCCCCACCCCCAGGGGGAATAAAAAAGAGGTATGATTTAGGTTCTCAGGTAGGATTAATAGCAGCTTTCTGGGCAGGGGAGCAGATTCAGAAATATGGTATGTGTGTGTGGGGTGTGTGTGGAGGCTAAATAACTCCTAACCCAAAGTCACTGCCTACTCCAGTCAAACTCAGAGCCCTCTACGGCTGCTTACAGTAAATAAAACAATTGGGAGGTCCAATTGCAGATCTCTCCCGTCATGCCTCTTTAGGCCCCCAAGTTTGTAGGACAAGGCAACTAGCAGTCCTGACCCTCCAGCTCCAGGCATCCCAGCTGCACCCATATTGCCAAGAGGTACCCATATACTATATGAATAAAGATAAAATTGCATTGCCTGGAAGACAAGCTTTATATGCCTTATCACTTCTACCCAGAATGGGGCCATTATTCTGCAGTTCCAATGCATGTGTGTCAGATTTGCCTATGGGGATCCACAGTGCCAGCAAAGCAGACAGGCCACTATTCTGGTTGTGTTAAACATGCTGGAGTTCAGTAGACTCCAGTAGGTAAAAGAGATGTTACCTCTTACTGTCCAGGAGAAAATGCGCTCTCTCTCTCTCTCTCTCTCTCTCTCTCTCTCTCTCTCTCTCTCATATATAGATAAGATGTACACACACACACACACACACACACACACACGAGTGCACAGAGCACCCTGAGGTTAGAGAGAATCCAAGTTCTAGAAGGTTTTGCAACCAAAGGAACTGGACTGAGGGCCATTCACCTGACTTCCTCTTCCCCTTTCTTTTATATTACCTTTGACACTGCAGCAAAGAACAGAGATAAAGGATAGCGAAAGGGATGGAAGATATTTGTTAAAATGAATATGAGGAATACGTTGTGAAACTTTATTGAGAAGGTAAGGTAGTCAATAGTCATCAGCCTTTTCAGACCCGTGTCCTACCATGTACCATAAGTCTAAGCAAGCACTTGGAGATCTATTTCTTAATATTTTCCATACACATGCATAGTGGTAGTGCTTTGTTGTGACCCACTTTAGGTCAGGTTGCAGCCTAGTAGTGGGTCCTGACCCATCAACTGAAGGCCAGTGAGGTGGATCTCTAAGAGAAACACTTCTTTCAGCATGTATAAACTAGCCTGTCCTTTACATCCCATCACTGCACAGCAAATTTCCAGTTGTGGCTACTCCTAAGGCTCTATATAAACCCTTCTGGACATCATTAATAAGGTCTCTCTGAGCCCAGGTTCCTACTCATTCAGAGCATAGACCTACATCTGCTCACATCAATGTGTCACAGTTCACATGGGACATTCCAAGAGTGGTGAAGATACTAAGGCTGGAGACAGACAATTTAAGAGAGATGAAAGTGGTTTGAGAGAGAGATCACCGCCCCTTCCATAGAATACACACATATTTCTTTTGTCTCACTGTCACTTCTGGACAAATTGGTTTTGCAGGTTTCTAAACAATAAAAAACCTACAAAACCTGTTTACCACACAAAAAAGAGATGATCATACACACCAGGAGCAGCAATCACTCTTTAAAGTTACCTTTAACTCCCTGAAAAAAATGATTGCCTGTCTCTAGCCTAAGACAGTGGAGTTCATTCATTCTCTCTCTCTTTCTCTCCCCCCCCCCATGCTCTCATTTTCTTTTGGCCTCTACATTGTTTGTATTTTATATTGTATTTTATAATTGTTGTAAACCACCCATAGAGCTTCAGCTATTGGGCAGTATAGAAATAAAATAATAATAATAATAATAATAATAATAATAATAATAATAATAATAATAATTATTATTATTATTATTATTATTATTATTACACAATTGACATCTGACTAACATTCACCACTTTAGTATTTCTCTTTCCTGACAGTCTCAAGATATCTCATTCTACAGCCTCTTAAGAGAATCCACATTCTAGACCAGTGTTCTCCAACCTTGGGTCCCCAGATGTTTTTGCATGCATGCATGCAGACTCCCAGATGCATGCTGGGAGTTGTAGGCCAAAAACATCTGGGGACCCAAGGTTGGAGAACACTGTTCTAGACAAAAGATTTCCACCCCCCCAGGTGACTTTATGCCTCTAACATAGCAAAAGACCCTTCCCCCTCAGTGTTGATAATACATTTGCCAAGCATGAAGAATATCATTGGGAACAATGAATCAGAAAAAGGAGAAAAACCTGCCATACATCTGGGCTGGTGAAGTACTTTCACCCATTTTAATTCTTATAACACCAGGCATATGAACCTTTATCACAGGGTACCAAAGAAGGATCACCCTTGGAGCTATATTGGGTGCAGGATGAATTAGAGTACCAGAGCCTGGCAATGAGTGGCAGCTACAGCATCAGAAACATCAATAGCGCTGATGTACTGTGAGAAATCCAAAGCCAGCTGTCTCCTTGTACACTCAGTTCACGAATACACTTTCAGGGGGTTGGATTAAGAGAAGGAATGTACTTGAAAGACTCAGGAGGCAAGATGCCCCTGGGGATAAATTGGTAACAATACAGTAGTTTTGGGACACAGAGAGGGATAAGAGTCACATTGATATATGACAAATTGGCCATTTGGGTTTCTCTGTGACACTCAGAACTGTCTTGAAGCTGGAAAGGTGCCAATTGCACAGCACCTGGGACCACTTGGGTAACAGCTTCGTTCAAAGTAACAGAGAGGTAAGTCGGGGCTATTGTAAAGAGGTTATTCTAAGGAGAGCCTGCCAGGGGATTGGTTTCCCTTCAGATATTCAGCAGCCACAGTAAGCCAACCATGAAGTCTATTAAACTGTTTGAATTTTCCATCTATTCTTGTGGCTATAATTTAAGCTTTATCGTTAGCTGGCTCAACTTCATAATAATTTCTTTTTAAACAGAGAAATACTTTCAACTCCTAACATACAAGGGTAGAATCAGGACCAAATTAAAGGTGATATATTGTTGCATGTCTCCTTCCCCCACTTTTTTTTTTTTTTTAAATGAAAAGCAGCCTCAGGTGGCCCTGAGTTTGAATGGAAGAATGGTGGAGGAGAGGCTACTCAACTCTTCCTTTTCCTGCCATTTGTTTGCCCAAAATCTCTCAAAATTGCTTTGTTGTGAACCACCCCCAGAGAGTTTTGACTACTGGGTGGCATAGAAATAAATAAATAAATAAATAAATGTTCTAGTTGCAGGGACAAATATATGAGAACTCCATATGTTTTTTCCTATGGGGCAATTTTGAACAGACAAATGGCGGAAGGGAAGAGAGGTGAAGCGACCTTCCTGCTGCTCTTCTGCTCCCTACAGATTCCTGAGGCTGCTTTTCATTAAAAACACCAACTGTTGGGGAAAAGAGACATGCACCTGCATGACACATCTAGTTCAGTCCTTAGTGAACCAGTGAAACGAGGGGATAATGCAGATCTAGGGTTGTATCCAGAATCTGCCTTCTGTGAGAGGAAGGGTCCTTCCATGAGATGACGGGTTCTGCTCACTGAAGAACCCTCTGCCCCCCCCACACCACAGATCACCCCATTCGGCAGGGTCTCCTGACTCTCTGGGTGGGCTTGCACAACAGGACAACCCATCGACAACCCATCATGGGTGATAAGTAGGGTCATAAATTACTTTCCGTAATTTTATGCAAATTTAGTCATAGAAAAATACAGGGGTGGGGGAAAGTGTTATGTGCTTCCCCCCCCACACACACACATAGACTTGGGCACTTTGAAGGGGCTGTCACTAGCTGTCAAACTGATCACTTTTCGCCATCTATGAAAAAAGGGGGGTACGGTGAAAGGGGCAAAAAAGTCACAGCGAGCACAAAAGGACTCCCGATCACAGCAGTGGGAGGGCAGAAGTCAGTCCTGCCATGGGGTCCCCAGGGGATACCCGCATGAGGACTGAGGGAGGGTGGAGGGGATGAGATACGGCAAACATTTGAATGATGGGATTAGTTGATCATCTATCCAATCATTCACTGAGAGGCAGGTAGCAGACACATGGTAGATAAAAGAAAGAAGTTGCAATCAAGATGAGGAAAAACATACTGATTTAGGTGAATTTGCAGGCACTGAAGACATTTGCTGCTGTAATTGGTTGGAGATTAGCACATGAGCAGAATATGACAGACAAGGAAAGAAGGGCATGACCAAGGAATGTAAAGAATGACTCATTGGTGTACTGACCACTGGCACTGAGCCAGAAGAGGTGAGCTGTAGTACTGAGCATGCTCAGACTTGCACTTTGTAAGTCTACATAAGGTGAACCGCTGCCTTTGCATAGCAGAGCTGACCTGCCTTGCTTGCTCACTCTTTGATGCGCGTCGTTCTGAATAAAGATGGCTTCCAGTGAACTACCTGTTGTGCCTCTCATCTCTTCTTGAGGGAATTTCTTTAACAGGATGAACAACCCACGGTGAGCCCGACTGTCTGTTGGGCGCCACCGTGTGTTGTTTGCACAACAACCAACCCACTGTGGCTTATTGCCAGGGTGGGTTGGCGTGACATGCAAATGTGCCTTCTGTGTAGCATTTTTACAGGCTGGAGGGGCTGCCATGGGAAGGAGGGAGCAATGAATCCACTTCCATCAACACAGTTGATCCAGCGCAAATCTGGATCCAACCCCTAATAAAATCAATGAGATCTTTCCCACTGACTATACGTGGAAGTGGATTGCACCCAATTCCATTTTGGAGCCAATAGGGGGGAACCCTTAATATTTTATGTGTGTGTCAAGTTATGCTATTCTGTCCTGATTTCTATAATCTTAGCACACTTTTCATGCTCCCCATGGGATCACAGCACTAGAAGAACTTCACCTACAGGTCTAACTTCTTGCAAAATATCATTTTCATCTAGCCTAGAAAATTGACTGGTGTGTCGCATGTGATGGCTGCATATATGTCTATTTCTCCTCATATGCACATGGTAGAAGCCCAAATTCATGATGTATACACACTGCAGAATAGACACATGTAAGCACATCTCAAATGAGATATCTTTGCAGCAGACATTTGTCATGTGTAAAGAGGCTTTGACCAGTGTTACAATCACTGAACTTTCACAGTAGCTGACTGGATTTCCAGTACAAGTTACTGCAGCATGCTGAACATTAAAATTGTTGAGAAAACATACCATAAAATAACTTGGATGGTGCATCCAATTCAGTAATGGCAGGATTGAAGGCATTTCTGGTTCCACATAATTCAGTAATAATACTATTGTGTCTGGAGGGGCAGCTGAATAAAAAGCTCTAGCAACACAATTTAACTCTGGCTTTATGCAAAGATCCTTGTTCATATAATGCATGAAAGATTGTTTCATCAGTTTTAAACTCCATCTTGCAAATGTACTGAATGTTCCCTTCTTCTGATATTATTGGCAAGTCTAATTTACCTTCTCTTTACCTCTCCATTTATCATTTTGTATATCCCTTCTCATGTCCGATTTACTCATCCCCTCCATAAACAATCTCACCCACCCCCAGTTTCTCTGCATACAAAAATGCTCACTCTAATCTCCTAGGTCTGTCTGTGCCCCTTTTGTTCTCTAATGAATCCTTTTAGAGTAGAGATAGCATGATTAGCCTTGAACACAGTATTCAGATGACTATCTGCATTTTATTAATCTATTTTTTGTCTCCCTTCTGACATAATGCTCCCCACAAAGCACTAATTGATAATACTAGAGAACCCTCTTATCTCAAATGTAAATTGACCACAATGTAATGTGGGACCCAGATAAGAAGTATTCGGCTTAATGTTTCTTCCATTTTATGTACAGATCTGAACAAATAAATAGTAAAATAAAGCAGCCTTTAAAAACCAGAAACATAACACCACTTAACAAAGCAGTGCTGTTGTCTTCCCCAGCTCCAGAAGTTCTCAGAAACATATGGACTGTAGAGGGAATGGACTTATTTTATTATCTGGGTCAGCTAACCCTTCTTACTAGCTTCAGTCGCAAAACAGCAATGCAGTTTCATTACAGTCTGTAAATTGCAATTAGGGAGTGCAAGTTTAGCTGTTCAGATTAATCCATAAACAGGCAGAAAAGAAAAGAAAAGAAAAAGTCAGTATCAGGCAGTGTCTGCTGGGAATCTATAGCCAGAGGGTATAAGATGAAAGATGACCATGGAGAACAGTAAATCATTTCAGCTAGTCCCTAGTCACTGGTATAAATCTGTATCACCTGGGGAATTTGGCTAGTTGATATAGGTACCAACAATTATATTTATGTCACCATTGCCCTCTGCTGGGCAGGAAGTTAGATATCCTCAGGCTTCCATAAAACTGAGCCCTTAACTGGAAAAGATGCAAAAAAGAAAAGAAAAAAAATGCAACTAAAATGATCAAGGGGCTGGAGCAACTCCCCTATGAAGAAATGTTACAATATCTGGGACTTAGACTTAGAGCTTAGAAAAAGGCAAGTACAGGAAGACAAGATAGAGGTATACAGGAATTACCGTATGCATGGTGTTGAGAAAGTGGATAGGGTGAAGCTTTTCTTCCTTTCTAATAATACTAGAATGGGGGGGGGGGTCATTGCATGAAGCTGATTGGTGGGAGATTCAGGACAGATAAAAGGAAGTATTTCTTCACACAGTGCATAGTTCAACTATGGAATTTGCTACCACCACAAGATGTAGTGATGGCTTGGATGGATTTAAAAGGTGACTGGACAAATTCATAGAGGATAAGACTATAAGTGGCTAGCTACTAGTCATATGGCTATATATTACCTCCAAATCAGAGGCAGTATACAGTCATGCCTTGGATTGAGAGCATAATTCGTTCCGGAAACGTGCTTGTAATCCAAAACACTTGTATATCAAAATGAAATTCCCCCAAAAAAATTTGTACAGAGATTTTTAATTTAAGCCGTACTACAGTACTTGTATTGCAAGACGTTGCTTGTATATCAAGTAATATATATATATATTTAAAAATTTGCTTCTCTTGCAAAACGCTCTCAAACCAAGTTACTTGCAATCCAAGGTATTACTGTACTGCAAAACATGAGTGGAAGGGTGCTATTGCACTGATGTCCTGTTTGTGGGCTTCCCTCAGGCAGCTGGTTGGCCACTGTGTGAACAGCATGCTGGGCTAAATATGCCTTTGTAGGGGAGGCCGGTGACTCCTATTTTGGTGGGGCTCCTTTTCCATTGCAGGTTTTAGTCTGAGCTTCATAGGAGCTATCCATGGTGCTGAACTCCACACACCCCGCAATAGGTTCACCACCATGGAGCACCATGGATAGCTCCTATGAACCTCTAAATAAAAGCTGCAAAACCTGTAATGGAAAAGGAGCTTCACCAAAATAGGAGACACCAGCCTCCCCTGCACCTTTGGTCCGATTCAGCACTGATCTTATGATGTTCGTTCTAACAACTAGTGGAAGACCGACAACCTGGTCTTCTGCGCGGGTTCAATG
Organism: Shinisaurus crocodilurus; assembly: GCA_021292165.1. Classification (NCBI taxonomy): domain Eukaryota; kingdom Metazoa; phylum Chordata; class Lepidosauria; order Squamata; family Shinisauridae; genus Shinisaurus; species Shinisaurus crocodilurus. Next base: position 271,576,268 of record CM037876.1, read on the forward strand.
CTAAGGGGGTAGCGAGTCCTGGGGCGGGCCTTCTCCGAGGTCCCCAGCGACTATCACCCTTAGCCCAGAACAAAGGGATAACTTATAGCCACAAAAGTATCTTTTATAAAACAAGTTTATTTACAAAATTACCTTCACAAACCCAGACACACGCCAGCAATACAGCTTATCAGTACGGTACAAAGTAGCAAGCAAGAGGTCTCAAGGACACCGTGATTTCACGGCTCTCAGCTAGTTAGTTCAGCTCGGGCTCCAGCAGAGGCCCGGTCAACCGCACGCTGCTAGCTGGGTTCCCGGCGGAGGTCCGGTCTACCCAAGCGGCTTGTGAGTGATTTCAGCTTGGTTTCCCGGGGATCCGGTCAACCCAAGCGGCCAGTGATTTCAGCTTGGTTTCCCGGGGTCCGGTCAACCCAAGCGGCCAGTGATTTCAGCTAGCTGGAGCGCGCCGGGTTCTGCTACCCGGGGTTGCCGATCCTTCGTTCCCTTACCCCAAGCATGGGGCAAGATTGCTGATCAGGTCCAACAACTCAGTTCCCTTGCGCAGGGTGTTTTATACCTTGGGTTTCAGGTAGCCCCTCCCTCCGTAATCAGGTGGGTTGCCAATCAGGTGGGTTGCCACCCTCCCTGAGGGGCGGCCTTTTGGGTCAGGTGGGGTGACGCCTTCCCCCTGTGGGGTGGGGTCCCTTTGAAGCCACTTGCTTAATGGTCCCATCCTGTGGTGTTGAATGGTCCTTTCTTATGGGTGTCGAAGTGTCTGCTCTGGCGAGGTATTCAAGTCTTATGTAGATGGGGCTGATATACGAGAGCATTGACGAACCTGGGGATGCTTCCTGCCTTCTCCCCTGGGGTGATTCTATGCAGATGTTGTTTGTCCCCTTTGGTCTCTGTAGAGACTGGCTGTCTCCCCCCCCTGGGTCTCCTTCCCCCCACCTTGGTGAGTGTGTGTGTGTCAGAAAGGGGTTTTAGGTTGGCTTTCTCCACACAACTGCAGTTGAAGGAAATTGCACATCTTGACACTGCTATTGCAGCTCAATTACGGTACCTTTACCTTAGATGTAGGTGGAAAGTTGGTGGAATGGCATATCATAGGATCCCTTCTTGTAGGGCTACAGCGGATGTCTCAGTTAGGCTGCAGAATGAAGTTCCCTCCTCAGGGAAGCCCACAGTTCAGGCTTGGGTAATTTACACACCAGCTCCAGGGTGGCAAACTAGTCAAACATAACTTGTGTCGCTTTAAAATATAGTGTGGTTTTTACTATACGTGTGAACAAATTCTTCCTTAGTGAATCATGGGAAGCCCTGATAGGACAGGGGTAGGCAACCTTTTTGGGCCTGTGGGCACATTTGGAAGTTTGAGAACCTATCCTAGGCACCACCACAAAAGAGGTGTGCTGCAGGTGAGAGCATCGGCCTGCAGCCACCTGCCAGCTTCATTTCCTGAGAATGTCTCTGAGCCCCACAAGTGGCCCAGAGTCATTCAAGGCAAAAGAAGACGGGAGTAGCTAGAGGCCCCAACTTTGCTTCGAAGCAATTCCAGATGCCAGTAAGAAATGTTGTTATTTTAAAAAACCAGAAATAAAAAGTAGGAGGGCTAGGGGACCTTGCTGGGCACCAAGAAAGGTATCTGAGGGGCGCGGCGCACCAGTGCCTATGGGAACTATGTTTCCTACCCTTGTGACAGGAGAAACTCCCCAGACTCTCAGGGCTGCTTCACACTTCACCTCACAAATACAGAGTGTGAGGGACATACCAGAGGCCTAAACCTGGGGAGCCAGGGAAGGAGTGTGTATCTGACAGCAGAGATCCACAAGCCTTGTTGCAGAAAAATACTTCCCACTTCAGCTCAAGCCCTCACAATTGGCGCCTGGGTAAGAGTTATGCCTTCACACTTTCTCATCGCGCTGAGGGCAGAAGGCAGTGCATACCTGGAGGAATTGTGTTGGCTGAGAAGAAAGGGTGCACAGCTCGCTTCCTGCTCAGCCAACACACGCAGTGGCTCAAATTCTCCCATTACCACAACCACTGTTGCTTCAGACCTGAAGGGAAGCTTAGTAGCCCCCTCCTTTTTGTACTTTGTCTTTTGAGCCCAGTTCCTTCCTTTCCCCAATGGCTGCTTTGGGCAAGCAAGGAGGAGGGAAACTAAGCAGTTTGTCACACTGACTGTCTTGGAGTCCAAGTCCCTACTCCTTCTCTTTATCCCGAAAGCAACCTCAGGAGGTATGGAAAAGATCCAGGGCTCAGGCCCACAGGATATGCACAAATTTGCATATGCTAATTTACATATTAGCATATGTAATTTACATATGCTCCAATGTCTCTTTGTGTGTGTGTCTTTAAAGGATTCTGTCTCCTAAGGACACCCCTATTTGTAAAAAGGGTTTATGGACAGGGGAGAGGAGGGCATTTGATTTCAGAAAAAACCCTCAGGCAGAAAGATTGAAGGCGGGGCAGCAGGAGGGGAAGCATATGTGGGCAAAAACCCAGCTAATCCAGGGGATCATATTCAACAGAGATCATCAGGGCCCCTCTTCCTTTATTACAGCAACTGCCCATGGACAGCAGGGTGGTGGGGCAGATGGCTTCCCAGAGATTCGGGGCTCCAAATGAAAGATTTGTGGCTCCAGCCCTAGAGGGCCACCCCCTAACACTGCTTCCAGCTCCCCTTAACTTCCTCCTCACACCACACACACACATACACACAGAATTCCTTGTGAGTTCCCAATTGTAATAGTATGTTTACAAGGTATACGCATAAATATTTTTATATGTGCACCCAAAAAACAAAATTTCTGCTCATGATGAACATGTGCTTTCAACCATATGTATTGTAAAGGAACATATACCAAGGAAAGGAATTGGCTGTAACTTCCAAGTCCTGTTGCATGTGCATAAGATGACAAACACACATTGGCCACATGTATCTCCTGTTGAACACTGTAGAGAAGACATCTGTCTTTAAACACAAAGGGACATGTAGAGACATGCCCCGGGGAGATACAATTGGCCACAGTCCCATGATGCATATTCATTATGTGTTACAGAATTCATCTCCCTTTCACATTTTATAGTCATTTTAAGCCAGTCTTTCCCAACCCTGAGTCCCCATATGTTATGGGACTTCAACACCCATCATCACTGGCCATGCTGGTGGGAGAGGATGAGAGTTATAGCCCAACAACATCTGGGGACTCACAGTTGTGAAAGGCGGCTTAAGTGTTAATCACAGTAAGCACCTATGTCAGTGTTCTCCAACCTTGGGTCCCCAGATGTTTTTGGCCTACAAATCCCAGCATGCCGCAGACCCAAGGTTGGAGAACACTGACCTATGTACATGTGACAAACACCTCTAGTTAAGTGTGCTTGCTTTAGGTTGCTGAGAGGAGGAGCTGCTCCCTTCATCATTTTGGTAATAGTTCTTAATTGTTTGTCCCTACCAGGCTCAGCTTGTCTGAGCATGGAAAGCTGAGCAGGGTCAGGCCTGGTTATTACTTGGATGGGAGACCCTTCCTCTAGATGATGATGATGATGATGATGATGATGATGATGATTTCTTACCCGCCTCTTCGTCTAGATCTAGGCGGGGAACAACAAAAATATAAAATACATAAACTAATCAAAACACAACACATACTATTAAAACATATTAAAACAACTTAAAAACATTATAAAACATCTTAAAAGCATCCTAAAATTCCGCCAGATAGGCCTGCCGGAAGAGATCAGTCTTTATGGCTTTTTAAAATTCCAAGATACTGGTAAGTTGACGAATCTCCTCCGGCAGGCCATTCCATAATCTGGGAGCAGCAGAAGAAAAGGTCCTCTGGGTAATACCTGTCAGCCTAGTTTTGGCTGACTGAAGTAAATTCTTCCCAGAGGACCTGAGTGTGTGGGGCGGATTGTACTGGGAGAAGGCGATCCCAGTAGGTAGCCTGGACCCAAACCATGTAGGGCTTTAAATGCAGTTTCCTGCATTGAGCAGGGGGTTCAACTTCATAGCCTTGTAGGCTCCTTCCAACTCTATGATCTATGAAATCTTGGCTTTCCCCCTGTAGTGCAGTTTGCATAGGCTTTGCCCTTATTTACAGCATCATGCATGCAGTGACCTTGTAAGAGCAACATAAGCCCATGTGGCCACAAGGCTTGGCTCAGTTACTGTAATTTCACTCAGCAGGTTCTTCCATCGCTCTCAGCTTGTTCAGAAACAAGCAGCATGTTCATCCTCTGGTTGGAGCTGCACTGATCATATTAGCTTCACTTCAGCGGCCTATAAAGTGTTGAATTGACTAAGCTGGCCCTGTCATTCTTTTAAAAAAACCCTTCACTGTGCAAGCCTTGGCTGCACCCAAGACTTGGGAGAACAGCAGCCTCATCCTGATAGGAGTGGCCTTTCAAAATCTATATGTCAAGCCGCTTCTCACTCTTCCAAACTCACTCCTACAGCACAATATATAAAGAGTGGGTAGGATTGTGCTTTAAAAAGAAAGAAAGGGAGAGCCACTATCACATGTTTCCTTAAGGTGCTTGTGTGGTAACCCTGACATGCTTGTTGTATCTCCCAAGCTCTCACGCTGTACTTAATTCCGTGTACTAGGTGTCGGGCTGCCAGTATACATCTGACACTCCAGAGAGATTGCTAGTGAAGTCACTTGCTGTTTAACAGTCTGTTTAACACAGGCTGAGGCTGATTTTTAGACACACCATAATATGTACCTGCCTTATCATCTGCACTCCATCAGCACAGTGGAACTGGTGCCAGCACAAAGCAGGACCAGATGGAAGGAGCTGGGGAGCAATGCCAAGCCACAGCTTGGGGACCATAATGTGCTGGATCCCCTTCACCACTGCTCGGCACCATCGGAAGCTGTCACCCATGTCTCATTGTGAAAGGTTAATGCATGCCATGCACAGTACCAGGCATTCACACACAAACTGAGGGTTAGCAGCAGCAGAGCTAGCAACACGGACAGCGGTAGCAAGACCAGCAGAGTGGCAGCAGCATACAGGAGTGGTATTCTTTCAGGGCTATGATCTTTATATTTCTGCACACTCTGCATAAAAGATACTGGGCTAGCTTGCCTTTGACAGCTGTCAAGAGAAAGCAAAGGGAAGAAAAAGCCTATTTGGACCCTCTTTGGGTCAGTGTCCAGAGTTGCTATCTGCTGCACCCTGCCTGACGCTGATATTGCTCAGCCAAGGCTCTCGATTTCTGCAGTTGCATAAGTGTGGCTAAAAAAATAAAAGAAAGAAAACAAACAAAAAAATGTGCACATTGTGTGGGCAAACATTTTTAAAAAATGTTTGCCAACCACTGACAGCCCCTCCAAGGTGCTGTTCAGGCACTTTGAAGGGGCTGTCAGTGGCTGTCAAAATGGAGATCGTGAAAGCCAGCTGTCAAGCCAGACTTTGCAATCTCCAGGGGGAAAAGGGTAAAGGGGCAAAAAAGCCATGGCAAGCCAAAAATGGCTCATGATCACAGCAGGGGACACCCAGCCAGTGCCAGTTGCCCAAAAGTGCCACTTGGGCACTTTGTGGGGCAGCTGGCACTGGCAGTGGCCTGGGAAAGTTTGGCAAGAGTGGCAAGGGATTTTAGCTGGTTCCCAGTACCAAGAATGGGGTCGTTCACCCAGGTTCGGATGACATGACAACCCATCGTGGGTACAACAACCCCTACAACAACCCATGGGTTGTCAGGGTGGCTTGATTCCCTCAAAGAAGCCAGCATGTGGGAATTGGTCCGGGTTTCACATGACATGACAACCCATCATGGGTATCAACCCGCAATGGGATGTCGTGTCATGCGGACCCAGTCACTTTCTCTCTGCCTGCCAAGCAAGCAAGTGGAACCAATGATGAGAAAGAAAATGAGGAGCAATAACAGCTGGTAACAACGGTGGTGAGAAGGTAGCCTCACTGAGGGAGCGGGGCCATTGAGGGTGTATTGCCCAGCGGCCTTCAAAAACCTGGAGCCAGCACTGGCCAAGGACCAATCCAGCTCTACCAGGCCCAATGGACGCAAGCTCTAAGGGCCAAAGGTATGCATGTAACATGCTATTATTGTTTTTAAAGTGCAAATTGCATCAGCTGTGGGGATGGCAACCGCAGGCATGGAGTGGGAATTTAACCCTTTCCTCCCCTGCTTCAGCCAAGCGAGTATTTGCATGAGCAGTACCAATCCCACATTGGCACCAAACCATGGTATGCCAACAAACAAAGAGCAAGTACTTGTACAAAACGTCACTGAGCTTTTTATAGTTTATGTCAGTGGTGCCGAACCTCCTTCAGTCCAAGAGCTGAAATCAATTTTGGAAAAGCTCTCGGGGGGGGCTGCATTTCAGTGGTGGGCAGGGCTAAAGGCAAACGGGATGGAGCCAAAGGCAAAAGAGCCCCGGCCAGAAATACCAGCATATTTTAGGGAAAGGGGTACAACCAGGGGAAGTGGCCATCTGGGAAACCCCAAAGGGCTGGATTGGGACCCTGGCCAGGCCAGAGGTTCAACTCCCCTGGTTTATGGATTAAAAAAAAATAAATATTGGTACATTGCCTTGAGTGTTCATCGGGTGGAAGAGTAATCCAAAAAATTTCTAAATAAATAAAAATAAAGAAATACTTTGAAATAGTCTGAAGGCAGCTAATATGCTAACCTTTTTGAAGCTAAGCGAGTCTAGGTGGATGGGAGACCATCTGGGAAACCTCCGTGTGCTGACTTGGGCTCTCTGGAGGAAAGGCAAGCTATAAAACAGAATAAATAGATAACATGTTTTGATCACACTCTGAACTGGCATTTTTTTTGTTACCATTTTCATTTCAGGTCACATCGGCAAGGGGGAAAAAATTCGCTAGTAATTCTCTGTTCCTACAGAATGTTTTGTTTCTCGTGGTGCAAGAGAAAAGGTTTTGCTGGAAATCTTCCAGATACTCCCAGTCGAGCCAAATAATTTATATCATCGGGGGGGGGGGGGGAGAACACCTCTGAATGTCAGCGAAACAGAAAAACAGGCATGGAACAGCCTTCCCCAAACTGGTGCCCTTTAGAAGTGTTGGAGTACAACTCCCATCTTCCCCAGGGCTGGTGATGATGGGAGTCATAGTCTGACACATCTGGAGGGCACCAGGTTGGGGAAGGCTGGTCCTGAATGTTGTTGTTGGTTCAAAAGGAAATCAAACAGGGCAGGAGGTGCAGCCTGGTGTCCTCCAGAGGTTTTGGGCTACAACTCCCAAAAGCTCCAGTCAGCATGACCAATGGTGAGGGATTATGGGAGTTGTTGAAACAGGCACTACAGGTACCAGGCCCAGCAGAATCCATGGCTAGCTTCCCTCTGTGTCTGGGCCCACTGAAATAAAGGCCTGCATTCTGTAGTGAGGAAACCTGCAGGAAATGGCCGCTGTTAAACAGGCATTTGGTCAGCCTCAGAAAGGCCACACAGCGGACCTAGTCTGAACAATCTACCCTAGAGAACCATTATAACTGGCACATACTATGGAAGGGCAGTAGCTCAGTCAGGGATGTCACCAGGGCTGGACCAGTGCGCATAGGTGCGGTGGCCCAAATCTTGGAGGGCCCCCAAATACTGTTGCCCTGCATGTCTTTAAAAAAAAAAATCAGGCAAGGAATCCCCACCCCCAATACACACACACTGGTGCTCTCTCTCTCTCTCTCTCTCTCTCTCTCTTTCCACTATTCCCTTTCTCTTCCCACCCACCCACCCCCTGCCATGCTTGTCCCCCTCCCCCACTTACTAGGCAGCATTTCTCTTTGTTTGTCTTTCTTTTAACTTTTAGAAAAGATCAGGTGCAATGCAGAGGAAGCATGCAGTCACACCTGGCATTTTCATCCCCCCCCCCCCGAACCTCTAGGCCAGCCTCCCCCAACCTGGTGCCCTCCAGATATGTTGAACTACAAATCCCACAATCCTTAGCCAGCATGGCCATGGCAAAAATGGTGGAGATTCCCTTGCACAAACATGGATTTTATGGGTAGCATTGAAACCGGCTGTCAGATAAGCTTTTTCATATTTTCTCAGTTATGTCTCATAATAGGGGCTGTTGCAGCTCATCTAATGAATTTTGCATAACTGTACAGATCGACTACAACTGCCATCCTAAAAACAGGAGGAGCGAACAAAAAAGGGCCCAAGGAGATACAGTTACAACAGCTGTCATCCACAGGCAATGGTTGTGATGTGTTATTAACAAGATTTCTTTTCACACATATTTTTGTAAGAGGAAATGTAAGCAAACAAGTGGCACTATAAATAGAAGTATTGTAAGTAAAAGTTGTACAATCATTTCCCACTTTATCAAATGAGTACAATTTTCAGTGAAACAACAATGCATTACATTGATTCCAGATGTTGTCTTTTCAAATGACACAGGATGGATGATTTGAGTCTAAAGTGACTCAAATCATGCAGCAAAATACTAATACAAACAAGCAAAAATAGTCTACCTCTGCGTTAAAAATAAATAAATAAGCAGAGTTATTTTGAAAGACTTTCTCTGTATAATCAAACCCAGAGAGAGACATGAAAAAAATACAACATTGATAAAGTTATACTTTTTACTGAATTGGCCTCTGTTTATAAGTGATAATGCAAGTCTTAGAATTACACAGAACACTGTGCAAATTAAGAGTTCTGTGCAAATCAAAAGCCTGTATATGCTTTTACCAACAGAGATTAGTATAATAATAGAAGATATCACTTTGCCACATGGCATCTCTCGGTCTCTGAAACCAATTCTCTACCAAACCAAATCCAGAGATAAAAACTGTTCAGTTAAACACTCAGACTCATTCATGGTGGTGCTTCGCTCACCTAATAATGAGTGGGCAAACAAGGTTATGACAATTTGTTAACATAAGAACATAGGAAGAGCCATGCTGGATCAGACCAAGGGTCCATCTAATTCAGCATTCTGTTCATACAGTGGCCAATCAGCTGCCCACGGGATCCCACAACAATTTCTACAAACTGCCACTGTGGTCATGAGGAAAAAAGGAGCTAGAGATTCTGAAGAGAGATGGAAGCACAGTTGCTAAACTGACTGAATAGCTAAATAACAAAAATTTTCAATTACATATTTCATAAATATGAACAGCCCCCTTCCACCACCTCAGATAAGACCTACCTACATCAGGGAAGAAGAAGCACTTGCAACGCTATTGGCATCATTATCTTTTGGCCTTAGAAGGTTAACTCAAAGCAAAATTATTTTAAGGTGGACAATGGTACATTTGCTCTCTGGTAGCTCAGTGGCAGTTTTAGTATGCCATGATGCTTGCCTGGTAGCTCCATAAACTCCCCATTATTATTGGGCCCTCTCACTATGGACAAAGGAATTAGCCCAGCGTTTCAGTGAGAAATTTTTCAGCCCTTATAAATTGCCTCAACAAGGCATCTCTAGCGATGGTGCTAGAACTATTACTGTGTATTGATTGTGTTTTTAACTAATGGCCTACGGCAGCATTCACTTCAGAGGGGAACATTTCAATTCTTTCTCACTGATGTGAATGAATGAATAAATGAATAAAACAAAACCCTGGGTTTCGGTATGCGCCAATGATGGACAGAGTGAAGAGTTCCCTGGACAGGAGCATCACACTCCCCTGCCATGCCAATGTGGGGACTAAAATATTTGCCCTCCTTTTTGTTGCTATGTCCCCATGACAACTGACCAGTGGACACAGTCGGCCTGCAGTTCTGGAAAAGATGAAGCTTCAATCAGACGCTAGCTTTGGCTCTCCAGTTTTATGGCCTCTCATCTCACGCTTCGCCTCTTTGAAAATGAAATTTATGAGCAGAGCCGTGAACTTTACCACATCACTAATTTTACGGCTGCCCTTGTCGAACTGCTTCCTGCTGTTCATTAGCAACACACTGAAAGGAAAAACGGTGGTGGAAACCTGTGGCCCTGGCAGCGCATAGTTGTCGGCAGGTGCAAAGGCAGAGCGGCAGTGGTAGTTGTGCTACGCATCTGGGGTGAGCTCAGGTTTGTGACAGGAAGGAGTGCCCTTCCCCCCACATACCTATGCAGGATACCAAACAAAATATCAAAACTATTATTTATTACAATTATTTATATCCTGCCTTTCATGCTACAAATCCTTCCAAAATGGCTTACAAGTAGCATCAAGATACATTAATAAGTTCACATATTAAAATATAACAATTCATAAGGATCCTTCCCATGGGGCAAATTGATGGTCGAAGGCTCTGTGTGGGGGAGAGGGGTAGTCCAGCTGGAGCATGCTCTCAGATGGTCTTTTCTTGCCTCCCTCTCTGTCCTGGAATCCTTCCTACACGGCATTTGGTGGTAATGGCCCAGGAGCGTGTGGGGAGGGCAGTTGGAGCAAGTGCCTGAAGTGGTCTTCGCCTCCCTCTCCTGGAATTCTTCCCATAGGGCAGTTGGTGGTAACAAGTCTTGTGGGAGACAGGAGGGGCAGTCCGGCTGGAGCAGACTCTGAGGTGTTCTTTTCTTGCCTCCTTCCCTCTCCCTATTCTCTCTTTAACTACTCTAATCCTTAGCTCAGAAAGTAGCTGAAGAAAACAACCCCCAAATTTACTTCAATTCACAGGTATCAAATTCAAGAATATACCAGAAACACAAATGAAGGACATGGGGGAAACAACTAACTTGATTAAAACTGTGCCTCCTGCAAATTATGATTTGGGCATTCTAGAGAGCCAGACAAGATGAGGCATGGTCCAAAGCATGTCTCTCTTATGGCTGCCTTCTCTTGGACAGAAACTCCTTCTCCTAATTTCTGGTGCCCATAGCGTTCTCTCATGTTGGCACGTGTTCAGGGCCGGCGCTACCACTAGGCCAACTAGGCGGCTGCCTAGGGTGTATGGCTAAAGGGGGCGCAGAAACGCTCCGCTCCTGCTTCGCCTGTACCCCAGACCCACGCAGACACTCGCCCTCTCCTCCTCCTCCTCCTCCTCCTCCTCCTCCAGGAACGGACGAGGAAGGGAGGGCGTGGGGCCTGCGCTCCACTTTCCGTGACGTGTGTACGGAAGAGGAGGAAGATGGGAGCGAGCAAGCCTGATCTCGTGGCAGCAGCGGCGGCAGCAGCGGCAGGAGCGCGCGAGGCGTCAGGCAGCCGGGGCTCGCTGCGCTTGGCGCGGATCTGGGCAAGGAAGCCAAGCAGGAGAGCGGCCAGGCAGGCATGGGGCAGCAGCAGCAGCGCCCGTGAAGGCAGCTCCGCGCGGGGCTGCTCGCTTGGCGCCGAATCCCGCTCTGCCTCCTCCGCCTCTTCCACCTCCTCCGGGCAGGCGGGCTTGCCTCTGTCCGCCAGGGCGCAGCTGGAGTGGCTGGTGGCTGCTGATCCGCCGCAGCTTGGCGCCTCTTCTCGCCTTCCTTCCTCCCTTCCCGGGCCGCGGAGGCTGGCGGCAGCAGCAGCAGGAAGAAGCTCGCTCGCTCGCTCGCTCGCTTGGCCGACTCTTCCTCGCTGCCGCTGGGACTGCTGCCGCCGAGGGAGGGAGGGCTCAAGTGGGGGGGCGCTAAATATTTGAATTTGCCTAGGGCGGTAAACTGCCTTGCACCGGTCCTGCACGTGTTCCATTGTGGCAGTTCAGATTTGACCATTTCCCCACCATAAAAATCTGTGAGTCAGATATTCCACTGAGCAGCCAGATATTCCACAGCCAGCAGATACCACGGAACGGCCACGATGGCGAAATGGAGCCTCCATGTTTGGAGGCCAGTCTGCCTCTGAATATCAGTTGCTGGGGAACAACAGGGGATGGATATAGCTTTCAAGCCCTGCTTGTGGGCTTCCTTGGCACATCTAACTGAACATTGTGGAGAACAGGTTGCTGGACTAGATGGACCTTTGGTCTGATCCAGCAGGGCTCTTCTTGTGGTGGCTGTGTAGGCCTATATACTTCTCAGGACAAGTCAGAATCAGCTAATCTACACCGGGAAGTGCAGGTACACCTGCTGTGATACACCCCAGTGTGTTTAATTGTTCAGCTTTCACTATGCTCTCTAGTTAGGATGCTGATCAATCCAAATTCTTGTCAGACTACCTCTAACAATGAGTGTTTAAGGTGGCACCCTTTGGGCTCCTGTCACTACAATTTTTGATGATTTCTCTTTTAAAAATTTTTTAAAAAAGAAATAATGACTTTACCTCTCAGGCCTGCAACACTTTTAAAACAGCAGTGTCATCTATTATATGTCCCCAGACAACATAGCTACAAATTCCCTGTTCTGCTGTGGAAGGCAATATCACATTTTGCTATTCAAATGGGAATTTTACAGCAGGAGGAAGAAAGTGGGCAGTTATCAACATGCTGTCCAAGAGCTGCACAACTGTGAAAGATGGAAAATTGATCTGAGAAAACACCATGAACCTCCAAGCACCGACTAATATAGCCAAAGTGAAATTGAATTGGCTCTACATAGTGAACTTCACAAATTAATCTCCATTTTAAACTAATGCAATGACATTTGTTGTCTTGCCTTTATTCTCTCCCTCTGCCTCCCCCTTAACGGAACTGGATACGAATACCTATATGAACTCAGATTTATGCTGAACATGAATCCTTGATTTTGAAAGATTGCAACACTTTAAACAACCAGTTTGTCCCCTTATTTTCATCTATTCGGTCTTTCTCACATATTTCTTTAGGCTGTTACTAGGGAGTAAACCCCATTGAAGACAGTGGGACATTTGTGTAAACATGCATAGAGGCCGAATGCTTCACAGTTCTCTACTTGTCAGCCTTTGAATATATATCTTCTCCCTTATCCTCTTTTATATTTGGGTTCCAGGACTGGTTTTGGAATAGAAACTGCCTTGGTCGCCCTGTGGGATGACCTTTGCCAAGAAAGGGACAGGGAGTGTGACCCTGTTGATTCTCTTGGACCTCTCAGCCTCTTTTGATACCATCAACTAGGCCTGTGGCTTACGCTGGCTCAGCTTGTCTGAGTGTGGAAAGCTAAGCAGGGTCAGGCCTGGTTATTACTTGGATGGGAGACCCCTCCTCTAGTTTCCTGCATTGAGCAGGGGGTTGGACTCAATAGCCTTGTAGGCTCCTTCCAACTCTATGATCTATGGAATCTATGAAATCCTTTTGGATAGTAGGACTGGTTGTTGGAGGTATTGCAGTGGTTCTATTCCTGCTTGGATGACTGATTCCAGAAGGTGGTGCTGGGGGATTATTGTTCTGTCCTTTGGCAGTTACGCTATGGGGTGCCACAGGGCTCCACTATGCTGTTTAACATCTACATGAAACTGTTGGGGGAGGTTATCCAGAGATATAGACTGAGGTCTCACCAATGTGAAGATAACATCTAGCTCTAGCTCTATTTCATCAAATCCAGGTAAGGCAGTGGGTATTCTGAAGCGGTGCCTGGGTACAGTAAAGGACTGGATGAGGGCCAATAAACTGGCATTCAGTCCAGATAAGATGGAGGGACTGTTAGTGGGTGTTTCTTCTGCCTAGATGAGTGATGTTCAACCTGTCCTGGAGGGGGTTGCATGCTCCCTAAAGGATCAGGTTCATAGCCTGGGGGTGCTTTGGGATCCACTATTGTCACTGGAGGCACAGGTGGCCTTGGTGGCATGGAGCGGAGCACCTTTTTTTCTGTTTAGGCTGATATACCAGCTACAACCCTATCTGGACAAAGATAGCCTAGCTATAGTTATACATACTCTGGTAACCTCATGTTTGGATTGCAATGCTTCGGCTGGTCCAAAATAGGGCAGCAAGATTGCTAGCAGGGACTGCCCAACTTGAACAATATTACACCAGTGCTTTATGATCGGCACTGGCTGCCAGTCTGTTTCCGGGCACAATTCAAAGTGCCAGTATTAACCTACAAAGCCCTACATGGCTGAAAGACAGTCTCCCCTCACACATGCCTTCCTGGACCCTAAGATCATCTTCAGAGGCCCCTTCTCTAGGTGCCCCCATCAAATGAGGTGAGGTGCCTACTAAGGAGAGGGACTTTTAAGTGGTAGCACCCTGATTGTGGAATGCCTTCCCCAGAGAGGCTTGCCTGGTGCCTACATTGTGGTTTTTCAGTACCAGGTGAAGACCTTTTTTATTTTCCCAGTCTTTTTAGTCTTTCAGTTTTAAAAATTACATCAGTGCATTTTTAGGACTTTGTAATGCTTGGTTTTATTCTGTTTTAAACTTAAGGTTTTATATTATGTTTTACTATGTTAATATATTTTATGGTTATAAGTTTTGTTTTGTGAGCTGCCTAGAGAGCGTTAGCTATTGGCGGTATAGAAATGTTGAAAGTTTACAATTTAGGGTGCAATCCAGTGAGGATGCCCAATAGCCCTCTGAAGAACTGGGATGCTTACAGGCATCCTACAGAAAGCAGGAGGGGCACAGAGGCAAAGCCCACCTCCACACTCCTCCCAGCCTGCAACTCAGCTAAAGGGCCAATTTCGGCTATCTAGCTGAGGCACTTGAGAGCAGGAGGGAAGGAGGCTGAGGCGCTGCCAGGATACTTCATATCTTGGCAGCATCAATCTCCTCCCCACCCCATCCCCCGGAATGCCCACGAAACCCCTTCCCCAAGATCACTTTTGCAACCTCGGAGAAGCAACAGGTGCGGTTCTTTCCAAGCTGGCTGGGCAGGGACGGCACTCAGAGTCCCAGCTTCAACTCAGAGCAAGTTTCTGAGGTTGGACTTAGAGCTGGGACTCAGAAAAGTCCTATGGCCATCTAGATGCTGTCTAGCGGCCACAGGATTGCACTGGTTTTTTAAAAAAAATCAAAATAAAAATTGTAATAAACAAATACATTATTTGCTATTTTCATAGCCATGATTTTACATCTTGTTGAGGGGAAACTTCCCACTGGTGTGGGAATTATATATCGAACAGATGGAAAGCTTTTTAATCTCAGCAGGCTGAAAGCAAAAAGTAAGGTAATTACAACCTCTGTTGTGGAACTTCAGTATGCTGATGATAATGTGGTCTCCGCACATTCAGAGGATGATCTCCAAACTATCCTAAATGCTTTTGCAGAAGCATACGGAAAACTTGGTCTCTCACTTAACATCAAAAAACCCAAAGTGCTTCATCAGCAAGTGCAAGCTAACCCTTTGGTGATGCCATCTATCCAGCTTGGCGGGACAATACTGGAAAATGTCGATCACTTTCTCTATCTTGGCAGCTATCTTTCTGTTACAGCTAACATCGGCAGTGAAATCCAGCATCGTCTGAGCTCCGCAAGTGCCGCGTTTTCTCGAATGAAACATAGAGTGTTCGAGGATCGCGATATTTGTAAGAAGACCAAAACACTGGTTTATGAAGCCATTGTATTACCAACTTTATTGTATGCCTGCGAAACATGGACTATCTATAAACGTCACCTCCAACTCCTTGAAAGATTTCATCAACGTTGCCTCCGGAAAATCCTGCGAATTACTTGGGAAGATAGGCGAACAAATGTCAGTGTACTGGAAGAAGCAAAGACTACTAGCGTTGAAAAAATGATCCTTCAACGCCAACTTCAGTGGACCGGTCATGTTGTTCGAATGCCTGACTGCCGTCTCCCAAAGCAGTTACTTTATTCCCAACTCAAGGATGGAAAGCGGAATATCGGTGGTCAATATAAGAGGTTTAAAGATGTTCTTAAGGCTAATCTAAAAAAATGCAATATAAACATCAAAAACTGGGAAGCTCTGGCCCATGAACGATCTAACTGGAGGTTGGCCTTTCACAAAGGTTCCATGGACTTTGAAGAAGCCCGAGTGCAAGGAGAAAAGGCGCTAAGCGAAAAGCACGTCAAATGAATCCTTTACAGGACCATCTTCCATCTGGTAACCTGTGTCCTCACTGTGGGAAGCTGTGTGGATCTAGAATTGGCCTCCACAGTCACTTACGGACCCATCGCTAGAGTCTACACAATTTTCTTTAGAATTTTCCTCCTTTTAAAATCTCCTTTTTGTAATTTTTATCCTGGAAGACAATCTTACTCGGTTACGAGTGATCGCCTGACTGACTGGCAGCCTCTGCTTAAACACTGCTAGCGCCCACCATCTCCCGAGGCAGTCTGTTCCACTGTCGAACCACTCTTACTGTTAGGAAGTTTCTCCTAATGTTTGGCTGAAATCTGCTTCCCTTCCATTTCTACCCATTGGTTTGAGTGCTGCCCTCTGGAGCAACAGAAACCAAGTATTCATCTGCCAGACAGTGCTTCTTTGAATATCACGATCATGTCGCCCATTAATCTTCTCTTCTCCAGGCTAAATATATCTATCTCTTTCAACTGTTGCTCAGAGAATTTGATTTCCAGCCCCATTACCCCTCTCGTCACCCTCCTTTGGACACACTCATTCATCACTGACCTTCTTAAAATGTAGCACCCAGAATTGGATGCCTGACCAGCGCAGAATAGAGCAGAACTATTATTTCCCATAATCTGGACACTTACACTTCCGTTAATGCTGCGTAAGATTCCATTAGCTTTTTTAGCAGCCTCATCTTACTAGCTGGCTCGTGTTCAGCTTGTGATCCACAAACACCCAGGTCGTTTTCACACATAGAGCTGCCAAGCCAGGTCTCTTTTATCCCCTCAAGGCTCTATTAAGACAAACTTCAGTCTTAGCTTGTAGGGCCTTATCTTGCCACCTTCCTTTTTTTCCTTTCACTGCAGGCTCCATGTTGTGCAACTGCTCCATGTGATCTGTGCCACAGCTGAGCTGAACATTTGGTGATACAGATTGAATAATGGGCTCAAGTTACAGGAACCCAGATTCCACCTAAACATCAGGAAAAATTTCCTGACTGTCAGAGCAATAAGACAATGGAACCAACTACCTAGGGAGGTGTTGGGCTCTCCCACTCTGGAGGCATTCAAGGTGAGGCTGGACAGCCATCTGTCAGGGGATGCTTTGACATGGATTCCTGCATTGAGCAGGGGGTTGGACTCGATGGCTGGTAGGCCCCTTCCAACTCCACTTTTCTATGATTCTATAATTCTACACATCTGAGCAACACGATCCAGCACAATTGTAATATCATCATGTGCTGGCATTAGCATGTGGCCTGGATAGATGTTCTGAACCTGTTTCTGATGTTAGAGCTACAAGACATATTGCAATTCTGTTGTCTGATACCTGCCATGTCAGGGCAGTGGCAGAGTAGAATAGCCTGAAAGGGACTCGAGCATCAGAGCATAACAAAGGGAAATTTTATACATCTACTTGCAGGGCAAGTCAACCTAAACCACACTCCAAGCTAACAACAACAACAAAAATCATGGCAGCTGTTGGTTCCCCAGAATGCCTTAATAGCATACTCACTTGATTGTTTGCTGCCGACTCAGTGCAGGCCGAAGTTCAAGGTGGTAATGAGGATGTTGCACTTCTACCAGTCTCAGCCTACATGGGTCAGCAGTGCCTATTCAAGTGGATGAAGTACCACACTCTGGGGAGTTGTGTGTAACAAAAGCAATGGCACATAACATGGAAAATGTGGCTGAGAAACTTCCGGGCTGTCAAATGCTGCGCTTTGCATCCATCACAGAGAATATCCGGATTATGACAGAACCTGGAGAGTCAGGGGTTCAGAGTATGGTTGCTGCTATTGAAGAAACCTCAGGCAAGCAGATGATTTTTCAGGGGCTGCAGCAGAGGCAGTGCTAGGGGTCAGCCCGCTGGGGGTCGGCCCACTAGGGCTGGAGCCCCAAATCTTTCATTTGGAGCCCCGAATCTCTGGGAGGCCATCTGCCCCACCACCCTGCTGTCCATGGGCAGTTGCTGTAATAAAGGTAGAGGGGCCCTGATGGTCTCTGTTGCATCTGATCCCCCTGGATTAGCTGGCTGTCTGCCCACATGTGCTTCCCCTGCTGCTGCCCCCCCTTGAGTCTTTCTGCCTCAGTTTTTTTCTGAAATCAAATGCCCTCCTCTCCCCTGTCTATACATCCCTTTTTACAAATAGGGGTGTCCTTAGGAGACAAGGTCCTTTAAAGACAGACAGACAGACTTTAGAGCATATGTAAATTAGCATATGCAAATTTGTGCTTTTTTTTCTTTTGTCCTGTGGGACTGAGCCCCAGACCTTTTTGGTACCTAGCACCGCCCCTGGGCTGCAGAGGGGTTTCTAATGACAAGTGAATGGCCCTGGGGAATATTCACACCAATTTTGAGGAGCAGAGAGGCACTGCTCTGATTTCAGAGCACCAGGAAGCTTTCACACCCACCCTTGAAGCATCTCAAACTATCCTCCTGTTCTTCTAGTGCAGGGGTAGGCAACATGGAGCCCGCGGGCACCAATGTACCCCCAGACACCTTTCTTGGCACTTGCTAAGGTGCCTTACCCCTCCCACTTAAAAAAAAATAAGAAGGGAGAGCCCTTAAGTTGCCCATCAACAGTTGGCACCTGGTAAGCAGATTGAGCAGGCACACAGGTCACCTGGTCATAGCCTTCCCTACTCTGGTGAGATGTATTTCTATCAAAATTATAGCAATTATTTCTAAAGTTGCATCTATACATATGCATTAGCATATGCAATTTTTGTGTAACCCCGTGTCCTCTTTTATCCTTTTTTTGGGGGGGGGCATATGTGTCCTCTTCTTTTCACAATGTGTAACTGGCCACCCTACTGAACAGTGCAGTTGTCGCTCAACCCTATACGCTTCCTTCCCGATTCCAGCTGGTGGCCAAGTGAGTGAAGAGGTAACCTCAACTCACAAAGCCCCATCACCACAGATGGTGCCCCTTTAATTTTGGTGCCCTATATTCAAGAGCAGACCCCAGCCATAGGTTCCATCCATTGTCCAACAGCTCCTATCCCACAGAGGTACCGTAAGAACCCTGAAATATCCCCCAAAGATTTGCAGTTACCTGCTTTCAGACACAGAGCATTCTCTCAGCAACCAGCCAGCTGCCTGTGAAACCAACTGTCTGCATCACTGACGCTATCAATTGGGATAAAAATGCTGCAGATTTGCTGAAAACAGAAAATGACTCAGATGATTAAAAAAAAAGTGAGAACAAAATGGAAAGATCTTCAGGTGAATCTTGCACAGTGTCATTTTTAGAAGCAATGGGAGGTTCAAAGTTCCCAAGTGAGGCTGCCTGAACAGCAGAGAAATGTACCTGTGCTTGAATAAGGTAGCAAAATGAAAAGTACTAGGATAAAACACTGTTAAGAGAAGACTCAGAGGTGAACCTCATACAACAAAGCTTCACCATTCATGCCACAAATGTACATCCAAATAACAGCTTCTTGAATTGCAATTTTTAGTGCACTTTATTCCCAGGGCTGTCATTTTAGTCTCCTCCTCTGTATGGAAAGCCGTGTATACACCTATGCCCTTTTATACTGAGGTTTAGGAAATAATAAACAATTTTGCACTAAATACATATTATTCAGGCTTCAGCTGCTTCTGTTTTCGTTGGCTGAATAAGGTCTTCATTCCAGCTTTTTGTCAAAAAGGCATACAATATTGCCGGTACTAAGCTTTTGATCTCTGTTCATTCCTGGAGCTTCCCCATGCATGTGAAAACTGAATGTCAGACTAATGCTTTCTATCTGGACATGAGCTGTTCTATGCACACAGTATCACCTGTTGACATGCAGTTATTCAGAATTTCATGGTATTCTGAGATACGCCCTGCTCTCCTCTACTCTTTGATCTTACCACCAGCATTTCATTGCCCTGAAATTGCTGTTATTCTTGAGAAAAGCAGTGTTTCACTGGATCCAGTTTTGCTACGTTCCCTGGATCAATAGTCCATCAATAATCCTGAGCCTGTCTCAGTGAGCATCTGCCTGTTCAGTCTCATTTAGAACGGCTCTCTGCTCCCCATTTCCATCTTTGCTTCTCAGCATGCTACACAGCTCTATCTTCCACCCTGATTTTTCTTTTAAAATTGCCAAAGTAGGTCACCATTCCCTCTTGCCCTCTCATTTATTCTTCTCCCACTAATCTGCATCCACTTTTTTTATTTACTACTTTCTCTCTTGTTCAGTGTACTCCATCATCATCATCATCATCATCATCATTATTATTATTATTATTATTATTACACTGTTCATTTGATTGACAACCCCTATAAAGGGGAAAAAAC
Organism: Shinisaurus crocodilurus; assembly: GCA_021292165.1. Classification (NCBI taxonomy): domain Eukaryota; kingdom Metazoa; phylum Chordata; class Lepidosauria; order Squamata; family Shinisauridae; genus Shinisaurus; species Shinisaurus crocodilurus. The sequence goes on from CM037876.1 coordinate 271,596,312, forward strand.
ATATTCAGGGAGAAAGAATTTTTTTTTAAAAAAACCCTCTCTTTCTCCCCTAAATTTATTTTGTTTTTGTCCATTCTCTATTTTAAAAGCAACTAGACTTCAAATGAGGCATGCATGCACTGAGAGAATTAGCATTACTACAGATGCTAAAATGCTGATAGAGAAGATTGTGGCTGAGCAAGACAACCCATCCACTCTGATCCCTTTTTATGATAATTGATCAGGAAGATTAGCAATAGGGATAACAAAGGTTCTCATGCTGTGCTTTTCACCCAGTATCTTAGGCTTAAATTGCATATTTTGTTTTGGAAGCAGTTACTCTGAGCTAGATCTCTTTTATTCCAGGTACTCAGATTCATCCCTTGTTCCCCTGAACAGCAAGTCCGCTCCATGGGCGAGCTCATTCAAGCCATCTAACAGCAGGGGGTGATGGAAATGTGGATAGCATATTTGAAGCAACACTCAAAAAGAGCATCAAGCAACAGGTCAGGGTGTGGCGTCATTCTGCACCTGCAAGGGCTGGACCTCAGCAGGAAGCCCACTGTCAATCTCTCTCTGCAGCTCCCTGTCCCTGCGGTCCCTCCTTCTTGCTGTCTCCCCCTGTTCACCTACCCTCACTAAGTGAGTGAGCAATGACAATACAGGAAGGAGAAGGATGTGCAGCAAAGGGCAACTAAAATGATCAAGGGGCTGGAGCAACTCCCCTATGAGGAAAGGTTACAACATCTGGGATTGTTTGGCTTCCAAAAAAGACGCGTAAGGGGAGACATGATAGAGGTGTACAAAATTATGCATAGTGTGGAGAAAGAAGGCAGAGAGACATTTTTCTTCCTCTCTCATAATTTTTAGAAGCAATGGGGTCATCCCATGAAGCTGATTGGTGGGAGATTCAGGACAGATAAAAGGAAGTACTTCTTCTCGCAGCGCATAGTTAAACTATGGAGTTCACTTCCAGAAGATGTAATGATGGCCACCAATTTAATAGAATCATAGAATAGTAGAGTTGGAAGGGGCCTATAAGGCCATCGAGTCCAACCCCCTGCTCAATGCAGGAACCCAAGTCAAAGCATCCCTGACAGATGGCCGTCCAGCTGCACCTTGATTGAATGTCTCCATCGTTGTAGAGCCCATGACCTCCCTAGGTAGTTGGTTCCATTGGTGTACTGCTGCTCTAACAGTCAGGAAATTTATCCTGGTGTCCAGGCGGAATATGGCTTCCTGTAACTTGAGCTCATTATTCCATGTCCTGCACTCTGGGATGATCAAGAAGAGATCCTGGCCTCTTCTGTGTGACAACCCTTCCAAGTACTGGAAGAGTGCTATCATATTTCCCCTCAGTCTTCTCTTCTGAAGGCTAAACATGCCCAGTTCTTTCAGTCTCTCCTCATAGGGCTTTGTTTCCAGTCTCCTGATCATCTTTGTTGCTCTCCTCTGAACCCTCTCCAGTTTGTCTGCATCCTTCTTAAAGTGTGGTGCCAAGAACTGGCTGCAGTACTCAAGATGAAGCCTGACTAGTGCTGAGTAGAGGGGAACTAGTACTTCCCGCGATTTGGAAGGTATACTTCTATGAATGCGGCCCAAAATAGCATTTGCCTTTTTTGCAGCCACATCACATTGCTGGCTCATATTCAGCTTGTGATCTACAACAATTCCAAGATCCTTCTCACTTGTAGTATTGTTGAGCCAAGCCATTTGGATGGCTTTAAACCGGGATTGGACAAATTCATGGAGGATAAGGATATCAGTGGCTACTAATCCTGATGGCTATGTGCTACCTGCAGTATCAGAGACAGTCTGCTGGTGTGTATACCAGTTGCTGGGGAACATGGGTGGGTGAGTGGGTGGGTGCTGTTGCACTCATGTCCTGCTTGTGGGTTTCCCATGGGCAGCTGATTGGCCATTGTGTGTCCAGAATGCTGGACAAAATGGACCCTTGGTCTGATCCAGCATGGCTCTTCTTACATTCTTATGTTCTTATGTCTGAGTAGATTGGACACAGAGGAAAAGAGCAAGCCAGTGACAGTGGTGATAGGTGCAAGGAGGAAGTGGGACCATTCAGGGAAGGAAGGCACAGGGGACATCTGTCCATGGGCTGCAGAAAAAAAATGGAGCAGACACTGGCTAGAAGATGTCTTATTCCACAATTCCTGATGGTTTTGGCCATCCTTTTTAGTAAGTTTCTCTCTCAGTGATGCTGTACAGTGAGGCAGAGTGCTCTGATTCCTCCTATCAGGAGAGGCACTTCTGGGCCACCCCAGGACTGGTTCCTACCCTGGTAACGGCAGTTTGCATGCCATCCAAGCCTATCCCTGATTTCCTGCCACTACCCCAATTTCTGTCCCAGTCAAAGTAACTGCCCAGAGACTTGATTCCTAGATCTTATTTGCTTCCCTCCACAAGAGCACGGATCAGTGTTCTCTCTTTGTCTTACAGGTCTAGTGCTTCCAGGGGTTATGCAAGCTGAGTTAGGTGGGACACACTTTGCCACAGTGTGTCACAAGAAATGTTGCCATCTGTCCCCATGTTACATTAGAAATAGGATGCAGTTGTCCCCCCTTATAGATTTCTTTTTGGCTTTTTTATCAACTATATTTATCCTTGATATGCTAGGTTTCTGTTTTCAGAGACTTTCTATGCAAGGGGTCATTCAAAGTGATATCCCACCGCTGAAGTTCCATCTCATTCTGTTATATGTATAATCTCTGCCTCTTTTGCTTCTGGTTTAGCTACAAAGCAGGGTACAGAGAGCGGATGAAGCTCTGTCCAAATGAGTCCAGAGGTAACAGATTATTTATTTAATGAGGGGCAACAGTCCTGATGTAGGTTCATCAACATATCTCCAGCATGCAAAACTTTCTGATGTTTCAAGGGGGAGATGTAAAATGCTGCCTTTTTTTTGGCAGGTACCTATTTGTCCCCAGCAGCTCAATTGCAAGCAATGCTGCCTGCAGTTATTGGAATTCACTATTTTTCATTTGTTTCCCCTGTTGATGTACCTGGACAAATTTGAACACTATGTGCATCACACTCCATGACCTCAGTAAATCAAAGCAGGTCCCCAACTGTCGAAGGAACATTTCCCGTGCTGGGGACTCCTCTTGCAATAGCATGAGGTGTTTCAATAAGATAATGAGAAATTAGCCAAGTGTTTATGAACAGATGCTCTTTCCTCTGAGAAAAGCAGGACTCATTTTGTTGTTTGAACAAATCTTTCACCTAAGCTGTTGCTAGCAGTGATGGTGCTGATTTGATGTGACGCGCACCATTCATCTTCATAAAAGTTTTAAGCTCAGGAGAGACAAACTGAGGCTTGTTGTCACTTAGTAGTGGCTCCGGTGAAACATGACAGATGAACATCATATACCATCGCTTCCTGCTAGAACATTCAGAGGGAGCACAAACTCCCTGAACCGGTCCATAAGGTGACGGACGATCCTCTTCTCATTCACATCTCTTCTGAAAATTGCTCATACTGAAGAAGTGACAGGAAATTACCCAACAATTAGATTTATTTAAAAAGTGCTTCTTCTCACACTGTTGATGATTTCCAGAGAATTCATGCAGATTCTGAATAAGCCCCTGCAGAAAATTGCAGGTCCCCCCCCCCATGTGGGGTTTACACAACCAATCTCAACTTTGAAATGTGCAATTCCCATAGTAGAATTCCTGCTCTACATAAATCTCCTTGGTTCTTTCATATGATGCTGCTGCTACCAATCATCAACATACAACCATGGGAGAAATTGTCCTTCCCCTTTCCTATGATCTCTCCCATGTTAGGTCCCACTATATTTACTTATTTTTTTAAAAAAATTGTACCCCACCTCCCCAAAGCTCAAGGTGGCTTCCAACAGGAACTCCACCCCATAAAATTATAAAATAGCAATTAAAAGATCAATTAAATTCAATAATCAAATATAACACAATTCATAGCAGCAGCAATATAAAGCCACGGTGCCCACTCAGTGGCCATAGGCTTTTTGGAAGATAGAAGTTTTTCATCCCCTCTGAAAAGCAGTAAGAAGAGAGGAGCTAGGAACCTCATCTCAGAGCAATTGAAGCAAAGAGCCCACTTCTTACCACAGAAGTCCTCACCTGATGTGGCACATGGAATGGGGGCCACATAATGCAAACATTGGGAGGGCTCATAAAGGGAGAGGCAGTCTCTGGAAAAAGACCTTATTGGGGATGGGACACTCCAATCTGGGATGACAATCAGGCAGGATGCTACCCTTGCAATCCTCTCAGTTACCTTGGCAGTAGAACCGAAGCCAAGGCTAGCTGAGAGGAAGAAGCAAGTTGACAGGAGACATGGCTCCATTGCCATAGCAACTGAGATACTTTTTCTCCTGCCAGGAAGGCTGGATGTGCTGGGCAGTTTGGTCAGAGGACAGGGTTTCTGTGAAGCAGGTAATGGGCTGTTCATGCCAGGCACCAGCCAATGACCAGGATGGCCATATATCCTACTTTACAGATGGCAGTCCTCTTTCTGAAGGGCTGTCCAGTCCAAGTTCAGTTTCAAGATAAAGAAGGAAGAGCTGGGCCTTAGAATCATAGAATCATAGAAAAGTAGAGTTGGAAGGGGCCTACCAGGCCATCGAGTCCAACCCCCTGCTCAATGCAGGAATCCAGGCCAAAGCATCCCTGACAGATGGCTGTCCAGCACTCCAGCTGCACCTTGAATGCCTCCAGAGTGAGAGAGCCCACCACCTCCTTAGGTAGTTGGTTCCATTATCTTATTGCTCTGGCAGTCAGGAATTTTTTCTGATGTTTAGGTGGAATCTGGGTTCCTGTAACTTGAGCCCATTATTCCATGTCCTGCAAACTGGGATGATCGAGAAGAGATCCTGACCCTCCTCTGTGTGACAACCCTTCAAGTACTGGAAGAGTGCGATCATATCTCCCCTCAGTCTCCTCTTCTGAAGGCTAAACATGCCCAGTTCTTTCAGTCTCTCCTCATAAGGTCTTGTTTCCAGTCCCTTTATCATCCTTGTTGCCCTCCTCTGAACCCTCTCTACTTTGTCTACATCCTTCTTAAAGTGTGGTGCCCAGAACTGGACGCAGTACTCAAGATGAGGCTTAATGCAGCCTTGATGCAGCCCATCAACAGTTAGCACCTGGATAGCAGACCGAGCAAGAACACAGGTTACCTGGTCACCGTCTTCCCCATGCTGAGATGTATTGTATTTCTATTTAAATTATAGCAATTATTTCTAAATTTTCATCTATACATTAGCACATAAATTATGAAAATCTGGGTCATCTTTTGGCCCCCTTTTTGGTGATGCATAAGTAGCCACTCTACCAATAAATAGCCATGGAGTGTTCTGGAGACTCAGAGAAAGAGTAGAGGGCAGGAGAAAACTTGGGGAGAGAGGAGGACAATGAGTGGGTTCAGATAACACCATAACCCACACGCAAGGGTTGAGTATGGATTGAGTGTGGGTTGTCATTGAACTGTGGGTTGTTGTTGTTGTTGAAATGTGAGTGAGTTATCGTCTTGCCTGAACCCAGCTGCACTAACAAGCCATGTTTTGTTAACCATGAACAACCCATTAAGAGAATCCATGGTTTGTTGTTGGGTTGTGAACTGTGGGTTGTTCACCATGTTGCAAAAATGCCGTGAGTCCTTTCTCCAAAGAAACTCAATTGCTCAGAGAAAGGGAAGCAGCACACACCAGCAGTGAGTTTTTCAAAGTTTTATTTCTGCGCAAAAAGGACCAGCTGGGGCGCATGCCCAAATCAAAGCTGGACAAGGATCAGTGGGGCATACAAGCCTTCTTATACATTTTTACAGCCATGGGTGTTTCTACTTTCAGCAAATCAAATACAACCATCAAACCGTGCCAACCAGTCAAATTCCATTCCTCCTTTATGACGACAACCAACCAGATGCGTTTCTCTGAACATGGCAAGTTTTCATCTCTAATTAGATAGATGGTCACCTGGACATCTTTTGGCTAAAGACGTGGTTTCTCATGACCTCTTAGGTCACCTAAGATATCGGGCCTGCTACTTTGAGCGGTACATCTTATCACTCAAAGGGACTCTTCTCTCGCTTGTATTCTGGGATTTGGCACCCAGAAATAGGCTTTTGGGACTAGATAACAACTTAGGCTAAAACATGGCGGCTAAACATACAATTCAGCAATCAGAACAGACCTTCAAGGTTCTCTGTCTGGAACAACAAAGCAGATACACAAAGCAGGTGCAGTGGCACATGGTATGCGGGCAGAATCTAGGTCAACTAACGGGGTGCAAAACAGTTCATGAGGCTTTTGGACCTTTTGTCTTAACAAATACCTATTGACAGCAAGGTGGTCTTTCAGGGATCTTTGGCCTGTGTGAGGACTGTTCCCTAATGTCACTCTTGCTGGTCAGGGGATGCTGGGTCTTGCAGGACCTTTCTCTCTGTCTAAACATGCAGGGACTGGGTCTTCTGTGCAGCTTTCTATCTCAGACTTCTATCATTTCAGACGTGAAACTGAGACCTTTCTGCTGTGAGGCATGTGGCCTTTGTGTGTAAGGCAGGTGCCTTGTCTGTGTACCTATGTGAATGGGCCAATGCCTCTCACACCTGGGGTCTTAGGTGTTTTGGGCCTGGCTGGGTCATTATTAGAATGGATCTTAAGAGTCCATTCTGTGGCTTCTGTTAATTTGCTTGGAGACTGCTCTTCTGCATGAGCAAAGGAATTTGCCCTTTGCCTTCTGCTTACATGAAATAGGCAGGAAATCTATGGTAGATATTTAGACATATTAGTTTACCTAATTCAGGTGAGGGGGGGGGACCACGAACAATGGACCATGGTGCCTCCATCCTCTATTCCCGACATTTTCTGGCCCATATCTTCTCCCCAGAAACTCCCTCAGCCCTGAGGTTTCATCAGTCCCAGAAGCAGTAAGAAATATCACAATCCTTTCAGAGTGCATGCTTCAGGAATAGCGTATGATCCCTTTAATTGAGAAGAAGCTCCTCTAGGAAGTTGGGATCTAGGACACACACTAGGACACTACAGGACTATTTCAGCCATCAGCAGGCAGTACTCCAGATTATTGACTCCCTGGCCCAACCCCGTGTCTTGTCTCTGGCTCCTGCAATGCACTGACTGATGTGCTAGCTTTGGACCTCCACTACATGCACGGCCAGCCCTCCCATGAAGCAGGGTGAAGTGGAGGAGCATCAAATGGCACTGCTCCCACCTCGCCAGGAGGGCCCACCACCTCCTCCTCCAACGGGTGCTCCAGAGAACCCTGCCAGCTGCTCTCCCACAGTGACATCTGCCGCAGTGAGAGAGCATCTGACAGGGCTCTCTGGAGCAGCCACCCACTGAAAAGCTGCATTGACTGAAGAAGCAGCTGGCACAGCTCTTCAGGGAGTCAGCCAAGCCAAAATGCCTGGCTCCGAGGGGGCCCTTCCTCAGAGCCAGGTATAGGAGGGGTGTCCCAGGAGATCGAGCATCATGCATGCTCTGAGGAAGGACCCCCTCAGAGCCAGGCATTTTGGTCTAGCCAACTCTCTGAAGAGCTGCACCAACTGTTTCTTCCAGCCATGCAGCTTGGTGGTAAAAGTAAGGGGAAAGGGGGCATGTGATGCAGGTAGGGGGGACATAACATGGGAAGGGGGTAGGAGGGGCATGATGCAGTAAAGGGAAGGGAGTTGGGGGCATGGGACATGGCGGCATATGTGTTCTCTCACAGGTGGTGGGAGAGCTTGTGCCAGGGCTGACTCCATGCCATCGCTGTCTTGCCTACCTGTCTTTAGACCCCTAGACCTACAGTCCATCCTTAGCCAGGACTGCAGTCCTTCCGAGCCTGCTCCTGGGCAGTGGTCCTCTGCAGGCTCCAGCTGTGAACTGCTGGAGCCACATAACATGTAGAAGCCTAGAAGGCACTTTGAGAAGAGCATCCCCTGCAGATGTTAAAGGTGCTTCCAGATGGACGGCTCCTGGCAAACCAGTTGAAAGGAAATGTGCAGCTATTCCACCTTTCCCTCCTTTCCCTACACTCACACACACACACACACACACACACACACACACACTATCATGTAACAATGTGTTCCTATCTGAATTGGGCTTGCCACATGGACAATTTAAAAACAACATGACTGATTTGAAATATGTTTGTGCATTTTGTTTGCCTTCTGGCCATTTTCTTTTCTTAACCTCAATGCTAGGCAGTGGGCAATTCAAAATTTGCATACAAATTAAATTAAATCTCTTAAATTAATTAATATATGTAAATGGGCAATAACTGGAGGCTTTTCCCTGGGAGAGCTGGCAACACTAATCATATAGTCACAGTGTTCCTCATACAAATTATTCTAATGGCTAGCAGGGAAGAAGGTCCCTACTTGCCAAGTTGTGGTTTTAATACAAGTAAGAGCATGCATCATGTGTCCGCGTATATTCAGAGTCATTGTTCTTCCTATTGTAGTCACTTAATATCCCTGAAAAGACCCTAACACAGTGAAAACAGATAAAGCCCTTTTCTCCTGACTTGGCTGCAGAAGAAACTGGTCTCTCTCTTCCCTGAAAATGGCTGTTGCATTCTTCTCTGCCTTAGTTATCAGTGTTTCTTGAAGCATGGTTAGAATGACAGGCTCAAGAAGCTAAACCATTTCTGAGCTCAGACATTTCTCATTTATGAACCACAAGTTCTCATCTACCAGCATTTGCACACCACATTAGATTTAGATAAATGTAGCTCCATACCCCCAGTGATTTCCTTCCGAAGACTGGCTCCAGGTTTGAGGGATTCCTCAGCATGGAGCTCTCTCGCTTACCTTTAAAGCCCTAAACAGCTTGTCATCCAAATACCTGAAGGGGCATCTCCTGCTATACCAGCCTACCTGTGTCTTGGGATGCTTCCAGGTGAGGCTTTTCTTGTGCCATCACCCTGCCTCATTCACAGTTTTACAGGCGGTCTCATAATATTACATCATCTTCCATTTGCGAACCTCCTGCATTTTCCAACCATTCCTTTCATCTGTTAAGGAGGGATAGATAGAATAGCTGCACAGTTCCTTTCAGCTGGTTTGCCAGGAGCTGTCCATCTGGAAGCACCTTTAACATCTGCAGGGGAGGCTCTTCTCAAAAAGCCATGTTATGTGGCTGGTAACTAGAGAGAGAGAGACCTTCTCTGTTATGGCGCCCCATTTGTTATGGACCCTCCCTACAGAGATGAGACTGCCACTGACTCTGCAATATTTTTGGTGCCTGGTCAATGGCCACCATTATGAATATATAGCAGTGTGTTGTCCGAACCTGGCCACGTTGGGTTATTCAAGGGTTAAACAAACCTTGCATAACCCTCGGTTTGTACCAGGGTTATGCAAGGGTTGTTTAACCTTTGAATAACCATGGTGGCTGGATCCGGATGACACACCACAACCCCACTGGGGGTTGCATATTCATAATGGCGGCGACCTGCACCCAGCACACACCACAGCTCATCGTGGGTTAAATAACCCTCAGTGAGCCCGGCGTGTCATGGGAACCAGCCCATTGTAAGCACTCCAGCAGCAGCAGTGCTTCTATAGGGCTTTTCTACACAAGGCTGTTAATCCGCTGTATCTACTTTCAGTTTCATTGCAGATTTGAGATGCAAGCACTACACAAAGAGCATTTCCTTTCCTGCTTTTCCACTACATAACCACTGTGGTATAGTGGAATAGCGCAAATACAAAAGTGGAAAAAGAGTTCTCTCTCATTTTTACAAATAAATACCGCATTCTCGCAGCCCTAAAAAAACTCACCGAAAGTACTCTTTGGACACAGAAGCCAAACTGAAAGGTCACTACGTCATCTAAAGACCCCATAAACAACCGTGAGTAGGCAACGATGAGTGCAGGATAAATGCCTCATGTAGAAAAGCTCATAATGGGCTGCCACCATTACAATTGACCACAAACCACAATGCCCTGCAGTGATGTAGCCTGGCACTCACTGGAGTGCTGGAAAAGAAGGCCTTGGGCAGTGGCATGAGCAGAGGCGGCCCTCAGCAGCTGCCTGAGGATACCACAGCGGATGACGCCCAGCTTACTCCTTCTCATTCTGCCCAGCTTGTCCCATCCCTGAAATCTTTTGCTACACAGAGAAGCTCCAGGCCCTCCCTTGCACTGCCAGCTTGCAAATATTTGAGCCATTTCTCTCTAGGGACAAATATGGCCCCATTTCTTGTCTTGTAGCAAGGGAATATCTGGCCACTATATTGAGGCTGGCCCAAGACATTTTGCTTCCTGAGGCAGAACAGTAAACGGCACCACCAGCACCAGCACCAGCACCACCTCAAAGTCAAGGTCTGTGGTAGTTTTGGCACCAGTCTCAGGCTAGCAGGGCTTTGGTACCTAAGACAGAAAATCCCATAAATGCCCCTCTCTGAGAATAAAAATACAACAATAATAAATTCAACAACTAACAATTTGCTCCTCATTCGTGATACCCAAAATCAGCTGCCCGAAGCAGCCCCCCTCACTCTGCCTAAACAAACATATAGCAGGAGCTCCAGTTGGGTCCAGAACAGCTGTTTATATAACAGTGAATCCAGTGCCCAGCTGGGCTATAAGGGTAAAAATTTCTCACCACACCTATTTTGTTCCCTTGTTAGGACCGTTTCTTTCCATTTCCCCCCTGATCTACAGTCCCAGAAGGCCAGAAACGCTACTACAGTAAATCTGCACGGATGGACTAAGCAGGGGGATTAGAGACTTCACAAGCCACCAACTTTCTGCAGACTGTCTTTCCTGGTTCACCTGCAAACCCAGAGCAGCAAGGTCTCGATTTCATCTCTCTTCACCAGTCAACCTTAGACAACAGCTTGGGATTTATCATGCTGGGGCCTTGTGCTCCAAAGCGTGAGGATGCTCCCGTTATCAGGAGCTGACAGGCCATCACAAAAACACTACTGTCAAACTGACAAAGCAGCTGTAAACATGCCTCAAAACTCTTGCTTGCCTGGAAGCAGCAGCAGCAGCAGGACGAGGAGTGTTGTTGTACTTCAGGGAACCGAGCATGGCAAGGATCAGAAGAACACAAACTCTTCGTTTACACAGGAATGCTCTCCTTCCACCCTCATCCCTCCATCATGCAATGGTAACAATTTGGGAAACAGAAATTTGTTCTTTTCCATTATCATTTTAAGCCCTTAAAAAAAAAAAAAATCAGTCCTGTCCCTTTCATAAAAATCATACAGACCAGCAACATACACTGTGGTTTCAGTTAATAACTTGTATTGGTGGCACCAGAGGGTAAATGTGATATGGATTTTCTCACTGCTTTACTTTATGACGTAAGTTCCAGAAAGCGTGTACACTTTTGTCACGCTTTCTTTTATCCCATAGTAGTCAGCAGCAGCAACATTAATAGACTCATAGAGTTGGAAGGGCATTTAAAAGTCATCTAGTCTAATCCCCATCAGTGCAAGAAAATTGCTGCTACAACATCCCTGATGATAGATCTAAACAGATTTGCTGCTGCTGTTGTTCTTGTTGTTGTTTTAAATACCAGGCTTTCCATTTCTGGACCTTCTTGATAAAGAGAAATGAACAGACTCAAACTACTTTTTCCCCCTGGTACAAAATATTGCAGTTTAATGCTAGGAAATGCAATATCCCTGCAACAATCACAAATTCAGTAAATTAGGAAAACACTGAACAATAGTGATGGCTTTCTATTTTTCTATCTCTGTGGTATTCTCCATACCTTGGTACCTGGAATTCAAAATTCAGTCTTCACAGATAAAAAGGAGTACCGGTACTTCTTCACAGAGTGCATAACTAAACTATGGAATCCACTACCACAAGATGTAGTGATGGCCATCAACTTGAACAGCTTTAAACGGGGACTAGACAACCTCATAGAGAATAGTTCTCAATGGCTACTAGTCATGATGGCTATATATTACCACTGGTATCAGCAGCAGTCTGCCTCTGAATACTAGTTGCTGGAGAACATGAGCAGGAGGGGGCGCTGTTGCACTCATGCCCTGCTTGCGGACTTCCCGTAGGCCTATGTGGCCACTGTGTGAATAGAATGCTGGACAAGATAGGCCTTTGGTCTAACACATCACAGCTCTTATGTTCTTAATTTGCCAGTGTTAACTATTAGTAATTGGTGTGTTGCTGCCTTTTCTTCAGACATGCCTCTCCTTTCACCGAACTAATGTACATTTCTTAAAGCAGCTTCAACCATGAGTGAGATGTGGAGAGAAGGTGAAGTGCAAGTTATCTACCTTTTCTGTTTCTACGCTTCTCTGTCATGACCAGATTAGAACTTTTGCAAATGCCTAATGGTCTGATGTACAAACCGCCCCTGTGGATATTCTTGGGAGAGGGACATGATGCTGAAGTGCAGACCATGAACAACAAACAAGGGCTAAATGTGCAGTTGCTGCTCAAGGAAGTGATTGTACACAAGCAGCCCTTGTGTATCTGTCCAGAGTGGTGCCTTGCAGGGGATGGCACTCTTGCTGCAGAAGCAGATGGAAGGAACTTTCTCTTTTTAATGCTGCCTTGGTGTGCTGCTTCTACAAGTCAAGAAAAACAGAGAGTGGAAGAAAGAAAAAAGGTCAAATGTTATATGGGGACAAAGCAATGTCACACAATATGCAGGAAATCCCACAGGAAGCGATGGCATATGGACAAGGAGAGACGATGAATGGTGAGTCCAAATCAAGAGGGTGCAGTTCAGCAGCACTGAATCTGGCTTACGGCACACTTGCCAGAAGGGTTGCCCACCCCTGTGTTAAAGGTACCGGTATGTATGCACACCTGACTTTCCACAACGTGTTCCTTTGCTCTTTAAAATAAAAATTAAAATAAAAATCACATTATTTCATGTTTTCCATGTCAATCTGCATAGCCAGGACCCAGTGAATGTGTTTTGTGAGCAATTGCAAATGGTTTCCGTATGTATGTATGTATGTACATACATACATTCCGTATGTATGTATGTATGTATGTATTTTAGTGCATGGCCACTTGTGCAGACATGTGCTAAATAAAGACATTTATCTTTTAAAAGCAAACATCAGAACAAAACAAAAAATGGCAGGGGAAGTTAACACTATTACTTCTCATAAATAGATCCAGATAGTATCAAGGAAGGTGTCACTGACTGTTGTCCTTATCCCTTTGCTCTCATATTCCACAGACATTGTCCATCTTTGCCAGGCCTAAAGGTGAATGCCTAAAAATATTAAAGGAGCAGAAAATGACATATGACCCTTTCTACAACACAGCTGAGATCTCATCATGGGAATTGGGCTGCAGGTCTCAGAAATTAGATTTTGCTCAATTCGATGTTCTCTTTGAGCTGATGTCAGTCAGCAGCATTAGTCAGGATGGAAAGAGGCTCCAACTCCTGGAGACTGCAATCCTCAAACCAAATCCACTGTGCCAGTGGTTTCAATGGGACTACTTTGGATTAAGTGGTTTGTCGTTTCAATGGGACTACTTTGGATTAAGTGGCTTGGTCATTGAAGCCCAAATCATGTTGTCAGCAGACTTGGAGGATGAACTTCCAGAGCTGGAATAAAAGTCAGTTCCCTTAAGGGAAAAATAAAACAATCTTTCTAACAAAGTTATCTCAGTCAAATCCAAACTCCATTAGTAGTTGTGAGTAATGTAGGGCTGGCAAATTGTTAGAGAATCACTGCAGAACATGTTTTACCAATTTCCCTAAAGTTCATTGAGAGGAATTAAAAATCAACCTACCGGTATTTAAAAAATCAGAATTGACTTTTATTGGTTAACTAAACTAGCAACATGTCAATCTTGAGGACAGGTGAAGAACAGAAGGCATAGAGGGAAGGCTTGTGTATTGCTAGGATCTGGGAGTGCTGTGTGTGTGTGTGTGTGTGTGCACACAAGGTATCTTTGTATGCTTTACATGCCCATTATGTGCCCTGTGGGATCCCTGACAGTGGAGGATGGGCCATCTAGTATCATGGATGGGCGGGGTAGGTTTTGCCCCCACTGCAATGGAGTACTCAAGTGCAGTGTTAAAAAAAATTCCCATAGGAGTTTTACAAGGAAGAGTTTGTTTGGTGTTTGAAATATGTCTAGGCCTTCTTTAAGGGCAAGAGCAAGGTCACTTACACAATAAAATTCCATATAGTAAAAACGGCAAAAATTTATAAAATCAACGAACACCCACAATGAAATATCTAGCTCAGATAGTAATACAAGTCTAAAACACAATTGCAGCTAAAAACCCAGAACAGTCCAATAAAGCATAACCAGGAAAAGGCCAGAGAAAACAAGTGAGTCTTCAGGGCCTTCCTAAAACTGTGCAGTGATGGGGCCTCACAGACCCCCAATGGCCACCCATTCCAGAGGGGTGGGGGCACTGCTGACAAGGGTCTCTCTTGTGTACTTGCCCACTTAACTGCCCTCAAAGGTGGGCAACGTTTACACTTGTGAAGTGAAAAGTAGCCACATGTAGTAGTTAAGTTGTGCCTGTTGGTCATACACAAACACACAAGGGAGCAAACACCACTGCCTATGGGCCTGTTCGCACAATCACAGAGGGGGAAATAAGCCACAGTGACTTATTTCCTCCACCACATATGCCAGTTGCCTGCCGGGGGGATTTGCATAATTACCCTCGCTGGCACAGCTTGCCATGTCATGCGAACCTGGAGAAGGTGGCTTGTTGCCATGGTTAACAAGCCACCCAGAACCCATGGGCTGTTTTAGGGTTCTTGGGTTGCTTGTTAACCATGGCAACAAGCCACCCTTACTGGATTCACACGACATGGCAAGCCATGCTGCCAAGGGTAATTATACTAATCCACCCAGCACGCAACCAGCATGCAAAGCAGGGGAAATAAGCCACTGTGGCTTATTTCCCCCTCCATGATGGTGTGAACCCAGTCATTCTCTCTGGCTAGGTAGAGACAACATGCTAACCCACACTCAAGGGTTGAGTATCGGTTGAGTGTAGGTTGTCATTGAACAGTGGGTTGTTGTTGAAATGTAGGTTAACGTGTTGCCTGAACCCAGCTGTGCTAACAAGCCATGTCTTGTTAACCATGAACAACCGATGAAGAGAACCCATGTTTTATTGTTGGGTTGTGAAATGTGGGTTATTCACCATGGTTAGTTATCTCAGCTGGGTTCAGACAACATGATACCCACATTTCAACAACAACCCATGGTTCAACAATAACCCACACTCCACCCTTGAGTGTGGGTTATCATGTTGTCTGAACCCAGTCTCTCTCTCTTTCTCCATTGTTTATATCTGCTTAGCAGCTAATTGTCCCTGCTCCCCCTTGTAACTTTTAGGAAAATTTAGCCACCAAGGAGAGAAATAGAAAAACAATTGGAGAAAGGTGGAGAATAGTTTTCTCTGCCCATCCCCAGACCAGAGGAGCCTTCAGAACACACAACAGTTTGGTGTCACGTGGTTACTTTCTACATGATTGAGTATAATGTGTAGCTGGGCTGTGGAGTTTAGTAGACAGAAAAGTCCACTCCTGTAATTAGGATTTATTGGCTGCCTGTAGCAAAAAGCTCTGGTTGGATAGCTCAAATCAACATGTGAACTTTACCCTTTCTTCACCTGTGCAGCACTTGGTCACACATCATGCACCTCTTCTCTGCCAATTCTCATGCCCAGTTTGCTTTCCCCACTCAGGGTCCTCCCTCTGGTCTTTTTGTTGAAGAGGGGACATGATGTGAATATAATTAGGTCTTTGCATTACTGACCAAGGGTGCAAATGGTCTGCTACAACAGTAGATGGAGCTGTAACCTCTCTTGTTAGTTGACTTAAATGGAGAAGAAGGTGGATGGGAGTGTGAGTGATTTCAATGGAGAAGAGGGCGTGTAGCATCCCCACATGCTGTTTGGCCATGCCTGTATGAGAGGGGGACAAGGGGGGATGCAGTGTGTGTTTCCTTGCACGTGTGTGTATGTGCCAGTGTGGCGTAGTGGTGAGAGTGTTGGACTGGGAGTTGGGAGATCCGGGTTTCTAGTCCCCGCTCGGCCATGAAACTCACTGGGGTGACTTTGGGCCAGTCACTGACTCTCAGCCTCACCTACCTCACAGGGTTGTTGTGAGGATAAAATGGAGAGGAGGAGGAGGAGGAGGAGGAGGATTATGTAAGCCGCCTTGGGTTCCTTGCAGGAAAAAAGACGGGGTATAAATATAATAAATAAATAAATAAAATGTGTGCACGTTTGTGCATCTCCCAGCACACCATCCATTGCTGCACGCAGACCTTAGGACCAGAACGTTTGCCCATCCCTGAACTGAGGGATGACAGGCATTGATTTGCTGAGCTGTATTAATGTCACAGAGAAGTGGGGCAGACAGAAGTTTTCTGACTGCCAGGGCTGGTGCTACCATTAGGTCAACTAGGCAGCTGCCTAAGGCGCAGGACTAAAGGGGGCGCCAGAAACAGCCTTGGAAAAAAAATACAGCGCTAAAATGCGTATTTTACCAAGTTTGTTTTACCAATCATATCTTGACTTATAGTAGACGGAATTTCACAATTTTTTCGGCATTGAAAAGTGAATAAACAATACTAAAACATTTAATAATATAGGGAGGGAGGGCTCGAGTGGGAAGGGGGGGCTCTAAATATCTGATCTTGCCTAGGGCACCAAACTGCCTTGCACCGGCCCTGCTGACTGCCAGTGGCTTGAGCTACTTGGACCCTGGAGGGCTGGCAAAAAGAGGAAGGAGTAGAGATGCTAAGGAAACACGAAGACCATGAGACACTGAGAGAGGGGCCAAAGGAGGAAACGTGGTTGGAGCAGGGTCCAGAAGAGTGCAAGAGAGAAGAGTGCTAACAGAGAGTGCTAGGATTGCTGAGAAACTCAGTCAGCCTCAAACGGAGCAGAACTACATTTAGAAAACCTTTACTGCAACAGCAGACTGCAAGCAACGTTACACGGCTTAACTTGAGGGGGGGGGGGGAAACAGGAACAGGAAGTTGGGGAGGAAGGTGCTTGGATCAGAGACAGAGAAGCAACAAACTGTCCTCATGCTCTGGGCTGCTCACTTAAGAGCTAATTGGTGGACTGGCAGGAGCACAATTTAAATGGAGGAGAGAGTGAGCCGGGTTGACTCTCCATGCACACCATCTTCCCCTGTGCAATTGTGCTATTGAAATGGGGGGGGGGGATCGCCATTTAAATGAGGAAGCACAATGCGTCATCCCCAGCAAAAGTGCAGTGGCAGCAACGTTGGAGCGGATTTGGCAGTGGGGAGGATTCATAGATTCATAGACAGACTTGGAAGGGGCCTACAAGGCCATCGAGTCCAACCCCCTGCTCAAGTGGCAGCAGCTTGGGCACTGGCGGCAGACTGACAGAAGGCCTCTAAGGGGTTGCCCACATGTGCCTTAGGGTGTAATCCCATGCATGTTTAGACAGAAAAAAGTCCTCCAACTCCCAGCATTCCCCAGCCAGCATGGCTGGCTGGGGAATGCTGGGAGTTGGAGGACTTTTTTCTGTCTAAACATGCATAGGATTGCGCCCGTTGTGTATTACATTATTGAAAATTGCATTCTAATCCTATGAATCACCACCCTATGAAGCACCAGTGCAAGGGGATAATTTGCTCCCTCGTGCTTGCGATGGATGGTGCCACATTGGTGCAGAAACACCAACCACACTCCACCAGCCACAGTTCCAGCACAGCAGGATGAGGTGAGACCAATACTACCCACTTAAGTGATATAATATGGGTTGCTTATTGCCTCAGAAACAGGAAACAGTAGCACAATCAATGCCCCCCGTTTGCCCTCTGTAGGGGAATATACAGCAAGTAAGGCTAAGTAGGATGCATTTGCTCCACTTGCCGTGGCCAGAATCCTGCTTTAGCTACAGTTGCACAAAGAGCGGTTTACACAGAAGCAGCTAGGCTGCAAAATAATTGCTTCACAGATGCCATTGCCTTATTATGAAATTAAGAAGTAATTGGTGGAACTGGTATGGTGGAGGACAATGTTTTATTGGTTGATGTTTGTGTGATTTTGTTGTGCTTTATTGGATTTGTATCCCACTTTGGGATTATTTTATGACGGAAAGTGGGTAACCACTTTTATAAATAAATACATAAACGTATGCATGTATGTTGTGGAAGCAGAAGATATTATACAAGGGGAGGAGAAGACAATTGGTTTGAGGGCATTTCCAAAAGCACTGGAAATAGCTTACAAATAATGTTTGCTGTGAGTGTGTGCTGCCTCGTGTTGACCATTCTACAGCAAAGAGTTTATGAATCTGCAGAGATTTGTCCAAGCCCTGGTTGTAATATTTTGATGTCAGTTAGTTGAGAACAGGTCAGGTTCACTTCACAGTAAAAAAACAAACCCATCATTTTTGTGAAACACTGGCAATATAACTGTATCTATTAAAAGAAAGAAAAGACAAAGCACTCAAAAAGACATGCCCTATTGCAAATTCTTAGTAAAAAATGAGGAGATGGGTGTTTTATTGAAGTAGGGGAACTTTGGGGACATTAGGCACAAGATCCGTGGGTGTAGGGATGGGCGACGATGGGAATTCCATTTCATTTAAGCCCAATAGAATTCCACAGCATTCCCATTCCGGCAAGCGGTGGCAGACTGCACTGGATTATTTTTTCAGAGTCTGGGGGCAATTTGCGCATTTTTTTTAAAGGTTTGCTCCTGAAATTTGCACAAATTGAAATGTGCTTGTGAAGGATCACCAACAGGATCCTTTGCGTGAGTTCGGCGCTTAACGGGTTAACCGGCACTGAATTACAGCCCGTCCGAGCGCTAGCAATCACCTACGAGGCTTTCACGCACAAGAGGAAACCGCAGTCCTTTAAATGACCAAATAAGGCTTTTATTTGTTTACACAAAACACAGAGCGGAACTAACAGCTTTCCAGGAATACTACAGCATCAACACAACCTTAGCTGACCCCTGGGTTTCTCAATGAACAGGCTTAGGCTAGCGGAGTGAATCTAGTCAATTACCTCAGACCAAAGACTCTGTGTCTAGTCAGTTTCAGCCTGGCTCTGGGTCGGCCGATCCGTGGATGAGACTGGCGTACTCGGGCTGCCGCTTGGAAGATGAATCTGGCCCCGAAGTACCCGTGGCTCCCAACAACCCCAACCCGGAAGGGAGAGGGGTTTTCTATCCCCTGAGTTCCCGCTCTCCCCGCCCCCCAGGTCAGGTGGGGCTTATGCCTGCCCCTTCGTTTCAGGTGGGCTTATTCCTGCCCGGGAAGAAGGTGACGTACTAGTACTTTGCAGCTCTTTGAGACTGCCCTGATAGTTTGATGGTCCTTGATGGTCCTTCCTCGGTTTTGTGGATCTCCACCGAGACTTTCCTTTGTTGGGGGATGATGGTCTGTCTGCTACTTCTCCGATGACTTCATCCCCCCTTCCTTGCCCCCTCCCTTGGGCGAAAACCGTGTGTGTGTGTGTGTGGACCTGTGTTGGGCTTTCTCCACAGTGCTCAAATTGTATTTTAAAAATTCAGTCTTTCACAAATGCACACCTGCACACATATGGGGGTTCGAAATGAAAAGCCTTGCCTGAGAAGTATCTCCTGTCAAAGTTCAGGAGGCACCATCCAGGAACATTGATACAAATAGGTGAATCTGTTGCTTTGCTTTCCCCTGACAGCTGTCAAATGGTGAGCTATTAAGTGAAAGCAAAGCCGTGAATGGATCTTTGCTCGCAAAAGGGGGTGGCGCATATATCATCCCCTTTGCAGCAAGATCCTCTAGTTTTTATATGTAAACCTGACAGTTTCTCAGTGTCCTCCACCTTTTCCACCCTTTCCCGAGCCTCTAGGTGCTCAGGAAAGTGGAAAAGTGCGCCCCCACCCCATTCTTGGGGGAAATGACATTTTGACAGTTGTCAAAGAAAGGCTTTCATTTAAAACAGGGATTTTGACAGAGCTAAGCAGAGTTGTGTGTGGTGTTTTTTTTTTGGTGACAGGTACATATACAGCCCTGAAGTCTGTATATGTCCCTGTCAAGAAAACCTGCTAAACCCTGTCAAAAACCCTGTTTTAAAAGAAAGCCTTTCCTTTGACAGCTGTCCGCTGTTAAAATGCCATTTCCCCAAGAATGGGGTGGGCTCGCACTTTTCTGCGCACCTAGAGCAGGGCTCTCTAACCTTGGGTCCCCAGATGCTGCTGGACTACAGCTCCCAGAATCCCTTGCCATTAGCCATGCTGGCTGGGTAAGCTGGGAGCTGTAGGGCAGCAACATCTGGGGACCCAAGGTTGGAGAGTCCTGACCTAGAGCCTCAGAAAAGGATGGAAAAGGTGGAGGACACTGAGAACTTGTCAGGTCCACATATAAAAACTAGAGGGGATACTTCCCAGGACATTGATGAGGCAAGGCTTTTCATTTCAGACCCTCATAAGTGTGTAGGTGCACACTTGTGAAAGACCAAAGTGTGTGTGTGTGTGTGTGTGTGTGTTACAATTTGCACACATTTCAAGACCAAGCTTTTTTTAAAAAAATGCACAATTTGCTGCGATGGAAACAAAAATGGAAATCCGCGTACTGGCTTAACTTGGTACAAATTGGGTTGATGCCAGCAGGGGGGAAATGAAACAGAATCTGGAGGGCTGAGCCAGAAAAATCTGTTGGATTTTCACCCCCCTCAAATGGATTTCTCATACATCCCTCTGTAGGTGTAGCACAGAAGGATCCTACAGAATGCAAAGTCATGTCAGTGACACAGACAGGTTTATGATGGCAGTTATTTTCCCCCCCACATCACTCACTCTATTGCTGGAATTACACAAGTAGCAAAGCACATGAAAGGGCAGAGAAGGCAAGGGGGAATCTTGCTATCTTCTCAGCCAGATGGTGATATCTTACTAGGGGTTAGTGTCCTTGTGACACAGAGTGAGGGTGGTGTGTTTAAGAGGATTAGAAACATGATACAAGGCAAAAGGAAAGTGGCGCTGATTTGGCAACTTGGAACATTAATGAGTTCTTAAGTCTCTGGTAGCTAATAGTACTGTCCCCATTCTATCTTTAGCCTTGCTTGGAGTGGTTGATGGTTGATGTTGCTGAATGTCAGACCCAGGAGCTGAAGAGGCAGCACGCAGGATAACTGAAAAGCTATACCACTCTTCCTTTGGATGCATCATCAGCTGTTTTCTCAAAGTGGGAATATTTATGGCAAGTCTCTGAATTGCAGGGAGATTCATTCCAAAGATCTCCGCCGCAAAACATGATCCCCTTTCAAGAAGCTGACTGGCAGACCAGAGACATTTAAGTTAAAATATTGAGGAAGCAGGTAAGGAAAGCAAAACAGAAAGGCTCATAATTTATTTATTTATTTATTTATTTATCACATTTATACCCCGCCTTTTTTCCCTACAAGGAACTCGAGGCGGCTTACACAGTCCTCCTCCTCCTCCTCCTCTCCATTTTATCCTCACAACAACCCAGTGAGGTAGGTTAGGCTGAGAGTCAGTGACTGGCCCAAAGTCACCCAGTGAGTTTCATGGCTGAGCGGGGACTAGAACCCGGATCTCCCGAGTCCTAGTCCAACACTGGGACTTGGGAGATCCGGGTTCTAGTCCCCGCTTGGCCATGAACCTCACTGAGTGACTTTGGGCCAGTCACTGACTCTCAGCCTAACCTACCTCACAGGGTTGTTGTGAGGATAAAATGGAGAGGAGGAGGAAGATTATGTAAGCTGCCTTGGGTTCCTTGCAGGAAAAAGGGTGGGGTATAAATATAATAAATAAATAAATAAAGGTACCAAATTGATGTGCTGCTAATTTTTTGCAACAAGATCAACCATGTAAATCGATTACTGAAAAAATTACGGTTTTGGAGATATGGTATAAATGGGAGACTCCAGTGAATTTTATCATATTTCACAAAAAGAGTTTGGTGATGGCTAGTGTTAGAGGCACAACTGCTATTTGATGTAATACTTAACCCAGTATCTGAAACCTCATTACCTTAAATCAAAAAAAACTTCAGTTAACCTGCAAAGAAATCCTAAAGAAAGTGGAATTATTGGTTTAAGATAAAGTTCTAAAGACAGCAGAATTAATAATTGATAACAGTTCTATATTACTTAAATATTCATGGATATTGCAAATAAGATCTATACATAAAAAGCAAGGGATTAAAGAATCCCTATAATTGAAGGAAAATGGCTTGATAAGATTGGTGTTATGATGCATGAAATACATATTCAAAAAAGAGATGAGAAGCATTTGGGAGGAAAAAAGATGTAAAGGTTGTATATATCAGGCTCTGGTGAATACCAAAACAAAGGGTGTCTTGATTGGAATGAAGGAAACAATAACATTCATTTGTACAGTAAAAAAAATGAAGATCAAAAGGGTAGCCATGTAATGTTGAAGGGTTTAATAGAATCAGAAGCACATATATACGTATATATCTTAAAATAGCTAGGAAGACAATATGTTCCAGAAGGGTTCCTTCAATAAGAAGAACTGAACGATTATTTGCTAAAACTATCTCAGAAATAAGCACCGAATTTATAGGGTTGGATGCAGAGTTGCCCTTGCATAAACAGAAGGGTTCCTTCTATTCATGGGACTGTTATCCAGGAGAGGTTTCCACTGGAGGAAGGGGGAAGCCAATTTTCTCTAATTCACTTTCCCCTGCATCCCCCTGCACCGCTTCCCACACTGTTCTGGAGGGCCCCCAGAGCAGATTTCAGGAAGCACAGGGGGGCTGCAGGGGAAAGGGGGAATTAGCAAAAATCGGTGTTCTCCCTTCCCCTAAGCGGGAGCATCCTGTGAGTGGAGTTCTGTTTATGGGAACTCTGGATCCAAGCCATTTTTTTTGTTTATTTATTTGTAATTTATAAAAATAAAAAAAATCCAGATAGTAATCCAGCTATTGCAAATTTCCATTCAAATCTAAACATCCCTAATGTCACTGGTCTAGAAATAAGTCCAATACCAGCACTATATCTGGGAGATGGGCGGTTATTTTTTGAATGCTATTGAAAAAATTATATTGAAATTGATACCGACACTGGTTCTGATGTTTGATTAATGGTTAAAACATGGTTCCACCTTCTTGGAAGCTGGCAGCAGTAACTTTGATCAAACCAAATAAAGATAGATCAAGTACTGAGTATAAATGACCAACAGCATTTCAAAATAATGATGATAAAATATTCACTTCAGTTGTGGTGGCTAGATTAAAAAAAAGGCAAGGGCCACATAATTCACTAGTGGAGCATATACTTTGCATGCAAATAGGCCCCAGTTCAGTGTAGATACTAGGCAGAACTGAGCTCACTGGAGCAAAGGTTTGATTCAGTATAAGGCAGCTTCCTAAGATCATAGTTATATACGGATCAAGCTAATTTGGTACCCAAGAGAAAACTAAGTGATAATATAAGCGGAGTTGTACACCTAATTCAGCATTTTAAAATTTCTTAAGAAATTTTCTTATATTTATCGATGCTGAAAAAGCATTTGATGAACTTGAACACAGGTATATGAACTTAATGTTGGAACAGTTTGAGTAATATGTGTATCCTGTAGTGATTATTTATAATGCACTTTTATGCAAGTTTATTGACAGTGCTGTTTTTCAGAATCATTTAAATTGGAAAGAGGAACGACACAAGTGTGACCTTCGAACCCCTTACTTTTTAACCTTTCCACTGAAATATATTGGATATAGCTGTAAGACCCAGCTCTGATATTACTGGTATTTGGATTAGAGTTGAAGAATATAAAATATCAGCATGTGCTGATATTGTCGCTATCTCAGTGACTAAAGCTGGTGCAATCTTTCATATTAATTAGATGGCTGCCAACAGGCTGCAGGAAGTTGCAGAAGGTCTGCTCCACCGATAGGGCAGCACTTGCGGGCCCCGGAGGAAATCCCAGGAGCCCCCGGTATGCCAGTGGAAAGATCCGCCAGCATATATGTACCACTAGCTGTGTTTTGGTGGGAGGGGAAGGACCATTCCAGGTGCATGTCAGGCACCAATCAAGGGAGGCCTTGGATCCGCAAGATCCAAAGCCACCTTGTTTCCCACAGCATGCTCCCGACAAGGGAGGGAAACGACACTAGCCCCAGAGCTGGCAAAGTGATTTCCCCTCCCTTCAGTGTCAATGGGAGAGAAAAGTTTTTAAAACGGAAGGGCACCCACTGTGAACCAGTAAGACTTAGGAAGTGGCGGCTCCTTTGGCACCTTCTCCCACACCCACACCCCATCATAATAGGATTGCTCTGCCTGTTCTCCTCCATATGTTGGTGAGAAATAAAATATATTCTGTAAACAAAAACATTACTTTCAGGACTGTTGACAGTAACTATAAAACTGAACTATGTCCAGAGGTTCCATCATCACTGGAATAATTCTGTCGGCCTTCATTTAATGCAGGGGGGCAAAACCTCTGGCCAGCGAGCCTCTGCATCCAGCCTGCAGAGCAAGGGGTCCTCAAACTACAGCCCGCGGGCCACATCCAGCCCACCTTGTCTTTTTATCCGGCCCGGCAGGCCGATCGTTGGTGGTATAGTGGTTGCTCGCGCAAGAAGGAGAATCTCCTTCTCGCGCCACTCTTCCACAGCCATCGGAGGAGGAAAGCTCGCGTGATTATAATGCTGATGTCATCCCGCGTGCTTTCCTCCTCCGACGGCTGCGATGGCCAGGGCTCCATTTTCCTGCTCGTCCCCGCTGCTGTTAGCGTGCTTGTTCTTCTTGCCCTTGTTACTCTTCTGGTTTGGCATCGCCAAGGGAGGAGGAGGAGGAGGAGGAGGAGGAGGGGGTTGCGGTGGTGGCGGCAGCAGGAAGCTTGAGGAGGAGGATGCAACGACTGGTGCTACCACCGCCACCAACCCTGGCTTATTGCAGCTCCATTGTCAGGCGGAGGAGCCAGCTCGCCCTCCCCCTCACGCACAACGGGCTCGTCGTATCAGGTGGGCATAGCCACACCCATCTGATGTCATACAGCCTGCAGGGGGCTGGGTGGGTGGTCATCTGGCCCCTCACCCAATTCTAGTTCTGCATCCCTGATTTAACCCTTTGTTTTAACCAAAGGCTTTTCCTCTCCTTTTCTGGAGTTAAGCTGCTCTCCTGTGCATGTGCTCTCCTCTTGCAGCAAAGTTCTACATAGCACAGACATTTGGGAGAAGCAAATGGGACCTGCAACAAAAGGTTACAGTGGGAAGCGCTCCTCTTCATTGTTCCAGTCAGTTAGCCATGCCTTCCTCCAGGATACCCCATTCTATTCCTGTTCCAAGATCATTTTTTTGTTTCAAACCCCAGCCCCCAACTGGCTGCCAGTATTCTGTGGCCACTGACTGACTGAGCATGCTCACTTCTCATTGGGCTGTTTTGGGGGTTCCTTCCCTTTAGGTCTTTTTCCTCCTAAGAGTTGTTATATTTCTGCAAAACTTGAGGCTTCCCCGAGCCTACTGATACCTCCCTGCTGTATGTGGGCGGTACAGCTTTGGCTACACAAGCAATAGCATTAACAGCCTGAACACTGGAAATAGAGGGCTTCTCTACCTGCGGCATTTATTGTGCACTTGTGATTCCTCATGCACAGTAGTTTGCGGGGGCTTTACACCATGTTGTCTTCTTCCAGGGCCTCTCCCCTGCTTTCCAAGCATTTCCGCAGCTTTTTTTAGAGCGAGGAAAATGTAGTATTATCTAAAAATGGTGGAATGAAAAGGTTTGTGTATTTTCGCTATTCCGCTGTACCACAGTGCCACCTTGTGCTTGTGTAATGGAACCTATAGAAAGGCAGAGAGAGGAAAAAACAAAACTGGGGGAAAACGTGTAAAGGAGCTGATCTTAATCCCGCAAAGAATCTGGAAACAGAAGCCTCGGTAAAGTGGTGAGTTAAAAGCCTCATGTAAAGAAGCCCAGAGTGAATTATATTGAAATATAGCCCTAGCACTCACAACTAATTAGAGATTCCTGTATACTGGGGTATAGTCCCAGGGTATGGACTGAAGGCACATGAGGCAGCCAACATGCTGAAGCTAAGCAGGTCCAGGTCTGGTCAGTGCTTGGAGGGGAGACCCCCTGGGAACCACATGTAGCCACCTTGAGTTCCACAATGGAAGAAAGGTGGGATAGAAATGTAATAAATAAATAATAAATAAATACTGGATTTCCCCTATGAGCGGAAATGCTGATACCGTATATACCTTCAGCAAATCCACTGGCTCAGCTTACAAAGACCTCTAATGTGTAGCATCTTAACATCCCCCTGGCAGTACGATCCTGACTCATCTTTGCATTATTTGGATGAGTAGTTCTAGGAAGGTTCAAGCCACGCTGCACAGGGGCCTCTTAACCGTTTCAGCTGTTGTTGCTCACCCACATTTATCTGAGCCCTGTTAGTGCTAAAGCCCAGCCTCCTCTGTGACTAGTTAGCCAGACATGCTCTGATTTGTAATGGGGTCTTTGACTCATTCCAATGAATTAAGTGCTCAAGGCAAGTTATCTAGCTAATAGGGTGTGTGTGTGTGTGTGTGTGTGTGTGTGTGTCTGTCTGTGTGTGTGGCACAAAGGCAAGTGCGCTACTTCCTTACACTGCCAGCTTATTCCTGATCCTAATACATTTGCCCAACCCCGCTCTGCCGGAGTCTCCCCCCAACCCACAACTGCACTTTCACTTACTATTGGAAAAAAATAATTGGATGGATTGAAGCGCAGCACCATTTTACTTAACAGATAAGAAATTTCATATCTTCCCTGATTAGAGGCTGTGAGATACCAGCTCTCCATAGCCAGCAGCAGAGGCAATTTCATTTCACTTCTGCTGATACGTGGAGAAAGTTGGTGGACTGCACTCGGCAACTGCGTTGCTTGAATATCCTGCCCCATAAGTTGACACCTTCCATAATAACCGTCACTCACAGAAGGCATCCCCCCAACTAGGATCTTTCTGGGGAAGCCAATGGAAGCTTTCCTCCCACTGTAAAGGGCAAGTGCAGCGGCGTCCGATTCCGATCAGGACTGCAGCAGAGGCAAAGGGTCAACGCTCACCCCCTTCCCTCACCTCTTGCCACAGTCCTGCTCAGGCTCCTCCGCGCCAACTATCAGTTAAAGAAAAAACAGCTATGCAGGACCCAGTCATGTGACAAACATCACATCTAGTCTGGCCCTAAAATGAAGTATGTTCACAGCCTTCCCTTGCTACTCTGGCCTCCCAGACATTACTGGTGGGGTGTAGCCTGAATGGAAACTGGCATCATGCCTGCCACTCTCTTCTCATGCACTTGCAGCAGTGGCTGCTGGGAAGTTATGGAGCTGGCAGGGCTTAGTGGGGGTGCATGTGTGCTATTTTGTCATATGATTTGCATGCTTACCCTTTTCTTGGATCAGTTAAAACATGGATGCTAGAGACAGAATAACTTCTTTTTTTAATTTCGAAAGTGGGATTTCTAGAGCAGACTTACCAGGAAGTAAGCCCTACTGAAATTAATGGGACTTATTTTTGAGTAGACATGTATAGGATCATTCTCATAATTTTCTTTTCTGGCCGAGCATGCTCGAATGTACTGCATGTTCGCTTCAGCAGACACCTGTGCATCTTTCTTGTGCTTATGCTCACTTTTCGACACATCATCTTCCCCCATCCAGTGAATAGTTGCAGCCACCCCACACTCCATTTCAGGGATCATATCTACCAAATCACCAGCTACTTTAGCATTATCTGGAACTTTCCAGGCTGGAAAGAGCCTCTGAACATATGCAGAGTGCATTTCTTTCACTATGAATAACCAAGACAGATATCCACCACCCCTTTTCAGGGATCATATCTACCAAATCACAGAGTAGCATCCCTGTACTGTTGCTCCACATTAATACACTCTTTTACCATTCTTTAAATATAAGCTAAAAAGGGTGTTTGAGTGGTAAATATCTACAACTGATACAAAAATGTAAGGTGAAAGAGTACATGTTTAAAGAATGGCAAAATAAATGATACAAAAATAAATACCTTTGTCAGGATGAAAGTTCACAAAAGGGTATGTGAACTTCTTTTCAGTTAAACCAAATTCTTTTCCCAGGCTGGATGCAACTAAAAGGGGAGAAATATGGTATGTTTCTGGGAGAGGACACAGCATGTAACCCTGCCTGTGGTCTATTTCAGTCTGAAGATGACAGTAGAAAAAGTTCTTGCAGACTAATAACTATGCCTTATTTATTAATTAAAACATTTCTAGACAGCTTTTTGTCAGGGCAGTTCTCCAAACCTCTTTACATAAGAGATCAATAAATATTGAAATAAAGTGATAAGACAGTACAATATTCACTTGTACTTAAAGGTTCCTAATTATTATTCTTACATTGGAACATGCAGGGCCAGAAAAGCAAATTATGAGAATGATCCTATATGCATGTCTACTAAAAAATAAATCCCATTAATTTCAATAGGGCTTACTCCCAGGTAAGTATGCTCTAGGAATCCCACTTTGGTAATTTAAAAAAAAGGTATTCTGTCTCTAGCATCCGACCCAAAAAAAGGGTTTGAGTCTCTTTAATTGCATTTTTGTTCTTTTTCTTTGCTGTCAGGCTGGGCACAGCCACACACCGTAACATCTCCACAGAACTGGTATACATATGTAAGTTCTGTACATATAATTTATTGCAGAGTTCCCAATCATCCAGATACTCAGAAGTAAGTCCCAGTGCAACATTTTAAAGGCATGCAAACCATAGTTCAATGTCATGTGTATCTACGCAGAAGTAAGCCCCAGTGCAAGAGCTTCCATGCAATTCTAAAATGTAAAGTTATTTTAAGTTTAGATACCCAACAGGGTATTTAAAGTGTCTTTAAATTGCTCTTATCTCCAATCACTGATAAGAGCAGGGCTTCCCTGATTACCACTGAAGAAAGCCTCCTTTCTTCAGTCTGAGGTCCTCCTTTCTCTTTTCCCACAGGGAAAATTGTTTTAACTGATCCAAGAAAAGGGTAGCGTGCAAATCATATGACAAAACAGCACACATGCACCCCCTACTAAGCCCTGCCAGCTCCATAATTTACCAGCAGCCACTGCTGAAAGTGCATTAGAGGAGAGCAGCAGGCATGATGCCAGTTTCCATTCAGGCTACACCCCACCAGTAATGTCTGGGAGGCCATTCTAAGACTTTCAGGTTCTTGTTTTTAAACCACTCCAGTGTTACTTTGGCTGTGTGTTCAGGGACATTGTCTTGCTGGAAGGTGAACCTCCATCCCAGTCCCAGGTCCCTTGCAGACTGGAACAGGTTTTCCTCTAGAATTGCCCCGTATTTGGCTCCATCCACCTTGCCCTCAATCCTGACCAGTTTCCCAGTCCCTGCCAAGGAAAAGCATCCCCACAACATGATGCTGCCACCACCATGCTTCACCGCGGGGATGGTGTTCTCAGGACCATGAGCACTGTTGGCTTTGCACCGCACATAGCATTCTGCGGCAAGGCCAAAAAGTTCAATTTTGGTCTCTTCAGACCAGAGAACCTTTCCCCACATGTTTGCTGTGTCTCCCACAGGCCTTTTTGCAAACTCCAAACACGCTTTGACATGGGTTTGTTTCAGCAATGGCTTTCTTCTCACCACTCTTCCATAAAGGCCAGCTTTGTGGAGCATCCAGGTGATAGTTGTCCCATGGAAGGATCTCTCCAGCTCCTTCAGAGTTACCATTGGCCTCTTGGTTGCTTCTCTGACTAATGCCCTCCTTACCTAGTCACTCAGTTTTGGTGGATGGCCTTCTCCAGGCAGAGTCACGGTTGAGCCATATTATTTCCATTTTGTAAGAATGGGTTTAATGGTGCTCCAGGGATGTTCATAGTTTGGGATTTATTTATTTTTTATAACCCAACCTGATTGCTGCTTCTGCACAACTTTATCCCGCAGTTGTTTTGAGAGCTCCTTGTTCTTCATGATGCTGTTTATTTAGATATGCTCTCCGACAAACTCTGGGGCCTTCCAGAAAGAAGGTGTATTTAATCTGAGATCATGTGGCACTGGAATTGCACACAGGCGGACTCCATTCAACTACTTACAGTATGGTATGTGACTTATGGAGGCAGTGGGTTGCACCAGAGCTTATTTTTGTGCCACAATAAAAATATTTTGCGCCTTCACAGTAGTTGAGTATCTTGTGTACATCAAGTGGTAACAATGCGAATTAAGTCCATCTCAATTCCAGGTTGTAACACAACCAAATGTGGAAAAGTCAAAGGGGGGTGAATACTTTTGCAAGGCACTGTATACGTGTGTGTCTCTGTGTGTTGTATGTTTATATGTTTGTATGTATATGGTTTTTATAATGTATTTTAAAGGTTTTAATCTTTGTAAACTGCCCAGAGAGCTTCGGCTATTGGACGGTATAGAAATGTAATACATGAAATGAAAGCCTATTGCATGCCACTGCAAATACCACTTTTCAAGTATCTGGAGCGGCACGCAACATGTTTTATCCTTTGCATGGTGGCTGCTGCATTCCAGCAGCTGGCTGTGGGCAAAGTGCCGGGCACATGGGATCTTCAAGGGGTTATTCAGCAACTACTTTGTGCCAAGTGCTGGAGTGACCTGGACCTGAGTCTCAGTGGTCAGGAAAGGAAATGGAAGGGATTTCATCCTACTTATATATACAAAACTGATGTTGAATTTTCAAAATCAATAACTTCACCTTCTAAAATGTTCCAGAAGAGCCCGTAATGATTTTTAATCTATTATAAATGTCAGAACAAACAACGTTTCTTCACAAAGCCTTCACTTGCTGGAGGCAAAGAGATGAGCAGACAACACCCCCAGCCAGCTCTTGTTCAACTGCCTCTCAATGATTTACTCTGCATCAGGTTTTGTATTTGCAAAGCTTTGCACCAGTACACAAGGGGAAAGTGTGTGTGTGATTATTTAAAATGCATAAAATGTCACAGATGTCACCACGTCCCCATCAAATCCTTGCTTGCTGATTAAAAAGAATATTCTCTAGTTAATCAATCCAAATGTCAGGTAAGGCCAAACGAACCCATTTGGCTTCTTTTACTGCTAGGAACCATCTATTTTATATCCTATTTCCACATTCCATCAGTCTGTGTCAGGAGGGCCAAGAATGGAAATTTGGGTCCAGATATAGCAGGGCAGGATCTCAATCGCTGTAGAGACTTTCTGCCTTTGCATAAATATAGTGGGAAGTCACATAAACAATCCCCACCCCTTCTACCATACCCTGTCCACAATTCTAGGACCTTTAGGCCACCGTACTTGTAACATCAAACCAATGTTTGGCTAGTGGGGCTCCACACAACCTTTGCACCTGGCAGGCAATTTACCATGTGGTCTACACACCCATCACAAACCCAGCTGTCTATGAGTCGAATAATCAAATCTCCCACTACCACAAGGCCCGAGGGGGTACATCCGCAGCATGAGAGGATATTTGCTCGTCTTCCAAGGAATGGGTCCCTTCCAAGGGATCATTTCCCTCTTCCTCAGAATGACGCCCTCCTTCCCCAAGACCATTTTCCATGACAGCAGAGGAGCTTCCATCCAGGGACTGGGACACCACTATTAGGTCCCCGAAGGTCTCATCCCACAACCTCTCTGCCTCTCTTAGCTTCTCCAGGTCAGCAACCTTGGCTTCAAGGGAACAGACTTGATCCCTGAGAGCCAGGAGCTCATTACACCGAGCACACCCCCACAACTTCTGTCCAGCTGGCAGATAGTCATACATGGGGCACTCACTGCAATAGACTGGATAGCCCACACACCACTGCTGGCTTTCTACTTTCATAACTGCTTTTTTTTTTTTTTATAATGCTATTACTGGGCTTGTTTACCTGGAAAACTAAGTTGTTTACTAGGAGAAGGTGGGGAATGTATAGTTATTTGTTTATATTTATAGTTATTTACAGTACCTTACTATGAGATGGGAGGGAAGAGTCAACTGCCCTAGCTTCCTCAACTTGTTGATAACTCGCATGGGGGCTTAACTCACACAGGAGCTGAGACACTTCATCATGGGGGCCGAGATACTTCATCACGGGGGTTTGCACTCAGAGAGCTGGCTCCCTCACAAGCCTGGCTCCTTATATAGCTCTAGCTAGCTTGGCCCAACTGCTGCAGCAACCAATCTGATTAGAGGGCCTCATTTGAAAAGCAAGAGAGGTGGCTGAATTAGTCGTCTGCACTAGCTTCCAATGAGTGGGAATGTAGGTCAATTGAGCCTCCTGGGAGTGGAGATTTTATATTTATGGGAGACAGGCCCGGTGCAAGGCAATTTGGTGCCCTAGGCAAGAGCAGATATTTAGCGCCCCCCCTTCCCACTTGAGCCCTCCCTCCCTCCAGCCCTATGCCCATTATGAAATACATTTCCCTCCCTGGGAACTGCCGAGCCCCATAGAAAAACTTTGTGGACTTTGAGACTTTTCCTTTGTGTTCACGAGGAAAGCAAAGAGGCAACATCAGCCCAGCTATGCCAGGAACTCCCAAGGGCCTTCTCCTACTCCATATATATGTAAAAGCCTGTCTCCTCCTGCAGGCAGCACAAGGGATATGAAAAAAGGATGTGAGAGAGGTGTGGTGGCGCTACCTGTGAGGCATAGAGACAAAAGGGCGTCTTGCAGCCTGTCCTACCTCGCAGGGTGGAGGTGCAGAGACACCGGTTTGACTCGTACATCTTCTGGGTTGCAGGGGGGGGGATGCATGTAGTAGAAACATAGCAAAGAGAGAGCCCGTGGATCATCTGGTTCAAATTTAGGAGGGGATTTACGAAACTTGCTACTTCCCCTCCTCTATCATTTTGTTGCAATATTTCTTTATCAGAATAATGTATATTATCCTGTCTTTCCCTTTACCAGCCTAGTGCTCAAGGCAGACAACAATATTCAAAGTACAGTAAAGAAAACATCAACAGCTCAGGGCACAATCCTAAACACGTTGAGGCAGAAAAAAGCCCTGCAACTCCCAGCATTCACCAGCCAGCATGGCTGGCTGTTGGAACGCTGGGAGTTGTGGGGCTTTTTTCTACCTCAACGTGCATAGGATTGCGCATGGCTGGCTGGGGAATGCTGGGAGTTGTAGGATTCCCCCCCCTCCAAACACGCATAGGATTGCATCCTAAAACCATTTAAAACCAAAACACAGAAACAGCATGGTAAATAATTAAAACATTGGAGCCCCAGCTAGCTTAAAATACCTTTCCCTCCCTCCCTGGTTGCTGGAAATAACTGCTTTCAGGGGACCTTGAGCTGAGGAACCTGAGGCTCACGCGAGGGAGGGAAGGCGAAGGAGGTGTTTGCAGGTGCATCCTTGAGAGGGAAGGCGAAGGAGGTGCATCCTTCCAGCTGCCCACCAGCCTCCCATCGTTGGCTCCTGCCCGCCTCCCCTCCTGTAGCCTTCTCTGCCTCTTTTGATGCTGGTTGTGAGGAGGAGCCTGCCTGCTGCTGTTCCTGGTAACGAGCTGGAGGAGAGAGAGGGAGGGGTGCGCTTCTTTCGCCTTCCCTTCCCCGCCACAGGACATGATTGGTAAAACAAACTTGGTAAAATACGTGATGTATTTTTTCCCCCCAAGGCATTTCTGGCGCCTCCTTTAGCCCAGCGCCCTAGGCAGCCGCCTAGTTGGCCTAATGGTAGCACCGGCCCTGATGGGAGAGGACAATAGTCAATCAGAGATTTACTATCTAGGAGAGAGAACAATAGTCAATGGGTCATTGGAGGGGACAAGTGTCAAAGGGTAGGTGATTCAGGAAGGGGTGCAGTTCAGGCTCCCCTGGGGATGCAAGGGGCTATGGGGCTGACACTGGGTATCTGATTTAGGAAGGGATGTGGTTTGCAAGGGCTGAGTCCTTTTTGTGTGTGTTTTACAATGATAGGCTGACCTGTCAAACTTGGAATGAGTCTATTTCTGAACTTTAGTTTATGAGCTGCTCTATAAGTTCTAAAACCTGAGACTACACTGAGCCCAAACTGAAGCTAGGCCTGCACAGTGGCTCTTGTCAATATAAAGCTATATACAGTAATACCTCGGATTACAAGTAACCCGGTGTACGAGTTTCTCGTAAGACGAGGAAAAATTTGGCATAAATTTACATTTGAAAGACGAGCAAGTCTTGCAACACGAGCCGCTGCCGCCGCATGTGGCTCCTGTTGCAAGATGTCTTTCAAATGTAAATTTATGCTAGAAACGCGAGGTGCCGGCTGAGCGAGTGGCCGCGCCGTGACTCGCCTCCACGGGGCTTCCCTGGAGGCGGGGCATGGCCGGGCTCAGCCGCCGCCTCGCACTGCTGCACCGGCCGGCTGAGCTTCCCTGGAGGCCAAGCGCAGAGCGAGCGTTTGCAAGCGGCGGCTGCTGCACCCTTTGCAAGCGGCGGCCGCAGCATCTCCCTCCCTTTGCAAGCGGCGTCCATGGCTCGTCTCCGCGCGTCTCCCTGGCAGGGAGCCGCGTGGAGCCGCCCCCGCCTCTCCCTCCCTCCCTTTGCAAGCGGCGGCTGCAGCATCTCCCTCCCTTTGCAAGCGGCGGCGGTCCCATCGCGTCACATCCGGCCCCGTCAGTGACGTGCGTTGCCTCCACTCGCATAGCTGGCTGGGGCATGCTGGGAGTTGTAGGCCAAAAACATCTGGGGACCCAAGGTTGGAGAACACTGATCTGGGCTATAACCATCTAGCTATAACCCAGCTGAAAACCTAATTTTGAGCCCTGACCGAAGACCAGTAACTCAGAAGGTACAGGTGGGACCTGAAAAACTGTAACCAGAAGCTCACTTAACACACTTGCATAAGTTTTCTGTTTAACCTTCTTCCCACAGAGACGTCTGTGATACGCAATTTTGAATTAACTCTCTCTGTGACGCTTGCACTCTCTTCTTTCCTGGGCAAGCAACCCTTCTTTCCTCTCATTAAAGTAATTGGATTGATGAATTCAACCTCATTACACAGGTGAGTTCATGCAAAAAGTGCTGGGAGCAGTTTCAATTTTTGTCCAGCATGTGTGTGTCCCCCACTCCTGATTTGGTGCATTTGCGTCAAATACAGAATCTCTTCCACACTCCCACCCCACCCTCACAAAAAAGAAACTTGGTACAATATAGCACAGGAGAATCCTATGTGGAAATCACATCTCAGCTGGTGAGGAGGACTTTGCACCCCACGCTAGCCCCATGTGGTCCTTTTCCAGTGGTTTCATAACAGGCTTTAAACTTGAAATGTAACTTTTAAAAGCAGGTCTCAGATTTGCAGGCCTTGTACCATGTTTGATGCACCAGTAATATATTCCCAAGAGCAAGTAGCTTCATAGGAATTAGATTCATCCTGCACATTTCCTTGTCAGGGGAGGAGAAGATGTGCAGACATCGTTAGATTCACATCTCAGGGGGCCTTTTTATCTTCTGCCATTTCTAATACGTTTTGCTTGCAGTGCCTTTGCCTTCCTCTTCCTCCACTCCATTGAACCACAGGAAGTAGAAGCAGCGGCGATTTGGAAATAATGAATTTGCTGAAGCAGATCATCTTGGAGATGCCCCCCCCCATCCCTTACATGCAGAGAGAATTCAGGCCTCTGAGGACCCCAACAGGATTAATCAACAAGTGCCAAGTTATTTAGAAGATGAAATAAGGTACAGGATAATATAGCGTATATACTGAATCTATTAGCCTCATGGCAGAAGGTGCAAATGGCTCTTATCCATCAGGTTAAGAAACCTCAAACTGACTAGCAGTAGCTTTAGCCTGGGTGAGTGATTTTGATGGACATACTGCCAGGCTCGGTTTCATGGCCTTAAGAAATTCAGATGGTTCTGGAAAGGCATGAAGAAGCAAGGGCCAGTAGCAGGAACTGGGAGCAGGAACTGCGGAGAAGCCTCAGACAGAGAAACACTCTGGCAGGAACTTTGCTGCAGGTTTTTTCACTGGTGATTCTGCGTGGTGGTCAGACAGCAGAATGAGGAAGAGCAATTTCCGTTTTCTATTTGATCTCAATCTTACTGTTCAAGAGTAAGTGCACTTGTCAAAAAACCAGGCGAGGATATAGTGTGCTGTCTGCCCCCAATCATTTCTCTCCCGTAAGGATGTAAACAACTCAAGCTTGCTTTTTTGATGGCTCAAGAACAGAACGTCTATGGCATCCCATTGTCTCAGGTGAGGGGAAAGTGTTCACAAAATCACTTAACTTAGATTTATACCATAACTCAATTTCACCACTTTCTTGTGCATAGAAAAACAACAACAACAACAACAACAACAACAACAGGAAAAGCTTACATTTTCTTGACTTTTAAAAAATGTTTAAATAGTGGTGTGGAGTGCTCACTTCAGCAGCACATATACTAAAATTGGAATGATACAGAGAAGATTAGCATGGCCCCTGCACAAGGATGACATGCAAATTCATGAAGCTTTCCATATTTTAATAAATAATAATAGTGGTGTGGATTATTTTAGTCATATGTTTCTAAAAGGCATGGACTTTATGTTTTGTATTCAATTCAAGAGCCAGTGTGGTGTAGTGGTGAGAGTGTTGGACTGGGACTCAGGAGATCCGGGTTCTAGTCCCTGCTTGGCCATGAAACTCACTGGGTTTCAGTCACTGACTCTCAGCCTAACCTATGTCACAGGGTTGTTGTGAGGATAAAATGGAGAGGAGGATGAGGATTATGTAAGCCGCCTTGGGTTCCTTGAAGGAAAAAAGGTGGGGTATAAATATAATAAATGAATGAATAAATAAATTTATTATAATATATCATGCTGGCATTTTGTTTTTATAAGATCGTTGCCTGCCCTGACCATCTGGATAATGCAGATTATAAAGATCAGATAGACAAACAAATGAACTCTGATTCTCATCAGTTATCAGTGTGGATTACATGGAGCAGATTGATTCAGGGTAGACAAGTGTTACAATACACAGACAGAAACACATCGGATGCCTAAAGGGTAAACTTGTAGTGCAGTGAGACATCTTTACTTGCCTGAATGTTCTTTGGAAGCGTCCACTACGTTCTGGCCAAGACCTGTTCATCTTCTGCAGTATTCTGAGATCAAGCTACCAGGCAATTTGGCGGGCAGCCACCTAGCCAGACGGGGTACAGGGCAGTGGCTCATAGACCTTCGCTTAAAGCTAGAAGCAGATTGGAGCTGAATTCTGCTAATTCCAGGCTGCCATCCTAATGAAGGCTCAAATTATCTGGCGAAATGCTAGATACATAAACCAGACCTCACCAAGTTGTTTCTCTATTTTAATATGCAGTACCAGGTCTCATTTTGCCAATAGCTCGCTCCCTCGTCCTGTGGCTGGGATTTTGAGAGGGCCAGGGAACATCTTGGAGGCTTCAGGAATATGTTTGGCCAGCCCTTGGCAGGTTTGTTCCCCAGCTCTCCCACTAGATGGTTCTAGTCATTGCCTCACTAGAAATTCTTTTGCTATAGAGATGCAGTAACTAACAGTGACTGGGTTTGCACGACACGACAACCCATTGTGGGTGACAAGCCACTGTGGGTTGTTGTGTTGTGTGAACCTGGACCATTTCCCACAAGGTGGCTTGTTCATGGGCAACAAGCCACCCTGACAACCCATGGCTTGTGCTAGGGGTTGTTGTACCCACGATGGGTTGGCGTGTCATCCGAACCTGGGTGACCAACCCCATCGTGGGAATCGGGAAGCAGCCAGCAAGCCACTTGGCAAGAGCAGCAAACCCCCTTTGCTGTTCTTGACAAGCTCACCTGGGCCACCGCCAGTGCCAGCTGACCCACAAGTGCCCAAGCAGCATTTGGGGTGACCAGCACTGGTTTCTCTTGACAGCTGTCAAAAAGTGAGCTGTCAAGGGAAAGCAAGGGTACGAGTGATCTTTGGTACAAAAGGGTGTGGCCAGTAGATCACCCCCTTCGCAGCGAGATCCTCATCTTTTTCTTTTTTTGCCCTGGGTGTCTTCAGGGTGCTACACATTTTGCACTTTCCCCCCAGACTCTAGCTGCTCGGAAAAGTGCACCCCCCCTTTTCTGGGTAAAAGGAGTTTTGACAGCTAACTAGCTGTCAAAACTCTGGGTCCCCTTTAAAATGGGGTTTTTACAGGGCACTCGGTGTTTTTGACAGGGACATATACAGCCATATGGCACATTGTGGGTGCAAAAAAATTAAAAAAATTGTTTGCAAACCACTGACAGCCCCTCCAATGTGCCGCTTGAGCACTTTGAAGGGGCTGTCAGTGGCTGTCAAAATGGAGATTGTGAACACTGCCAGTCAAGCCAGTTTGCAATCTCCAAGAAAAAATGGTTAAAGGGATAAAAAAGCCACAGTGAGAGAAAAGAGCTCGCGATCATGGCGGAGGGAGGGCTGACAAGTTGGTCCTGCCGCAAGGTCCCCTGGAATACCTGCAGGAGGACCGATGGGGAGGGAGGGGGCAAACAACCCACAGTGAGCCCGATCATCTGTTAGGCGCACCATGGGTTGTTCGCACAACAACCAACCCACTGTGCCTTATTTCCAGGGTGGGTTGTCGTGACGTGCGAACTTGCCCAATATTTCCAAATCCCTTAATTGAAGAAATTCTCTCCAGCGGCATTCTCTACTTTTGCCCCAAACTAGGGCAAGAGAGACAACAGTTCACAAACAGGTTTTTCTGGGGGCTACTACAGATGCCATATCACCTGAGAGCCCAAAGGAGCAAAATCTAGAACTGAATCAAAAAGCTGACTGAGCAAGGAGGAGCTCCAAATCTCATCCTCTTCAGAGGGCTTGACTTTTGCAAAAGAGCTGCTTCTTATGGCCACACAGGGCAGTAGCACAGGCAGCCCAGAAGCAGTGATTAAAGCAAAGAAAATTTTCATTTCCCTCTTGTGGTCCCTGCTGTGACTCAATCCCTATAATCACCAGCAAAGCCTCCGAAGGGAGCAGTCTTAGTAGATGTGTGAGGAGCGTGACAGAGGAGGGTCAGGAGAGCTGCAAGAGGCCTGGCCCTGGAAAATCCCCAAGATTTGCTGTTCTTTGCTTTTCATCATGCTTACTTCTCAAAAAAGGCTGCTGTCGCAGGAAGAGCTACACCAACCAGTGCGCTCAGCTGCTGAGTGAACGCAAAGCTGGGTTTTAATCTCTCTTCTGACCATCGCAGAGGGACAGCAGCTTCTCCAATGCACAGAGCAATCCCAGTCAATGCAGAGTTACAAACCCGACAGCCTTTTGTAATCAGAAACTGCAGCTGATCGACCTGAATCTTAGGGTGCTTCCAGATGAAGCTTTTATTCCACCATCACCCTGCCTCATTCACAGACAGAGGTGGTATTAGGGGGCGGCCCACTAGGGTGGGAGCCCTGAATCTTTCATTGGGAGCCCCGAATCTCTGGGGGCCATCTGCCCCACCACTCTGTTGTCCATGGGCACTTGCTGAAATACAGGTACAGGGGCCCTGGTGATCTCTGTTGCATCTGATCCCCCTGGATTAGCTGGCTTTTTGCCCACATGTGCTTCACCTCCTGCTGCCCACCCCTTGCTTGCCCACTCCCAGAGGTTTTTTCCCCTGAATTCAAATGCCCTCCTCTCCCCTGTCCATACATCCCATTTTACAAACAGGGGTGTCCTTAGAAGACAGGTTCCTTTAAAGACACGCACACACAGAGAGAGACTTTATAGCATATGTAAATTAGCATATGTAAATTTGTGCATTTTTTGTCCTGTGGACCTGAGCCCTGGATCTTTTCGGTGCCTAGCACCGCCCCTGTTCACAGAAGTTTATGGGGAGTCCAGACAATGACGTCTTCTACTCAACACTCTTTCACATTTTCACACCACTTCTTCCATCTTTTTTCTTAAGACAGAAAATGTGTCAAGGAAAAAGAAGAAAGATGAAATTGCTGCTGCATGTTGCCTTCTGATTGCTAGCACTAGGAGCCCTCCATCTGGAAGCACCCTTAGGCTTTGGAAGAGGCCTGCAATGTGGCTCCCTCGGTACTAAGCTGGGAACGGAGACGTGCTTGGGTTGTCACTGGAAATAAAAGTAACAGGACAGTCACAAAGGCTGCCATGTTTGTGTATTCTGCACCGGCGCCTTTCACATCTCCATTCTCCTTCCTTGCCACTTCCTTTGAAAAGTCTGAATATAGCATTTCGATCCCTTGCACTAGGAAGGAACAGAAAGCTGGACTAGGGTTCAGGGATGGGTTGTCCAACAGCGTTTCCTTGTCTCCCTCATTCCACCATTCTAGGTTTTCCAGTCACACCTGGTTTAGGGTGCAATCCTATTACGATGATTGTGAGCCCCCACACCCGGAGGCTTACACTCATCCCATGCAGGGCAGGAGGAGCGGTGGAGGCGATCTTTGCCTCCCCATCCTCCCAAACTGCATTTTTGCTAGATGGGCTTTTTTGCCTGTCTATGATGGGGCGGGAATGACAGCAAAGCCCCGTATGTGCGAGATGGGAGATTAAAAAACCCTGTTCCCATGTATAGACGCCCATAAATCCACACACAGAAGTTCAGATCTTTCTCTCCCTCCTCTCTGCGCAGCGTGCAGCGTTTCGGTTGCAAACAGCCAGCCAGCTCCTGTAATCTGATTCCAGCTGCCAGCTCCCCCGGTTTGTAGATTCCATGTAGTAAGGAAATAACTCTGTAACTCCACAGGTCTATTCTACCTGTTTATTTACTTTAGCAAGTAATATTCTACAGAGTATACATTCCTAGTTACAGTCCATGTGCAGAGTACAATGCATAGCAAGCATTTATTCCAGTGGAGCAAGGTTGGCTTTACCCCACCTCAGCAAAGACGTTATATGGTTGCATAAGTCCAGCAAGCAAAAGTCAGAAGAAAAGAGTGAAGAGAGAGAACAGTTCTGCTTCTCTCTAAAATGGTTCCAGACAGAAAAACAAGTCAGTACGTCACCAGAAAGCATAAACCATGTGACAGGCTCATACTGTTTCCCATACACGCTAGTAACCCCTGCGAGAGCACGAGATTCTAGAAAGACACAACAAACTTGTTTACCGCCATTCTGTTCCTTCCATGTTGTCAACAATGTGCTCCAGCTTGTGAATGTGATACATATCACAACAGTCTAGCGGGGGTGTTTTGGAGGGGGAGGGAAGGAGGCTGGAGAGGCCTCAGGCTAGCTCATATCCTGGCCTCTCTGGTCTCCTCCCCTCCCTGCCCATGGAAACACCCCCTTTTACCCCTCTCCATGGTTGTGCTTCCAACCTCGGAGAGGTGAGGGCGGAGGGGGTTCAGCACTTCAATTCCCAGCGCTGTCCCTGACCTTAGAGCTGGGAATCTGAAATATCCTATGGCCCCTCAGATGCTGTCTAGGGGCCATGGGATTGCTCCCTTACTGTAGTGACTAAGAGGCCAATCTTCAATCATAAAGTCCCTGGTTCAAATCTCACCTCTACTGTCAATTCACTGGATGGTTTTAGAGCAAGACGCCCTCACTCTCTCACACACACTCCTTCTATCGGCAATATGGGTATAATATTGATATTATTATCATCATTATTTATTATTGTGAAGGACTGCCCACCGGTCCTTTATCTTAAGAGGAGAGATCAAAGGTGCCAAACTGCCAGCCTTGGCTCTGCAGTCCTGACACTGATTCTCTCAGGGCTTTGTCCTTGGTCTATACACTGGACTGAGCACTGAACCACAGAGGAACCACACACACTGTGTGAGGTAGAACCAGGAAAGTTTATTTAAGGTAAACCAATTACAATAAAAGGTGGGAAATGAGGGAAGGGGTGAAAGGTGGGGAGACACTTTGGTATACACAAGTAGAGCTACAAAACAACAAAACTAGTCCCTTTACTATATAAACACCCAGGACACTTCTGGGTATGCTGGGAGCTGTAGGCCAGCAACATCTGGGGACCCAAGGTTGGAGAGCCCTGGCCTAAAGGGATTAACACATGCCCAGCAAGGAATCAGGCTGCTGTTGAGTTTATGGATGTTGAGTTTAGGTGATGTTGAGTTTATGGATTAAGGAAAAGCAGGAGGTAGACAGGAAGAAATATTGCAAGGAATATGTTTAATATACCTATGGTCAGAAAGAAATGTCTAACTAAGGGGAAAACACAGTAGAACAATAGGGGGATTAGTGTAGGACACTAGAGGGGACCCCTCCCGTCTCCATAGGACAAACAGGAGGAAAAGAGTATAAGAATTGAGAGTTTTAGAATAGAAGGTAGCTCACAGCTCATTTTAACCCACACGACAACTCAGAATTGACTTCGCTGGACAAACAATAAGGACAGGTATACACCTTTGGGGTCTTTGAACTTTCTTTCTCTTTGTAGCATGGAGGTCTAGTCTCCAATCTTATTGCTATCCCATAGGCTATTAGGTTAAGGTCTTCTATCTCTTAGAGGTATAGAGTATGATTGTAAATGGTGAATTGCTGCCTTGCCCTTAATGTTTGTATTTTGACCATAAGCGACTACATTAAGGAATCTGTATCTGTTCTATCTTTCATGCAATAAAAGTATTCTTGTATTATCTAAGTGCATCTGTCTGTTTTAGTATAGTAGGGAACCTACACTCACAAGCAACACATGTTAGACTCCAGAAAAAGATCCTAGCACCTCTCTGGGTAGCATGGGGTTGGCACAACTTGTAACTAGGGGTGCCAATGTTTACACTATCTGTGGAGAGAAAGCCTGAGCACACATTGAACCCTGACACATTGAACCCGTGACTTGTTTTCCTCGTTCCACTTGCCATCTGGCTGCATAATCCCCACCCGGGGCATAGGAGACACAGTTCTGGGCAGACAGAGGTACAATCCACATCTGCACAATAGGGCACATAACATTCCGGAGAGGGTGGGGGGCGCAGTCTCAAAGAGCTGCAAAGTACCCCAAGGCACCCAGGAGGCGTCAACACCAAGAGACGCCACCTGCCCCGTGGGGCGGACCCAGTCCACCTGGTCATCGGGGCGGGGAGGGGGCGAAAGGGGGTAGAAAAGATACTTGCCAAAGGACCAAGGGTTGTTGGGAACTTGGTGCAGGCTGGCACAGATCAGGTCCCTGGCTCTGGTCAGGTTCAAGCAGCTTCCAACCCTGGACAGGCACGCCCGGAGACCGGCTATACAGATCGCTATGCTAAGTCCGTAAGTCAGATTCTCTGATGCAAGGTGATTTCTTCTTCTGTAATACGCTAAGCCTCTAGTGTCTGTAGATTGAAGCTTTCCACTTCAGTAAGGTTATGACCTGCTATGTTTATAGTGTGAAATTCCTGGTAGTCTATTAGTTCCGCTCCATTAGCCGTATAGTAAATAAAGTCTATTCTTTGACCTCAACACGGTTCTATGTCATTCATTTGATAGCGGTTGTGTTTTAAATGCACAGGAACCGCATAAAGGGCATTTCCTCAGTGCCGGTTAACCCTGTTAAGTGCCGAACTTGCACCAAGGACCGGGTTGGTCCTCCACGCTATCCAATTGTAACAATGGCCAGGCTATCCCTTTCCAGCCATGGTTGTAGCTAGCAAACTAACCAAAGTTGGGCAAAGGCACTCCTCGCCATGGAAGCCATGGCAAATTCTCTCATTCCTGGACAAAGAAACAAGGATTCAGCCTCAGCTTACTGGCCTCATCCAGCCCACCACTGCATCCAGTCACTAGTCCAGGGTCTGCACAACCTCTCACAACTCAGATGATAGAGTTGGATATCATCAGCCTGCTGATGATACTTTACTCCAAATGTTCTAATGACCACCCCCAGTGGCTTCATATAGATGTGGAATAGCATTGGGGACAGAATTGAACCCTTTAGGATGCCATGGGCCCAAGGTATGGTCACCCAGTGCTATCCTCTGGACATAACAGAAACTCTTTGCTGATATCACCACCACATGGTAGGCACAATAATTTGCTCTAGCCCGTGTTGGACCATCTTCGCAAAGAGTTTTCCACCACCCATGCTCTAGCTTTCTTCCAACCTGCCTCATTGACTATAGCTCCACTGAGAAACAGGGTGCTACCTGGACTCCCCAATGAGAGAGAGGGTGCTTAGAGGCAATTGAATCAATGGTCCATCTCATTTTA
Organism: Shinisaurus crocodilurus; assembly: GCA_021292165.1. Taxonomy (NCBI): domain Eukaryota; kingdom Metazoa; phylum Chordata; class Lepidosauria; order Squamata; family Shinisauridae; genus Shinisaurus; species Shinisaurus crocodilurus. Next base: position 271,640,236 of record CM037876.1, read on the forward strand.
TCATTCCATAACTAGACTAGGTCCTCAACAGAATCACCAGCCCTATCACATGGAAAATCCCTTAGAGCAAGGCTCTCCAACCTTGGGTCCCCAGATTTTGCTGGCCTACAGCTCCCAGCATACCCAGCCAGCATGGCTAATGGCAAGGGATTCTGGGAGCTGTAGTCCAGCAACATCTGGGGACCCAAGGTTGAAGAGCCCTGCCTTAGAGCATCTTTCAGATCCCACACATCTCCATCGGCAAACCATCTTAATGGGTTCCTCCCACCTCTGCAAGCAGATGAGTCAGATTAAGTCCAAACCTCACCAGGTGGTGGTCTGATCATGATAATGGGGTGATCACACACACACACACACACACAGAGAGAGAGAGAGAGAGAGAGAGAGAGAGAGAGAGAGTTTCAGACCATGCCCTTCATGTCCCAGCATGAAGACCAAACTGAGGGTATGCCCTGCATTATGTATTGGGCCAATTACATATTTAGACAGCCCCATGGTTGTCATGGTGGCAATGAAGTCCAGAGCTAGTGCTGACAAGGCAGACACAGTGTGGATGTTGAAGCCTTCAAGGACCACTGTCCTTGGATTCTCCACCACCACCTCCACCAACTCAGATAGGGAGGCTGCTGGGCAAACAGGTGGCTAGACTAGATAGGCCTATTGATCCAGCAGGGTTCTTATATTCTTCATCATCATCAGGCGATCACTCGTGACCGAGTAAGATTGTCTTCCGGGATAAAAGGAGGAAATTCTAAAGAAGATTGTGTAGACTCTAGCGATGGGTCCGTAAGTGACTGTGGAGGCCAATTCTAGATCCACACAGCTTCCCACAGTGAGGACACAGGTTACCAGATAGAAGATGGTCCTGTAAAGGATTCATTTGACGTGCTTTTCGCTTAGCACGTTTCTCCCTTTCACCTTGCACTCGGGCTTCTTCAAAGTCCATGGAACCTTTGTGAAAGGCCAACCTCCATTTAGATCGTTCATGGGCCAGAGCTTCCCAGTTTTCGATGTTTATATTGCATTTTTTTAGATTAGCCTTATGAACATCTTTAAACCTCTTATATTGACCACCGATATTCCGCTTTCCATCCTTGAGTTGGGAGTAAAGTAACTGCTTTGGGAGACGGCAGTCAGGCATTCGAACAACATGACCGGTCCACTGAAGTTGGCGTTGAAGGATCATTTTTTCAATGCTAGTAGTCTTTGCTTCTTCCAGTACACTGACATTTGTTCGCCTATCTTCCCAAGTAATTTGCAGGATTTTCCGGAGGCAACGTTGATGAAACCTTTCAAGGAGGTGGAAGTGACGTTTATAGATAGTCCATGTTTCGCAGGCATACAATAAAGTTGGTAATACAATGGCTTCATAAACCAGTGTTTTGGTCTTCTTACAAATATCCCGATCCTCGAACACTCTATGTTTCATTCGAGAAAATGCGGCACTTGCGGAGCTCAGACGATGCTGGATTTCACTGTCGATGTTAGCTGTAACAGAAAGATAGCTGCCAAGATAGAGGAAATGATCGACATTTTCCAGTATTGTCCCGCCAAGCTGGATAGATGGCATCACCAAAGGATTGGCTTGCACTTGCTGATGAAGCACTTTGGTTTTTTTGATGTTAAGTGAGAGACCAAGTTTTTCGTATGCTTCTGCAAAAGCATTTAGGATAGTTTGGAGATCATCCTCTGAATGTGCGGAGACCACATTATCATCAGCATACTGAAGTTCCACAACGGAGGTTGTAATTACCTTACTTTTTGCTTTCAGCCTGCTGAGATTAAAAAGCTTTCCATCTGTTCGATATATATAATTCCCACACCGGTGGGAAGTTTCCCCTTGACAAGATGTAAAACCATGGCGATGAAAATGGCAAATAATGTTGGGGCGATAACACATCCCTGTTTAACACCTGATCCCACTTTAAATGGAGCACCATGAGAGCCGTTGTTGTCCAAAACCGTTGCCGTCATGTTGTCATGGAGAAGTCGCAAGATATTCACAAATTTATTGGGGCATCCAATTTTCATAAGGATAGTCCAGAGAGCTGTACGGTCTACAGTATCAAAGGCCTTAGCCAAATCGATAAATGCCATATAAAGGGGTTGATTTTGCTCCCGGCATTTTTCTTGGAGCTGGCGTGCAGTAAAAATCATGTCTACTGTCCCTCTAGAGGGGCGGAAACCATATTGAGTCTCAGGGAGGATCTCTTCTGAAATAGATAGAAGACGGTTTGCGAGAATCCTAGCAAATATTTTACCTGCGGTTGCTAAGAGAGAAATGCCCCGATAGTTTCCACAGTCTGTTCTATCACCCTTCTTAAAGAGGCTGATAATTATGGCATCCCTGAAGTCTTCTGGGATCTCTTCTCTTATCCAGATTTTTTCGATGAGTTTATGAAGATGTTGTACAAGTTCGGGGCCCCCTTCTTTAAAGATTTCAGCAGGAATCCCATCTGGTCCACTAGCTTTGTTGTTCTTCATTTGATTAATGGCTTTTTTTACTTCATCCAAAGTGGGGAGTATTGCAAGTTCCTCTTTAATTTGTTTTTGCGGGATTTGCGGAAAAATCTCATTATCCACCTTAGATTTACGATTTAAAAGGTCATAATAATGCTCTTTCCAACGCAGTGCAATAGACTCTTTGTCTTTTAAGAGTTTGGTGCCATCTTTTGATTGTAAAGGGTTTGTACCATAGGTTTTTGGTCCATAAATGGCCCTTGTGGCCTTAAAAAAGCCCCGCGCATCATGGGATTCTGCAAGTTGTTGAATTTCTTCAGCTTTCTTTTTCCACCAAGCGTTCTTAAGTTCTCTTGTTCTTCTTTGGACCTCAGCCTTTGCGCTAGCGTAGGTTTTTTTCCTGGCAGCGCAGTTAATATCATTTTGCCATATTTGGAAGGCTTTCCTTTTTTGGTCAATTATATATTTAATCTCATTGTCATTTTCATCAAACCAATCCTGATGTTTCTTAGTTTCATATCCAATAGTTTGTTCACAAGCTGCAGTAATGGAGGTTTTCAGCTTAGACCAATGGTCCTCAATGTTGTCAGGAGGTTCCGTAGGTAGATGTTCCTTAAGAAGTGATTGAAGACGAGTTTGCTTAATAGGATCTTGAAGGGCGTGGATGTTCATTTTACGCCTTGGTTTCCTTCCTTGAAGCCTACGTTGGGGAGCAATGTTGATAACCATAGTGGACCGGATTAGTCGGTGGTCTGTCCAGCAGTCGTCAGCACTCACCATGGCCCTAGTAAGAAGTACATCGCGGCGATCTCTAACACGGACAATTACATAATCCAGAAGATGCCAGTGCTTTGACCGTGGGTGCTGCCATGATGTTTTAAACTTATTCTTTTGTCGAAAGAGCGTGTTTGTAATAGTGAGATTATGCTCTGCACATATAGACAAAAGTAAGAGTCCGTTCGGGTTGCTATTACCAACTCCGTCTTTTCCAATAGTTTCTAGCCATAAATCAAAGTCACGCCCGACTCTTGCATTAAAATCGCCCAGGAGGATAATTTTATCCTCCTTGGGTATCTCTGACAGGAGAGTGTCCAACTGGCTGTAAAAACTTTCCTTGATGTCATCATCAGCATCTAATGTTGGTGCATAAGCGCTCAAAATAGTTACCTGTTGGTTATTGGCGAGCTTTAATCGAAGAGTTATCAGGCGTTCGTTAATGCCAGTAGGAACTTCTGACAAAGAGTTCACTAGTTCATTTTTGATGGCAAAGCCTACACCATGTATTCGTCGGTCCTGCTCAGGTAGTCCTTTCCAGAAGAAGGTATAACCTCCTTTTTCTTCTTTCAGCTGTCCCTCTCCTGCCCTTCGAGTTTCTTGAAGTGCTGCTATGTCAATTTTAAACCGTCTCAGCTCCCTTGCAATAATAGCAGTCCTACGCTCAGGGCGTTCACTATCTATGTTATCCAGCAATGTCCGTATATTCCATGTTCCAAAATTCAAATGTCTTTTTCGACCGCTAAAATGGTGACCCCACTGGACGCGGTAATCCAGTCAGGGGAGAAAGAGGTAGACTATGTTTAGGGCACCTTTTCTAGCCCCCTCCCCATACGGGGTGAGCAGAGTGGATCCTAAATAGGGCTGCTCAGTCATGGATACAGCTGCCGAGCTGCTCGACTACCTCGTTCCTTGAACAGGGCGACTGAGTCTGCATCCACCGCCCATGTGCTGGTCCATGACTAGGGGCTTCCAGATTCACAGTCCTGCCCCCATTGCCATTCGCCAGTCGCCATGGGACTTTTTTTTTGTTTGGTTGGTTGGTTGGTTGGGTTGGGTTGGGTTGGGTTGGATGGGTTGGGTTGGAAGACGCCTGTGCGTGAAACTGTTTTATGTGGGGAGATCGGTGCACAACGAATCACCACACAAACTTGACAGAGTACGGCAGAGATCCAATGGCACGGTTACCCTGACGATTGGAAAACCATTCTCTGCTGCAGCCTTCATCCGCCTTCACAGCCGTTGTAATTTAGGTTTAATTATCTTCCGCCTGTTCTGCCGTTGAGGACTTTATGTTTTGGATCGTTTGGACGATCCCCTCGCCGGATCGTCACCTTGAAGTGGTGAGTGGGCTTGCGTGTTCCGATGAATCCTGTGAGCAATGCCGTCGGGAGCTATGTACTCCCAGTAGGGTCACCCATGGCGGTAAGGTCCGGGGAGAGGAACCAGACAAAGAACGATTATATTCTTACGTGAATTGCTTTATGTAGGTTCTACAGCCACCACAACTCCTACCAAAAATTTGTGGACAATTCAGCTTTACAGAAGTCCACACTTCCATATTGTAAAGATGCCTTCATGGAAATCACCCTAATTGTATCATACATATGAGTATCCTAAACCAGGGAATCTTCAGTAAACACAGGAGTAGGCATTTGAGCAATGTGTAACATAACCCATCTGGGAGATCACTAATATAACATAATGGTTGAATGGAAAACCGCTTGAAATGACTGCTTAAGCCTGCAAGAGCTTAGCAACACACCCAGCTCTGCCATGTGTTTCCTTTTTTCCCTTGAGAATGGGTTCACTTTATCCTAATTATTTTCCAATGATAAGCACTCTCTTTGAAATGTAAGGAAGCATATGACTGCATTTCTGAGTCCTTCAGACACTGGAACAAGAACAGCTTCACTGGCTCAGTCTCTCCCATTTCACTCTGGCTACAGGACCAGCAGGTGTTTCTGCAGGGGGTATAGATGAATCTGCCTCATTTACTCTGCATTTATTAATCTAGAATAACCACCATCCCCTAGGTTCTGTCCTGAGAATCACTCATGTCGATTCAAATCACCATACCATATGTATACATGATGGAAACCTTACTGCGTGCTACCCTATTTCCACTGCTTGCCTCCCCTGGTTAGGTGTACAAAACGACAGTTACTAAGTGACTCAAGGGCTTAGTAATTTGTATTCAGTGACTTTGAATGTGTGTCCAAAGGGAAGTAACATATCTGATCGCATGATATGGTCCAAAGAAGGTGCAAAGGTATCTGCAGGCTGTCTTGTGATGCCTAGGTACTATGTGTGGGGAGGGGACATAGAATCATAGAATCATAGAAAAGTAGAGTTGGAAGGGGCCTACAAGGCCATCGAGTCCAACCCCCTGCTCAATGCAGGAATCCAGGTCAAAGCATCTCTGACAGATGTCTGTCCAGCCGCACCTTGAATGCCTCCAGACTGGGAGAGCCCACCACCTCCCTAGGTAGTTGATTCCATTGTCTTATTGCTCTGACAGTCAGGAAATTTTTCCTGATGTTTAGGTGGAATCTAGGTTCCTGTAACTTGAGCCCATTATTCCGTGTCCTGCAAACTGGGATGAACGAGAAGAGATCTTTGCCCTCCTCTGTGTGACATCCCTTCAAATACTGGAAGAGTGCGATCATATCTCCCCTCAGTCTCCTCTTCTGAAGGCTAAACATGCCCAGTTCTTTCAGTCTCTCCTCATAGGGCCTTGTTTCCAGTCCCTTTATCATCCTTGTTGCCCTCCTCTGAACCCTCTCCAGTTTGTCTATGTCCTTGTTAAAATGAGGTGCCCAGAACTGGACACAGTACTCAAGATGAGGCCTAACCAGTGCCGAGTAAAGGGGAATTATCACTTCCCGCGATTTGGAAGCTATACTTCTATTAATACAGCCCAAAATTGCATTTGCCTTCTTTGCAGCCACGTCGCATTGCTGGCTCATATTCAGTTTGTGATCTACCACAATTCCAAGATCCTTCTCACTTGTAGTATTGTTGAGCCAAGTGTCCCCCATTCTGTAACTCTGCATTTGGTTTCCTCTCCCTAGGTGCAGCACTTGGCATTTATCCCTGTTAAATTTCATTCTGTTGTTTTCGGCCCAGCGCTCCAGCCTATCGAGGTCACTTTGAATTTTGTTTCTGTCTTCCAGAGTATTAGCTGTTCCACCCAACTTTGTGTCATCTGCAAATTTGATAAGCATTCCCTGTACCTCCTCATCCAAGTCATTAATAAAAATGTTGAAGAGCACCGGGCCCAGGACCGAGCCCTGTGGTACCCCGCTCGTTACCTCTCCCCAGTTTGAGAAGGAACCTACTTCTCAATGTAGATGTTTGTTGCTTGGAAGAACCTACAGCAGCCGAAGGACTACTTGATACGCATGCAGTTGATGGTGCCCTGAACCACAAAATGATAATTTCTCCAACAGCTGGGAACAGCAAAGTATGGAAGCACATTAGTCACACGTTTCTCCAGTTCAAGAGCCCTTACGTTTCATCACTAATACCTGCTTGTTGCTATGGAAACCATTAGGACAAGAAAGAGGAACTGATCGTCTTCAGCACAGTTTGGTCTGTGCTACTGCCAGGAAGGCCCCTGCCAGAGCATTGCATCATGACACGGCATTGATCCCTGCCATGCAGAAGCCCAGAGAATGGCTCCTACGGATTCTCACATCTATATCAGGCCTGGAAGAAAAGCAGCAGGAAATTGCTGCTGGTTTGTTTCCATACAATGAGGGACAAAATGAGATGCGAGAGTATATTTGAATGAGAGAACTTGTTTGTGGAAATTTTAAGCAAGCATGTTTTCAGGTACACATGGCTGAACTAATTGAGAATGTAAAAAACAAACTCTGTGCATAGTCAGTGCAAGGGAGATGTGAGAATACACACATCATAACTTTGCTTCTATGTCTTCCTTTTCTTACAAAGGCCAAACTATAAGACATGCAAACAGAGCTGCCATTGGTCTGCATCACTCTTCTTCCTTGTAACATCAAACCAATGTTTGGCTGTTGTGAACACATGGCCACCGTACTTGTAACATCAAACCAATGTTTGGCTAGTGGGACTCCACATATTGCTTAGGTTAGACATTAAAAGGAACAGAAGGAGAAGAGAGATAGAGTGACAGCAGCTCTGTGACTCTTATAGCTTCTAGCTTGGCCTTTACAAACTGCCCTGAATTTGCAGTGTTGACTGAGGGTGCAACACAAGTTGCCCACCCTGCCTTAGGGTGAAGTAGTTTTATAACAAAACCCTGACAACCACCTCTTGTAGGTAAAAGCAGCTTCAGAAGGGACAGATGTGGAGTGGACAGGTGGCTGAGCAGGAGGGGCTTAACCCTTCCCCTGCTTTCTGCTGAAAATCCCCCATGTTGCTTCCATGGCATTCCAGAAATATGTTTACTTTCACAGACGTCTGGATCCCCAGAGACCGAAAGGCAGCTTGGGTGGGTGATTTTCAGCTGAATAACAGCAAGAGTTAAAGACTCCTTTCACCCTCACTATGAGTGCTTGCAGAAGAGGCTTTTATTGGGCAATTGCCCTCATAAACAGAATTTTATGGGGGGGGGGACACACACACAGATGATGGTGCCTTCTATTTGTAACCCTCCCATGTTTTTCTGCCAATTTCTACATCTTTTTTCTTTTCACAAAAAAATGGTTAATGAGGAAAAGACAGAATAGCTGCATAATAATGCCTTTTGGTAGGTAGTGCCAGGAGCCCTCTGTCTGGAAGCATCTCAGCTCCAAATCGTCACCTCCCTGGGCTGCTTTTCCATACAAGAAACAGTTGTCAGGGTTTTGTTCCATGTATTTACGTGTAATTCTAGGGATGGGCAAATCTGTCAAGATCAGTTTCACTCAGGTCTCGTTTTTCCAGTGTAAGTTCATTCCATCCTGATTCTACATTGGACTGTGGTTTTTGTTTTTATTTTTGTCCACACAAACATCTGTATGTATTTTTGTTTGCTACGCACTTTTTGTATGCATTTTTGCAATGTACACATTTTTCCTGCAATCTTTCCTATTGAATAAAGCATCTTTGTGTGCATTTTTCAAATACACACATTTTGAAAGATACACATTCTTTGTGTACACTGTTTAATTGTATACATTTTTGTACACTTTTTTGTGCAGATTGCATCACAGACTTTAGAAATGTATGGATTTCAGTAGCAACCTTCATTCCAATTCATGTTTATGTCCAGAAAGTGCAAATTCGGTAAGTCTGCATCAAAATGTGAACCAAACAAATTTATCACCCATCCTTAGTTTCTGCCCTCACTAGGGAGTAGAGTCAGGGGAACCTACTGGAGCTGAAACCAGACCAGACTAAAATAATTACTGGCAAGGTGTGTGTGTGTGTGTGTGTGTGTGTGTGTGTGTGTGTGTTTTAGGGTGGTCACTTATGCATCTCAAAAAAGAGGAATGCAGCACCCCAAAGAGGACATTGGTTTGCACAAAATTTGCATCTGCTAATGTATATGTATAGATGCAAATTTAGAAATAATCACTATAATTTAATTAGAAATACAATACATCCCACCATAATGGTTAAGAATGTGACCAGGTGATCTGTGTGTCCACTCAGTTTGCTGCCCATGTCCTAACTGCTGATGGACAGCCTCCAGGTCCCTGCTCTCCCTTTTTAAGGTTTTTTCTCTTTAAACCAGACTTGGGCTGGACAGCTCTTCAGATAAAGGATGCCTTCAAATAGACAACTATCCTCCAGCAGCCCTTCTAATAGAAGACTGTCCTTTGTAAAATAAATAAAAATAAATAAAAATAGTCTACCCTTTTTGTGAAGGACTGCCAACCGGTCCTTTACTCAAGACCAGAGATCAAAGGTGCAGAACTGCCCGCCTTAGCTCTGCCGTCTTGACTTGATTCTCTCAGGGCCTTGCCCTTGGTCTATACACTGGATTTAGCAGTGAATCACAGAGGAATCACACACACCGTGTGGGGTAAAACCAGGAAAGTTTATTCAAGGTAAACAGATTATAACAAAAGGTGGGAAATGAAGGAAGGGGGAAAGGTGGGGAGACACTTTGGTATACACAAGTAGAGCTACAAAACAACAAAAACTAGTTCCTTTACTATATAAATACCCAGGCACTTACTCTCTTTGCCTGGGGGTTGGTCTTCTCAGGGCCTGCCTCAGCAAAAGCCCTACTCTGCGCTGCTTCGCGTCCAGACAAACAACAACCCAAACCAGAAGCCACAGCTGGCAGTATAGATTCCCCACCCCATCCCTCCTTTCAGTAGCCCAGCTGTCTTTGGCCAGTCAGGATGAACTTCATCAGGGCTAGGAAGAAGAGGGGTGGTTCTTTGATCATGACTAGAGGGCTTGGGAACATTTGCATGTGAATAGCTGTGGCCCTGAGACATCAAAGACATGGGAGACTCTGAGGCAGTCAGGGCCCTTCAGAGCCCATCAGTACATTTGCATGGGTTTCTCAACCTCTAGCTGGGATTATCTTGTTTACACGTGTGGAGGTGTGTGTGTGTGTGTGTGTGTGTGTGGTGCAGGAAACTCTGACGCTTTTCTTCACACTTTTATATGCATATTTTAAAGTTAGGGACACCATACATAATGGTGTTCAGTGTTTCCTGGTCAAACAGGTTCACAGTGATCTGGTATTCCTGGATCTGCTGCAATGAGTGCTTTTCACCGACAGGAGGACATAGCCATCTCCCACTGTTTTGATCCTGAAAGTAAGATATAGCCATTTTGACTAGCAGCTATTGATAGCCTTATCTCCCATGAATTTGTCTAATCCCCTTTTAAAGCCATCCAAATTGGTGGCCATCACCACATTCTCTGGTAGTGAATTCCATAGTTTAACTATGCACCTTGTAAAGAAGTACTTCCTTTTGTCTGTGACTGTCCTGTGTCTTCTACCATTCAGCTTCATTGGATGATCTGGGTTCTAGCATTATATATATACATGAGAAAGAGAGATCTTTCTATTCACTTTCTCCGCACCATGCATAATTTTATAAGTCTCTGTCAAGAAGCTGCATACTTTCCTGACAAAGTCAGACCTAGCAACCGTCATTCTTGCCTTCATAACCTTGCAGCGAGATAAATGTAGCACACTCTACACCTCAGACTGTGGCTTTGATGACTTATTCTGAAACCTGCAGAACATGGTAGTTGGGCTCCTGATAACAATGAGTCATGGAGACAGATCACACCACGTGCTCTATCATGAGCACTGATTCCCAATTACCTTCCAGATATAACTTATGGTGCTGGTCTTTGCATAGAAAGCACTAAGTGGCTTGAGCCCACGTACTTTGGATGAGATAACTTTCTTGCTTATGTTCCATTGCTAAATTTAAAATCAAGAGAATGCTCTCCTATGCAAAAAATAAAAATAAAAATCCATGTGCAAAACTCACTAGCAAGTGTATGTACAGATTCATTATAAGTAGCTGCCACACAACTATGGAACTCCTTGTCTCTGGAGATGCATGAAAACCCATGTGTGAAAAGTTTCTGGAAGCACTATAAAACCTATTGGATGTTATGTCTGGTGTTAAGTAGAGTTGGATAAATTTGTTTTACTACCCAGTATTTTAAATTTTAATGTGTATTTTGTTCCATTGGTTTGGGATTAACGTGTTGGTGCCTCTTGAGATGGGCAAATTAGAAAACAAAATCAGTAATAAAACATAGGCGCTGCTCTAGTGTTTTGAATTGCGAATACAACTACTTCATTTAAAAGTCACTACTAAGGCTAGAGCTTCTGCTTTTCATTCAGGAATTCCTTTTCTCCAGAACTATGCAACTACTCTTTTTTTGGTGCCTCTTGAGATGGGCAAATTAGAAAACAAAATCAGTAATAAAACATAGGCGCTGCTCTAGTGTTTTGAATTGCGAATACAACTACTTCATTTAAAAGTCACTACTAAGGCTAGAGCTTCTGCTTTTCATTCAGGAATTCCTTTTCTCCAGAACTATGCAACTACTCTTTTTTTTTTTAAATCAAACTGAGAAACGCTACCAATTGAGTTAACTACTGATCACATTCAAGCATTGGTTGTGATCCTGAAAAAGTCATGCTTAAAACTGAAGTTAAATTAGTCACAATTACCTTGTTCCCTTGGCTTTAACAAGACTTACATATGAGTAACTTTTTCTGGACTGGGATCATTGTGTTGGAAATCATATTTAATTTCCCCCACATGGAATGATTTTATGGCAGTTCCATCATACATGAAGCAAATCTGTACCTGATCCATCACATCTCCAAACAGTTATCTAGGTAAGTAGGGTGTATCAGAAGCCTCATTAGAGTATCCTGCAGTTTTAATTCAGGAATTTCTCTTCTCCAAAACCATGGAATTTGTAGGGAACATGCAGCTGATTGTCGCTTTGCCAGGATGGGAATAATTTATGACTGTCCTTTGTTTCTTATGATGCATGATAGAAAGAATGCACGGAACAGATTCTTGGGGCAGATAATACATGAGACTATAAACTGGGTGGCATGGCTGTCATAAAGGTCTGCCAATGGGAAAAGGTGCAAATAATGTCATCCTTCTGAATAGAAATCTTACGGGTGAATGCTCACAAGCCGCAATGCCTAGTACCAATTATCAGCTACAAATGATCCTCCTTGCTCCTTCTCGTTTATAAATTGCATACAACAAGGACTCTGGGCAGCAAAACCAACTCATTCTCCTGCAAATGCAGGCCTTTTAGAAAATTACCTGCTGCCAGTTTTAGCTTCCTCTACCTAAGGTGCATCAGGAGTCAATTGTGTGAGAAGCTCAATGTAGAAGGGACCGAGTAAGCAACTTAAGAGACTTTTTCTTTCCTTGTCTTTTCAGAGAATCCTGCTGATTATGTGCATATGCATGTCTAAAGACTTTAACAAGGGCATCAAAGGAGGGGCTGAGAAAAGCCTACTGCTGATTCTGCCTTTCTCCTTCAGAGAATTTGGTATCAAAGGTAGCAAAGAAGATTTAAGGGAATAAGAGTTGCCTTGTTAGATTGACAAAAGGTCCAGTTAGTCCAGTGGCCACAACTGGAAACATAACACAGTGGAACTGCCATCCCAACAGAGGCCAGGCAGCTCCCAAGTAAAGTGGCTGCCTCTCCCTTCTTGCCCTGGCATCTGATAATCCAAGATCGACTGCTTCTGCGCATGAGGTTCCATTTTTAACTATCATAGTGAATAGCCACTGGGTGGACCTATCCTCCATGAATCCATGCTGGTAATGAACTCCATAAGATATATACTGGCTGGCTCAGCTTGTCTGAGTGTGGAAAGCTAAGCAGGGTCAGGCCTGGTTATTACTTGGATGGGAGACCCCTCCTCTAGTTTCCTGCATTGAGCAGGGGGCTCCTTCCAACTCTATAATCTATGAAATCTATGAAATCTATGAACTGTGCTCTACAAGCATAATGTGGGTTTACCTGCAGAGTCTTTGTAAGTCTGAGGATGATACTTCAACTTGTGGCATTGAGAGCCAGTGTGGCGTAGTGGAGAGTGTCGGACTGGGACTCGGGAGATCCGGGTTCTAGTCCCCACTCGGCCATGAAACTCACTGGGTGACTTTGGGCCAGTCACTGACTCTCAGCCTAACCTACCTCACAGGGTTGTTGTGAGGATAAAATGGAGAGGAGGAGGATTATGTAAGCCGCCTTGGGCTCCTTGCAGGAAAAAAGGTGGGGTATAAATATAATAAATAAATAAATAAAGACTGCAGGAAATACTTCATTTTCCTGGTCTTCAACTTACTCCCCATCAGCTTAATTGGACAAAGCTAAATTCAAGTATTCCAAGACAGAACAATCTCTGTTTACTCTCTCCTCATCATTTCTAATAATATAAGTGTGAAGGATCAGCAACCGGATCCTTTGCGTGAGTTCGGCAACTCTAGGGTTAACCGGTAGAGCAATACCGCTCGTATCGGCTCTCAGTACAATCGGAAAAGACCACACGCCTTTGTATGCCCAAATAAGGCTCTTTATTTGTTTATACAACGATTAGGTCGGAATTACCAGTCTTCTAAGAATACGTTTACAGTCAACAAAACCTTAGTTGACTCGCGTCTTACCCAATGAGCGGGCTCCGCGGCTAGCAGGTTACATTCAGGTCACTCTACTTACATCAAAGACAATACTCTAGTCAGTTTCAGCCCAGCTCTCGATCGGCGCTTCCTAGCGGAGAACGGAGTGCCTGGGCGGCTGTTGCTTAGGAGGATCTGGCCCCGTGGTTCCCAACAACCCGAACCGGGACGGGAGAGGGGTTTTCTACCCCGGATCCCGCTCTCCCCCCGCCCCCTAGGTCAGGTGGGGGCTTATGCCTGCCCCTTCGTGCAGATAGGCTTATTCCTGCCCGGGAAGAAGGTGACGTAGGGAAACCTTTGCAGCTCTTCGAGGCTGCCCTTTGTGCTGATGGTCCTTGATGGCCCTTCCTGGACGGTTGTGGATCTCTGCCGAGGTCTTCCTTTGTTGGGGCTGATGGCTTGTCTGGCTACTCCCTGGTGACCTCATCCCTCCTCCCCTGGCCCCCTCCTTTGGGGAAAGATGTGTGTGCGTGTGTGTACTGATTTTTGGGCTTTCTCCACAATAAGCATACAGTATATCATGCTCCCCCTTAAGTTCAAGGTTTTCCTCCCCTTAAACTGAAAGCCACAAGCCCTTAAGTCATTAATCTTGCATATGTTTTTATTTGCCCTTTTCAGTCACCAGGTCAATTATATCCTTTATGAGAAGGGCAACAAGAGCTACACACAATATTCGAAGTGTGGGCATACCAGACATGATATAGTACCATTATGATATTTGCTGTTCTACTTTTAATCCCATTCCTAACATTGAGATTGACTTTTCCCATTGCTATAGCACTTTTGCTAACAACTTCAGTGATCTTTCTGCAATGATCCCAAGATCTCTTTCCTGGATGATTTTTGCCAATTTGGAGTCCATCATCAGTATACATGAACCTACCCGGACACTACGGTCAACATCAGAGGCCTTCCTCCGAGTGTCTTCTCCGAGGGAGGCTTGGAAGGTAGCAACAAGGAAGAGGGCCATCTCAGTGGTGGCCCCCTAATTGTGGTGGAATTATCTCCCCACTGAGGCCCGCCTGGCACCAGCACTGTCATCTTTTCAGCATCAGGTTAAGACTGTCCTCTACTCCCGGGCATTTAATGGCATATGATGGGGCAGCTGTCTTTATCAGGTCAAGTATTTTACTGAAATCGTTTAGCTGTTTAAACTGTTTTACAGTTTGTATGTTAAAAAAATGTATACTATGTTTTTATTATCTTGTATTTTATGGTTGTAATTTTTGTGAACCACCTCGAGAGCTTCAGCTATTGGGCAGCATAGAAATGATGGTGATAATAACAACCACAATCACAACAACAGCAATTGTGGTGAAAAATCAGAGTGTCAACAGGATTTTGTACTCTCAAAACTGGAATTTTCAACCATTACATGTCTCTTTGTCCAAGCAGTCCTAGATATAACCTGAAACCTGCATCCACCTACTGGAGCCTAATAACTCTGTGTTTCCTCCTACACGCCATCTTAAGACTCTGGCCACATGCAAACTTTAGGACAGGAGTGGGGAACCTGTGCCCCTTCAGATGTTCTTGGACTACAACTCCCAACATCCCTGACCATTGGCCATGCTGTCTGGGGCTCATAGGAGTTGTAGTCCAACAACATCCGGCGGGCCACATGTTCCCCACCACTGCTTTAGGACTTCAGCATCAAGTCAGCTCCACCCAGACCCAGCTGGGTGCAACAGCCAGCTCAGCCTTCCCCAGCCTGGTGCCCTCCAGATGTGTTGGACTACAACCTTTTGTTTCATGAGAAGTTGGAATTTCCTACCTTAATGCATATCATTATTATTTTTTAAACTTATTTTTCTTTCCTCTCTGTTGAGATTTGCAGTCCCATCTCTTTCTATGCACAACAAACCACTTTGGGAGCAATCTCTGCAAAAGAACAATAGCATCTATTCCAAGCACCATTTCCAATCATCACAGCAAGTCTTCAGGAATCAGCAGATAAAAACACACCAAACTTACTGGATGTTCAAGAGACAAATTCAACAGATACTTTAATACACAGGAGTTCGCACACTATTGCTAGGCACTCTTTCTCGACAGTGGCCAAGTTCCGCTCCCGAGGCAGAAGTTTTTTACTTAAAAAGGCAACCGGGCACAGCCCCTGCTCTGGTCGTTCCTGCAGCAAGACGGCTCCCATCCCCGCTTCCGAGGCATCCGTCTGCAGAACAAAAGGGGCTTCAAAGTCTGGGGCTTGCAGCACAGGGGCTGCCATCAAGCAGGCTTTCAGTCCCTCAAACGCTGCCTGGCAAGCGGCTGACCATTGGACCTTAACGGGTTGCCGCTTCTTGCACAAGTCAGTCAGGGGGGCGGCTAGCTGGCTAAAATGGGGCACGAATTTACGATAATAGCCAGCCAGCCCTAAAAAAGCTTGGACCTGCTTTTTCGTCTGGGGTTGGGGCCAGGTGCGCACTGATTCTATTTTGGCTTCTAGGGGCTTGACACTACCTCCCCCTACCTTGTGTCCCAGATACTCCACCTCCCCCCTCCCAACCTGGCATTTCTTTGCCTTTACCGTCAACCCAGCACCCTGAATCCTTTGAAACACCTGGCGGACATGTTGCAAATGCTGCTCCCAGGTGGAACTGAAAATGGCGATGTCGTCCAGATACGCGCAGGCGAACTCCCCCAGCCCATTTAGCATTCCGTTTACCAACCTCTGGAAGGTAGCCGGACCATTGCGGACCCCAAACGGGAGGGTGGTGAATTGGAACAACCCCAGGTGGGTCACAAAAGCAGATTTCAAGGCAGCGTCCGCATCGAGCGGAACCTGCCAATACCCCTTTGTCAGGTCCAGGGTGGTGATGTACTTGGCCCCCCCCAGCCTCTCCAGCAGCACATCCATGTTGGGAATGGGGTAGGGGTCCGGGACGGTCACCTTGTTTATTTTCCGGTAGTCTACGCAGAACCGGACACCCCCATCCTTTTTGGCTACTAACACGATCGGGGAGGACCAGGGGCTCGAGCTGGGCACAATGACTCCCAAGTCCAGCATGGCTTGGACCTCCTCGGCCACGACTTGGGCATGGGGCCCCACCGCCCGGTAGGGTAGGGATTGGATGGGGGGGCTATCCCCTGTGTCAATGGTGTGTTGGGTGAGTGTGGTGCATCCTGGTCGGTCTGAGAACAGGGGCTGAAATTCTTCCAATACCTGGGTGATCTGCTGCCGCTGCTGTTCGGACAGGGAGGGGGACAGTTTGATCTCCTCCATTCCTCCCCCTTCCCCCCACTCGGCCAACAACCCCCCATCAGGGTCTCCCGGCTCCACACACTCTTGTACTCCCCCCACCTTCGTTCCGCGTTCTACATACAGTTTCAGCATATTTACATGGAAAACCTTCTGCCTCCCCGGCTGCCCCGGGAAAGCCACTTGGTAGTTCACCTCCCCCGACCTTCCAATGACGGTCCCTGGGCCCTCCCACTTCAAGCACAGTTTGTCCGTCTTTTGGGGGCGCAGTACCAACACCTGGTCCCCCACTTCGAAAGTCCGTGGTACAGCCGTCCGGTTGTACCACGCGCTCTGCCGCTGCTGGGCTGTTTCGAGATGCTGCTGCGCCGTCTCCCTCACCTCTCGAAGGACAGTCTGGAGGTGTTGCATGAACGTATGCACAGGCACAGAGGCTTTTTCGGCAACCCCCTCCCATTCCGCCCGCAACAGAGCCAAAGGTCCCCGGAGCTCCCTCCCAAACATCAGTTCGTTGGGGGAGAATCCCAGGCTTTCTTGGGGGGAGTCCCGGTAGGCAAATAACAAGTAGGGGAGGGCTTGATCCCAAGTCCCAGGGTGCTTCGCCGCATATGCCCTGATCATCTTTTCCAGAGTCTGGTTGAAACGCTCCACCAACCCATTGGTCTCGTGGTGGTATGGCACCGAAGTCAGGTGCTCTACCCCCCCCAGTTCCCACAATTTTTTAAACAGTTTGGACACGAAGCCCGTGCCGCAGTCCGAAACCACCGTGTGGGGCATTCCTAGGCGGGCGAAAAGAGAGAGGAGAGTCTTAGCCAGGCTGGTGGCGGAAATGGAGGCTAAAGCAAAAGCCTCTGCATAACGGGTGGCAAAGTCAACCACAGTCAATATAAACTTCTTCCCCGTCTTGGTGGGGGGATTCAAGGGTCCCACGATATCCATCCCTATTCTTTCAAAGGGGATGCCCACAATGGGTAGGGGTTGCAGGGGGGCTTTGGGATGGTCCCGGTTATGCCCCACCCGCTGGCAGACATCGCAGGACCGGCAATATTCTTGCACCTCATTTGCCACCATGGGCCAGTAGAACCCCTCTGTCACCCTAACCAGAGTCCGTTTCTGTCCCAAGTGCCCTCCCCACGCCACATCGTGGGCCAGTTGTAGTACAGCCTGGCGGTACCTCGCAGGCACAACTAATTGTCTCTTCTTTGGTTGGGGACCCGGTCCCGTCCTTGGGCAGAATTCTCTGTAGAGGGCTCCCGCCTCCCACAAAAAGCGTTCGGACTGGTCCCCTACCCCGGGCCCTTGACTGGCCCGATCCCGACATCCCTGGAGGGATGGGTCGCTCTGCTGCTCTTCTTGGAACGCCTTCTGAGTCCCAAAATCACGGGCCATTGGCGCGAACCCCCCGGGGTCTTCGTCCTCCCCCACAACTGGGGGGAGCGGCGGGGGACGGCTGGCTGCCGCTGCCGGGGCCGCTTTACCGCGACCGGGAGGCGGGCCCGGGGACCTGGGAGGCTGCGGGTCAGGGGCTTGGTTGGCCCGACGCCGGGTCACCACCCCCACCTTGACCTGGGCAGCCCGGAACGCAACGTCGTTCCCAATGATGATTCCCCACTCTTGCTGGCCATGCACTATAACGTCCATCTCCCCTTCCCACCCCCTGTACTTGACCCAGACCCGGGCGAGGGGAACGGCTATGTTGGGAGAGTTATAGGGCTTTATGGCACAGGTGCGCCCCTTTAGCAACTGTCTCTTCTTTACCTTACTTCGAGGTAAAGCAGTGATGTCCGCCCCAGTGTCCCTATACCCCACCTGGGAAACATTGTTTACAGAGATGGACTCACAGAATTTGTCCTGGCTCCACCGCAGCTGCTCCGGGGAGGCAATGCGCATCAATGATGCCTGCGAGATGGCCCCCAGCGAATGCTGTCCTCCGCTCCTCAGGGACCGCGCCGCATCTTTGCCGTCTCCCTCGAGGGACGAGCTGGACTGCTGATCCTCCTCGTGCTCCTCCGGTTCGCGGGACTCCGGCGCAAGCATCCTCCCCACCTTGCCCGGCGATGTCTTGGCGTGGCGGTTCTTTGCGATCAGTTTGGGGCAGCTCCTCTTGAGGTGCCCCGGTTCTTTACAATAGAAACATCCACTGGTGCCGGGGTTGTCTTTGGGCTTGCCTAGGGCTCCCTCCCGAGGTTTGGGGTTGCCCTTCTCCACACTTCCCTTGGTCCCGCCATGACTGAGGTTACCCCCCTTGGGTCCTTTGGGCTGCCGATACAGTCCCATTTGGTCGGCCAACTTGCCCATTTCCCTACAGTTTGGGGGGTCCCGATCCCGCACCGCCGTAGCTAGGTCCTCAGGGATGGTGGCACAGAATTGTTCCTGGATCAGGAGCTCCCGCACCTCCGCCAAGGAGGTCCTCCCGGTGGCCCCGATCCACGCGTCCCACACCTGCCCCAGGTGCGCCATCCAGGAGGCATACGTGTGCCCTGGGTTAGGCCGCCCGTAACGAAATTTACGGCGACAATGCTCAGCGGTGAGGGCAAACCTCTCTCTCACCGCTTCTTTGAACGCTCCATAGTCCAAGGGAGCGGTTTGGGTGTGGATGCCCAGAAGATCAGCCAGTTCCCCGCTGACTTGCGTCCTCAGGGCCGACATCCTTAAGTTGTCCGGCACCTTCTGCTCTACGCAGGCAGCCTCGAACAGGGTGAAAAAGATCAGTACATCCTGTCCCGACTGGTAGGTGGGGAATTGCTTCCTGTCCCATTTGGGGGTTGTGGTGCCCCCACCCTGGGATGCAGGGGTTCCCCCTTGTCCGGTGCCCCTGGTCAGCCTGGCCAACTCCAGCTGCATCTGTAGCATCTCTTGTTGATGCTGCATCAACTCCTTGGCTTGTTGCCAATTGAGTTGGGGAAAGAGGGCATCCAACCCTCCTCCCCCCATGGCTCCGTCAGTAACCCTTCTGCCGAGGTCTTCTTCCGCCTCTGGGTCCCTTATTTCGCTTCTCCGGCCGCTACTGGTAAGGTTGGGGCTACCCCACTGCTTGGGTCCCTGCCCTCCTAACAACGGTGAGGGGGCTTCCCCCCCTTCCTGCCTTGCCGTCTTTGGCCGCACCACCCACTCCATTGTGGAGGTCTGGGTTGGGGTTTCTGGGCTGCTCGCTAGCTCCACCTGCTCTTGGCTCAGACTATTCATTTTTCCTTGCTCTGAGCGCTCCCCAGCAACCTACTAGCCTGCCCGAAGTTCTGTTAGTTCCGACCGTCAATGTGTTTTCCAATTGTCCCGTCGCCTGCCACCATGTGAAGGATCAGCAACCGGATCCTTTGCGTGAGTTCGGCAACTCTAGGGTTAACCGGTAGAGCAATACCGCTCGTATCGGCTCTCAGTACAATCGGAAAAGACCACACGCCTTTGTATGCCCAAATAAGGCTCTTTATTTGTTTATACAACGATTAGGTCGGAATTACCAGTCTTCTAAGAATACGTTTACAGTCAACAAAACCTTAGTTGACTCGCGTCTTACCCAATGAGCGGGCTCCGCGGCTAGCAGGTTACATTCAGGTCACTCTACTTACATCAAAGACAATACTCTAGTCAGTTTCAGCCCAGCTCTCGATCGGCGCTTCCTAGCGGAGAACGGAGTGCCTGGGCGGCTGTTGCTTAGGAGGATCTGGCCCCGTGGTTCCCAACAACCCGAACCGGGACGGGAGAGGGGTTTTCTACCCCGGATCCCCGCTCTCCCCCCGCCCCCTAGGTCAGGTGGGGGCTTATGCCTGCCCCTTCGTGCAGATAGGCTTATTCCTGCCCGGGAAGAAGGTGACGTAGGGAAACCTTTGCAGCTCTTCGAGGCTGCCCTTTGTGCTGATGGTCCTTGATGGCCCTTCCTGGACGGTTGTGGATCTCTGCCGAGGTCTTCCTTTGTTGGGGCTGATGGCTTGTCTGGCTACTCCCTGGTGACCTCATCCCTCCTCCCCTGGCCCCCTCCTTTGGGGAAAGATGTGTGTGCGTGTGTGTACTGATTTTTGGGCTTTCTCCACAATAAGCATACAGTATATCATGCTCCCCCTTAAGTTCAAGGTTTTCCTCCCCTTAAACTGAAAGCCACAAGCCCTTAAGTCATTAATCTTGCATATGTTTTTATTTGCCCTTTTCAGTCACCAGGTCAATTATATCCTTTATGAGAAGGGCAACAAGAGCTACACACAATATTCGAAGTGTGGGCATACCAGACATGATATAGTACCATTATGATATTTGCTGTTCTACTTTTAATCCCATTCCTAACATTGAGATTGACTTTTCCCATTGCTATAGCACTTTTGCTAACAACTTCAGTGATCTTTCTGCAATGATCCCAAGATCTCTTTCCTGGATGATTTTTGCCAATTTGGAGTCCATCATCAGTATACATGAACCTACCCGGACACTACGGTCAACATCAGAGGCCTTCCTCCGAGTGTCTTCTCCGAGGGAGGCTTGGAAGGTAGCAACAAGGAAGAGGGCCATCTCAGTGGTGGCCCCCTAATTGTGGTGGAATTATCTCCCCACTGAGGCCCGCCTGGCACCAGCACTGTCATCTTTTCAGCATCAGGTTAAGACTGTCCTCTACTCCCGGGCATTTAATGGCATATGATGGGGCAGTTGTCTTTATCAGGTCAAGTATTTTACTGAAATCGTTTAGCTGTTTAAACTGTTTTACAGTTTGTATGTTAAAAAAATGTATACTATGTTTTTATTATCTTGTATTTTATGGTTGTAATTTTTGTGAACCACCTTGAGAGCTTCAGCTATTGGGCAGCATAGAAATGATGGTGATAATAACAACCACAATCACAACAACAGCAATTGTGGTGAAAAATCAGAGTGTCAACAGGATTTTGTACTCTCAAAACTGGAATTTTCAACCATTACATGCCTCTTTGTCCAAGCAGTCCTAGGTATAACCTGAAACCTGCATCCACCTACTGGAGCCTAATAACTCTGTGTTTCCTCCTACACGCCATCTTAAGACTCTGGCCACATGCAAACTTTAGGACAGGAGTGGGGAACCTGTGCCCCTTCAGATGTTCTTGGACTACAACTCCCAACATCCCTGACCATTGGCCATGCTGTCTGGGGCTCATAGGAGTTGTAGTCCAACAACATCCGGCGGGCCACATGTTCCCCACCACTGCTTTAGGACTTCAGCATCAAGTCAGCTCCACCCAGGCCCGGCTGGGTGCAACAGCCAGCTCAGCCTTCCCCAGCCTGGTGCCCTCCAGATGTGTTGGACTACAACCTTTTGTTTCATGAGAAGTTGGAATTTCCTACCTTAATGCATATCATTATTATTTTTTAAACTTATTTTTCTTTCCTCTCTGTTGAGATTTGCAGTCCCATCTCTTTCTATGCACAACAAACCACTTTGGGAGCAATCTCTGCAAAAGAACAATAGCATCTATTCCAAGCACCATTTCCAATCATCACAGCAAGTCTTCAGGAATCAGCAGATAAAAACACACCAAACTTACTGGATGTTCAAGAGACAAATTCAACAGATACTTTAATACACAGGAGTTCGGAGCAAGTAACAGGAGAAAGATTTCTCCTGGTTTTTATTATTTGGCTATTGTCAGGAGCTGCCCCTTTTCAGCATGCAACTCCTTTGCTGAAGGAACTGCATTGGCTACCTATTCGCTACTGGGTCCGGTACTTGTGTACAAAGCCCGAAACAACTTGGGACCAGGTTACCTGAGAGAGCGCCTCCTCCCATACCAACCTGCCCTCATGGACCTTTGGCCCAATTGGGAGTCCACCAGGAGAAGAGCCTTCAGTGTGGCGGCTCCATTTCTGTGGAATTCCTTGCCTCTGGAGGTCAGGCAGGCTCCCACATTGTGCTGTTTTCGGCGCCTGCTGAAGACCTCTTTGTTCCAGGAATCCTTCTCTGCTTTTCAACCACTAATGTAATTTTAGTTTGTTTTCAATGTATTGTTTTTGTTTCTTTTATATGTTTTTGTCTTTTTATTGTTCACTGCTCTGGAATCTGCTTGATGTGTGGAGCGGTATACAAACACTGTAAATAATAATTATTATTATTATTATTATTATTAATAATAATAATAATAATAATAATAGCAGTAGTGGTAGTAGTAGTAGTAATAAACAACTAGGATGAGATAAATGGCAGGAAGAATAAACTGCCTTTTTAGATTCATAGATCATAGAGTTGGAAGGGGCCTACAAGGCCATCGAGTCCAACCCTCTGCTCAATGCAGGAAACTAGAGCTACTACAAAGCCTTGAACTACTGAGAGGTGATGAGAGAAAACATTCAAGTGTCTGCTTACTTGCTTGTTTCTGGTAGGGCAATCAGATCATAGTTCATATATATGAAAATTCTCCAGTTTAGAAACTGTAGCTCATGTTCCCAGGCAATCATATTTAGACCGTCTGTTCAAGATTATAGCTATGAGTTAATAACTCATTTTATTTTTATTTCTTAATTAAATGTATATCCTGCCTTTCCACAAGAACAGGCCCAAGCCAGCTAACAAGAATAAAATAAATACAAGGAAGCAATAATATAAAATAGTGGAAGACTGACAACCTGGTCTTCTGCGCGGGTTCAATGCTAAGGGGGTAGCGAGTCCTAGGGCGGGCCTTCTCCGAGGTCCCCAGCGACTATCACCCTTAGCCCAGAACAAAGGGATAACTTATAGCCACAAAAGTATCTTTTATAAAACAAGTTTATTTACAAAATTACCTTCACAAACCCAGACACATGCCAACAATACAGTACGGTACAAAGTAGCAAGCAAGAAGTCTCAAGGACACCGTGATTTCAGGGCTCTCAGCTAGTTAGTTCAGCTCGGGCTCCAGCAGAGGCCCGGTCAACCGCATGCTGCTAGCTGGGTTCCCGGCGGAGGTCCGGTCTACCCAAGCGGCTAGCTGGGTTCCCGGCAGAGGTCCGGTCTACCCAAGCGGCTTGTGAGTGATTTCAGCTTGGTTTCACAGGGGGTCCGGTTAACCCAAGCGGCCAGTGATTTCAGCTTGGTTTCCCGGGGGTCCGGTCAACCCAAGCGGCCAGTGATTTCAGCTAGCTGGAGCACGCCGGGTGCTGCTACCCGGGGTTGCCGGTCCCTTCGTTCCCTTACCCCAAGCATGGGGCAAGATTGCTGATCAGGTCCAACAACTCAGTTCCCTTGCGCAGGGTGTTTTATACCTTGGTGTTTCAGGTAGCCCCTCCCTCCGTAATCAGGTGGGTTGCCAATCAGGTGGGTTGCCACCCTCCCTGAGGGGCAGCCTTTTGGGTCAGGTGGGGTGACGCCTTCCCCCTGTGGGGTGGGGTCCCTTTGAAGCCACTTGCTTAATGGTCCCATCCTGTGGTGTTGAATGGTCCTTTCTTATGGGTGCCGAAGTGTCTGCTCTGGCGAGGTATTCAAGTCTTATGTAGATAGGGCTGATATACGAGAGCATTGACGAACCTGGCGATGCTTCCTGTCTTCCCCCCTGGGGTGATTCTATGCAGATGTTGTTTGTCCCCTTTGGTCTCTGTGGAGACTGGCTGTCTCCCCCCCCCCCTGGGTCTCCTTCCCCCCACCTTGGTGAGTGTGTGTGTGTCAGAAAGGGGGCTTAGGTTGGCTTTCTCCACAAAAATAAATCACAATATGAAATCAGAGCAGGTAAAAACAAGTCAATAAAACAATAGCCAGTTCACACACACACAGTTTCTCTTTTAACCCACCACTTTACCAAGCCTTCTGCTTCCATTCTTTGCATGATTAAGATCAGCTCCTTTACATGCGTTCCCTCCCCAGGTTTTTCTTTCTCTGCCTTTCTATAGGTTCCATTACACAACCACAAGGTGGCGCTGACGTATAGTAGAATTGCAAAAATACAGGACCATTTTATAGCGTTTCATAGCATGATAGCCCTTTAATAGCTCACTTTCCTTGTTCTAAAAAAACCACAGCAGAAATGCTTGGAAAGCACAGGAGAGGGCCTGGAGGATGACGACATTGTGTAAAGCACAATGGGGGAAGACTGCAAACTACCATGGCCCCTTCCAACTCTATGATCTATGAATCTAAAAAGGCAGTTTATTCTTCCTGCCATTTATCTCATCCTAGTTGTTTATTACTACTACTACTACTACTACTACTATTATTATTATTATTATTATTATTATTATTATTATTATTATTATTATTATTATTACCATGGGTGAGGAATCACAGAGAGAGAGAGAGAGAGAGAGAGAGAGAGAGAGGCAAACTGGCAAATAAAAAACAAATCAGTCAGACAGGCCAAAGGCCTAGCTAAATAAAAAGGTGGACACAGGGGTGGTCCTAGGTACCAAAAAGATATGGGGCTCAGGCCCACAGGACAAAAAAATAATAATGCAAAATTGCATATGCTAATTTACACATGCTCTAAAGTGTGTGTGTGTGTGTGTGTGTGTGTGTGTCTTTAAAGGACCCTGTCTCCTAAGGACACCCCTGTTTGTAAAATGGGATGTATGGACAGGGGAGAGGAGGGCATTTGATTTCAGAAAAAACCTCAGGCAGAAAGATTCAAGGGGAGGCAGCAGGAGGTGAAGCACATGTGGGCAAAAAGCCAGCTAATCCAGGGGGATCAGATGCAACAGATATCACCAGGGCCCCTGTACCTTTCTTTCAGCAAGTGTCCATGGAGAGCAGGGTGGTGGGGCAGATGGCCTTCCCAGAGATTTGGGGCTCCAGCCCTAGTGAGCCGCCCCCTAATACTGCCTCTGGGTGGAAGGTCATCAGAGAGGGGGCTAACCAAACTTCCCCAGAAAGAGATTTCCAGAGCAGAGGAACAGCCTTTGAGAAGGCCCTCATCTGAGTCTTCATCAGATGTGCCTAACATATTGGTGGGATAGGAACTCACAAAAATCTCAGCCACAATCAGAACAGGATGACACACTTACATTGAATAGTCACACATCAAAAGCTTAGCTATGCGGAGCTACTTTCCCCCCTAACAGAGTTTCGGTGCTTTTAACAGCCAAACATTCAGACATTCAAGTTCAACAGGGAAGTTTTCCCCACCAACCACTGCACCTCTATGCTAAGAAATGCTGCACTTAAAGCATCTGTCAGGGGCACTGACCCTCTGCCCAGGAAAAAAGAAAGAAACATACCGCAGCCTTAGAAGTCACAGTCCATCTGCCTATCTGTCGACAGACTTCTGGCAAATCACACTATAATTTAATGGGAAACTGCATGTCACCCCTCCACACGAAGCGGCAAGAGAGAGGCTGTGATCTTGCCCTCGACAAATGACTCAGGGTAAATTCACACTTTCACAGTGCTAGCAGAAGTCATGACATTATGATGACTCACACATATCCTTGTCGAGTAGCCTATTTGGGATGAAGCAGTGCTCAACCACTTAGTAAAGCGGAGATCATCTTCAAGAAGCAGCATCTCCGTTACAAGCAAGTAACAGGAGAACCAAATAAAAGAAAGTGCTACCCCCAATTTCCCATAATCAGGAGGATCTCTCTCTTGAATGGCTTTATTGGTGTCTTCATTTCTCCTGATCCAGGTTGTCCTTTTACTGCATCCAGAATCATCAGATGAGATGTGAAATCTGTTTCAGTAGTGTTTGGGGTGGGGATAGGGAAGGAAAAGGAACATTACCATAAACATGGAATAGCTATCAATCTTAGAGGTCTAGAAGTCTCACTCCCAAAACAAAATTATTTCTTCTTCTTCTTCTTCTTCTTCTTCTTCTTCTTCTTCTTCTTCTTCTTCTTCTTCTTCTTCTTCTTCTTCTTCTTCTTCTTCTGGTACATGCATCGCTTGTATATGTCTGGCTATTTCCAAGCCTTACCTGTTGCAAGAAAGAATTGCCTCCATGTGACCCAGTCATGTGTGTAAGAATAGAATGGGAATCTAGCACAGAATATGAAGACCACAATTTTCAGGTTGATTCATCCCCCCTCCCCCAGCCCCGAGCAAATGTCTGCATAGGGTGGCCAGCTATCCTGCTTTACAGAAGACAGTCCTCTATTTGAAGGGCTGTCAGGGGAGAGTCCTCCATTTGAACATGTCCTCCTTTTTAAGGGCTGTCCAGTCCAACTCTGGTTTAAAGATAACCATACAAAGAGACCATGATGTTGTCCATCAACAGTTCGCACATGGACAGCAAACTGAGCAGACACACAAGTCATCTGGTCACAATCATCCCCACCATGGTGAGATTTATTATATTACTATTTAAATTATAGCCTATTTCCAAATTTGTATTGGCATATAAAAATCTGTGTCCACTTTTTTTGGTGATGCGTTTCCTCTTTTTTGGTGACATGTAAGTGGCTACCCAAAGTCTGGAGCCAGCATGGGGTTTGTTTGTTTTTAACTTTTACATCCCCCCTTCCTACCTCAAATTAAAATGTGCCACTTTTCCTTGCATCTCAAGGGGAAAAGAGGCTTGACAGAGCTTCAAATTCTCAAAGGGTGAAAGCTTCCAAACTTTTCTGTTCCTTGGCTCTGCTCTGCTCCTGGTGTCCCACAACTTCCTTGATCCTTGCCCTGGGTCATTCCTATAAATACTAAATTCTGTGAAAGCAAGGCACAATTCAGCCAAAGTTAAGCACCTTTATGTGAGAATTATGCATGTGCTGAGCATTATCTCAACAAGATCAACTAAGAAGTGCTTCCCTTTAGCTAGAATGAGCTCTTGGTTTTCAATCTGAATGAAACAAATTTAAATGGATGAACATTGTGCATAATATTTGGAATGTAGAATAAGCTTGTCACAGAATTAGAATCTTTGGGGGAAAGATTGCATATTGCTTATAATGCAGCTGTCTAAGGAGGAATAGGAAAACAGTAAGAGTTTTTTAAAAAATTAAGGTCACCAGGGCTGGCCCTCCCTTGAGGCAGGGTGAATCTCCTGCCTCAGGTGGCAGAGCAGCAAATTGTGTGCTCCACCCAGCCTCGCTCCAGTAAGGCGGCACTAGAGTGGGTTGTCCAGAGAGCTTCGCCAGCCACTCTCCCACTGTGGCAAATGCAGCAATGGGAGAATGGCCAGCAGGGCTCTCTGGAGCAGCCATTCAACCTCTGGCTTGCTCTGAGGGTCCTCTCAGAGCGGGCCAGTGGGCGGGTGGGCTCTCTGAAGAGCTGCATCGACTGGAGAAAGTGGCCGGCTCAGTTCTCCAAAGATCAGCCAGGCCCAAATGCATAGCTCTGAGGGGGTCCTTCCTCAGAGCCAGGCATTGTGGGAAGGATGTCCAAAAAAGAGGAGACAGATTTGCATTAATGTTGCATGTGTTGATTTGTATGTATAGATGCAAATTTAGAAATAATTATTGCAATTTAAATAGAAACATAATACATCTCACTATAGAGGGGAAGACCTGGTGACCTGTGTGTGCCTGCTCAGTTGGTGGGCCAGGTGCTAACGGCTGACGGGCAACTTTAAGGCCCCTGCCTGTGCTCCCTTTTGATCATTCTTTATCTTTGAGCGATATAGACTGGACTGCCCTTCAAATACAGCACGTCTTCAAATAGAGGGCTGCCCTTTGTAAATTAGGACACACAGACACTCTTTCTTCAGAATTATTTACTTAATTCTCCAGTTACAACACAAAGCGGAACAGTTACCAAAGAGAAAGACAACAATAATACGGCTTCTAAGTTCTTCCACAGTTTCCTTCCCTCATAAAGTTTCAAGCTGAGCTTTACCAGCACTTGCTTCAGTGGCCAAGAATTACCTCACTTAATAAACAAGGAAGATAAATTGCAGGCTTGTGTAAGTCTTCACTACAGGCTCTCTTGCTTTCTCCATGCTCTGTTAGTGAAAGATTTATGAACCAAAACAAAGAAAGAGGAAGGGTGTTTGGGGAAAGTAATAGGAAAGGGGTGTCACTCTCTCCAAGGGAAGGGAGCTTGGGGGATAATCAGACGCACGGACTTCGCAGCAGGTTTATCAGTGCTAATGCCATTTCTTGGCAGTTCCTCCAGGACCTGGCTCCCCCGCTCTCAACACTGCGTGGATATAAATTAAGCTGACGCTAGACTATCGTCACATATCCCCCATGAAATCTATTTATATGCAACCTGCTTTACATGGTGTCATCAGCTTGCCCTGTGAGCGTTTTTCAGGAAGAGCTTCTTCTGTATCTTATCGAAGGGAATGTAACGCGCTGTTATGAAATAAAAGCGTTTCCCCCCCCCCCCCTGCTCTGCAGAACATACCAGAGCCATACCACAAATCGGGTGAACTTGCTCCTTTCCAGCTCGGTAGAGCAATGCAAAATGAGAAGTTTTGTAGCAGATAGTTTGTTTTAATCTTGACAAATAAGCAAACCCACAAATGCACAGTACATACAATTGCTTTTGTCCATGAACTGCAAAGGTCAAGTTGGGAGGGAGAAGGAAGACTAGAGTAATGTAAGCAGAGCAGGAACCTGCCTCACATGATCAAGTGGGGAAGGGGGTTTCTGGGGCTGTTTGCTCAAACTCTAGCTCAGTGTTCTCCAACCTTGGGTCCCCAGATGTTTTTGGCCTACAACTCCCAGCATGTGCTGGCTGGGGCATGCTGGGAGTTGTAGGCCAAAAACTTCTGGGGACCCAAGGTTGGAGAACACTTCTCAAGCTCAAGAACACTGCATAGATCTTCATTTTTAACGCAGCCCACCTTCAGCCCAGCCAAACTCGCTCTAGCCAGGCCTCCATCGCCAACAGACTTCTTTTCGCCTTCTCCCCATTCCCATGCCAGAGTTCTCGTCTTTTCCCCTCAGTGGAGAAGCTGCCTTTGATTTGTGGACCCAATTTTCTCCTGTGTAATTCTTCTTTGCCCCATGAATTGGCTATTCACTCAAACATTTCTGTACGGCTTGGAAAGGATTAAGAAAGTCCTTTCATTGTGTCAGTCCTATTTCTGGCCTCTGCCTGTTATCTGGGAATGTAGGACAGCGGTGGTGCGAGAGGCGCGTTGTTAACAGGCGGCAAGATCTGCCATGCAGCCCTCTTCCTTCCCCTCTCCCCACCTTAGAGCTCAAACGCTGCAGGGAGATAAAGTTCTGCTCACAATGGGGAGTATCTCTGTTATTTCTCCCTTTGTCGCCAAAGACAACTGCGGAATTTTCTCTCTAACCCCCCCCCCTTTCCTTCTAAACATTATTAGCGTTCTTGTCATTTTCACTGTAAAACCTACACAATGGGCATTAATATAGTAGTTCTGATTTTTTTTTTTTTTTTTTTTAAGAGGTGGAGAAAAGGGGGCCTGGGAAATGTAGACAGCCTCAGATTTTCCTAGACACCAATGTTTTAATGTTTCCATAAGCATCAGGGGCAACAAAGGAAAGCATTTAGGGAATGAAATTTAACTTTATGCTGCATCCTGCACTCTGCTTCATGCCCAAGAATGCCTGTAGCCCGTGTGGAAAAAAAAAACACATGGGAAAAACCAGCTGATCTCGATGGCAGGTTCCAAGCAACCGCAGAAAAACATTCTGGGACAGGCCAGAAACATTTCTAAAGCCGACCTGCTGATCTTGCATATACGCAACTGCAGAAGGACAGGTGCATTCACAGCACTCTCATCAGATTATCCATTTGAAATTCTTGTCCCAGAGCTCCAAATCCTCAAATTTTTGCTCAGAATTCTCACATGGGGGGTCGCAGTCGGGGGGGGGGGGAGAAAGAAGAGTCTGCCTCTCACACAGTAGCACCGTAAACCAATTCAAGGAAGTGCCTGGGAGGAGCACAACTGCCCCATTCCTCAGGAATCTCACCTTGGGAAGCAGTGGCTGTAAACATAGCTGGTGTCCTTCACATCTGACCTAAGGAAAGAACCTGCTGGATCAGACCAAAGGCCTATCTAGCCCAGCATTCTGTTCAGACACCCAGTTCGCATTATCGTGGCTGGGGAAATAACCCGTGGGTTTGGGGTGGCTTGTTAACCACTGCAACAGGCCACTCTCGCCATGTTCGCATGACACGACAAGCTGCGCTGCTGAGGGTGATTATTCTAATCCCCCCCAGCATGCACAGGGTGGTTAACAAGCCACTGTGGCGTATTAACCACCCTGCAGTCGTGTGAACCAGGTCAATGGCCAACCCAATGGCTGGGTTCGTACAATCAGCGGGGGAAAGAAGCCACTGTGGCTTCTTTTCCTTGCCCTGCCAGTCATGTTTCATGCGATTTGCATCATTACCCACGCAGCGCACAGCTTCCCGTGTCTTCCGAACCCGGCGAGGTGCACAGTGCGGGGTGGCTTCGAAGCCACCCCAGAACCCTACAACAAGCCATGGGCCCTGGGGTGGTCCGGATGACATGGGAAGCTGCGCAGGTAATTAGGCAAATCGCACGGCACGTGACTGGCAGAGCAAGGAAAAGAAGCCACGGTAGCAGGACAACAACTAAACTAGAAAGAAATTGACCCCCCGCCATCAGCCATTCAGCACTCCCTCCGGTGCTCTTCCGTGAGACTCACTGAAACGAATACTCTGTGACCCTCCTCAAAACAGTTGGTATCACATTTCTCATATATTTGTACATGGGCATGGAAAAGGTCTCATACCTTGTTGAGGCCCTTGCTACTCGTATGTATATGCAACAACCTGGCAACACCAATTTATACTTATCAATGCAGGGGCTGCAGAAAAAGAGCTAATAGAAACAAAGGCAAAATCAGCAACTGTTACAGCTTCCCACAAAGTACAATAGATACTATAGTTTTATGAAAGTGCTGACAGGGTTTTTTTGTTGTTGCTGTTCTTCTTTGTTAGAGATCTTAGCTTTCGCGCAGAAATGAAGTTCCAGGGAGTTGTGTCTTAATTCCTGTAGTTCACCGCTATGCTTGTGTTTAGAATTTTTTCCCTTAGTTTCTGTAGTCTGGTCCTCAGGACAAGAGTTTCTGCTAAGGTCAGGGTAAAAGAAGAGGCAAAAAGCAAAGATAAAGCTGGATGACGAAGGCTGGGGCTGCTAAAAAAAGAGCTATTTTAAAAA
Organism: Shinisaurus crocodilurus; assembly: GCA_021292165.1. NCBI lineage: Eukaryota > Metazoa > Chordata > Lepidosauria > Squamata > Shinisauridae > Shinisaurus > Shinisaurus crocodilurus. The sequence continues at coordinate 271,671,738 of CM037876.1, forward strand.
ATAATGTTTTGCATTTCTAATCTACTTCTGCTACTCGGTGTGACCTCATCATCAGGGCAAGGGTTTCTTAGAGCAAAATTAGACATGATGGCAGCAGCTATGTCTGATCACATTTAAAATGGGATGGGTCTAATTTTATCAAAGGGGTAAATGGGGGGGGGAGCTGAACCCACCTTACCTCTCCCATGGCCTGTTTCCCAAACTCATCACAACCTAACACTAATTGTGAAAGTTTGTTGTACTGGAATCAAAATGACTGGGGTCATGGAACACAGGAAGGCCTCAGTTACCCTCACCCTCATGCCCCATTTGGGACACTCCTTCTGCTGAATATGTGGGGCAGACAAATGAACGAGGCAAAGGGGCTGCTGCCAAAGCACCTAGCTTGGTACTAGTGGAAGACCGACAACCTGGTCTTCTGCGCGGGTTCAATGCTAAGGGGGTAGCGAGTCCTAGGGCGGGCCTTCTCCGAGGTCCCCAGCGACTATCACCCTTAGCCCAGAACAAAGGGATAACTTATAGCCACAAAAGTATCTTTTATAAAACAAGTTTATTTACAAAATTACCTTCACAAACCCAGACACACGCCAGCAATACAGCTTATCAGTACGGTACAAAGTAGCAAGCAAGAAGTCTCAAGGACACCGTGATTTCAGGGCTCTCAGCTAGTTAGTTCAGCTCGGGCTCCAGCAGAGGCCCGGTCAACTGCATGCTGCTATCTGGGTTCCCGGCGGAGGTCCGGTCTACCCAAGTGGCTAGCTGGGTTCCCGGCGGAGGTCCGGTCTACCCAAGCAGCTTGTGAGTGATTTCAGCTTGGTTTCCCGGGGATCCGGTCAACCCAAGCGGCCAGTGATTTCAGCTTGGTTTCCCGGGGGTCCAGTCAACCCAAGCGGCCAGTGATTTCAGCTAGCCAGGTGCTGCTACCCGGGGTTGCCGGTCCCTTCGTTCCCTTACCCCAAGCATGGGGCAAGATTGCTGATCAGGTCCAACAACTCAGTTCCCTTGCGCAGGGTGTTTTATACCTTGGTGTTTCAGGTAGCCCCTCCCTCCGTAATCAGGTGGGTTGCCAATCAGGTGGGTTGCCACCCTCCCTGAGGGGCGGCCTTTTGGGTCAGGTGGGGTGACGCCTTCCCCCTGTGGGGTGGGGTCCCTTTGAAGCCACTTGCTTAATGGTCCCATCCTGTGGTGTTGAATGGTCCTTTCTTATGGGTGCCGAAGTGTCTGCTCTGGCGAGGTATTCAAGTCTTATGTAGATAGGGCTGATATACGAGAGCATTGACGAACCTGGCGATGCTTCCTGTCTTCCCCCCTGGGGTGATTCTATGCAGATGTTGTTTGTCCCCTTTGGCCTCTGTGGAGACTGGCTGTCTCCCCACCCTGGGTCTCCTTCCCCCCACCTTGGTGAGTGTGTGTGTGTCAGAAAGGGGGCTTAGGTTGGCTTTCTCCACAGTACTTAAATTGGAAAGCATCCTAGAAAGGTTTTAACTGTGTAATATTGACTTGCAAGTAGGACTGCCAGTTCTCAGGGACCTCAGAAGGAAGTGTACAATCTCAAAGGGAAGAGGCAGAACCAATGGGCAACCGATCTTCTGCCTGGCTTGTTGTGAACTTTTGCTATTAGTTCCGTGGCCATCAGGCTCTGCTCCTGAGCCACCCGACACAATCAGACTCTGCCCTGTACCTGTGAGATGCAATCCTCTGTCTCCATCATGTGCCACTCGACTGCATCTTCCCTCTGCCTAGCTCCACTCGACTCTTGACCTTGACAGGCACCATCCCTTATGTCCAAAGCTCCTCTGCCAGTCTCAGGGTCAGAAACTCTTACAGCCTTACACTTACAAGAAGAGTATGCCTAAGATAAAAAGTATCCTCCTGGGCAATTTGACTTAAGGTGTGATCCTATGCGTGTTTAGACAGAAAGAAGTCCTACATCTTCCAGCATTCCCCAGCCAGCCATGCTGGCTGGGGCATGCTGGGAGTTGGACCTTTTTCTGTCTAAACATGCCTCGGATTGCACCCTTATTTACTAGTTTGAAGATCTTAGTAAATCTACCCATAGTGCAGAGATTGTAGCCTAGTCACAAAACCATTTACCATTTTAGATACATAATACTCCAATCAAAATGAAGAAAATCTGTAGGTGTGTGTTGGGGGAGGGGACGGACCTGAATGAACAATGGGTTGACTTTGAATCTAAAAAGTTTTTTTAAAATGATTAACAGTAATTGGATCCAGTTGTGTATGGGCCTCTACAATGAGCTGGGTTCACATGTTAATTTAGGTATTTGGTGCGTGTGTGCTTGCTGCCCTGCCACATGAAAGCATCAGCCAACTGGGTAAGTGTCTGCAACAGGGCTGAGATAGCAACTTCAACTCAATGTTATCTCACAATTGATAGCTCACAATTGACCACTGCCCAAGAATCATACCTAGTATCTGGGAGAATTTGGCTGGTGCAGAGTGTGGGTGTCAAGTTTGTAATAAGTATAATCCAGATGCCAATTCATTCTGTATGCTTCTAAAATTCACATCCCATAATAAAATCCTCCAGCTGGCAGCATCTCCCTGAAGACCTACTCTACAGCTTTGTGCTCAGTGAGTGACAACGGCTTCCCGTTTGCTTTTGAGCATAATCCTAAGAACTGGATTTAATATTTTTAAGTGTACTTCTACACTTCACAAAACTCACCCCAAACTCATAGTTTCCAGGGTCAATTTTGTTATGGGTGGTGGTGTCATAAAACACAGGGCAAAATAGCTGAATTTACCATGCACTCATTGCTCAAATGCCCTCTTACTTTTACCAGATTCATCCATGAAAATACTCAGATGGCATATGAGGTCAAAGAATGTTCATAGGCTTGCTTCCTTCCCAGCATAGCTGGGCTGCTTCAAGTGGTCACAATTAGGGTGCTGTTTATAAACAACCAAAAAGTTGCCACCTTTAGAAGCAAGGTTTCATTGCAGATTTATCAACTGGTTTGCATCTTCTGAATCTGAACTCAGTATACTGTTTTTGGATGGATCTCCTCCCTGCATCTGCAGTACATATTTGGTACCACATCTGTGGTACATATGCTTAAAAATCCACGATATAAGGATGAGTTAGTTTATATCTTCAAATACCGGGGAAGATACTGGATATGTATACTATGGGTTTTCAATCCTGTGTAACTATTAGCTAAAAATAATCAATGCACTGGGACTGTCAGTTCCCATATTCAACAGGAGCTAAAAATACTGAGCATCTTAAAAACCGTAACATTTGTTTTTAAAAATCAGGGTTTGTTTTATTTGTTCAGCCTTCTGGTTTTAGCAGCCAAAGTCAGCATTGCTGTGAGGACTGGAAACCTTTAAAAAAGGAATAGGACATATACACACTATAATCCATGTTTTCTATAGAATGCACTCCTGTATGTCAAAACACCTGTTTGCTATCATTTATGAGCATCTCCACTCATTTTTTAAAAAATAATGTTTTGCATTTCTAATCTACTTCTGCTACTCGGTGTGACCTCATCATCAGGGCAAGGGTTTCTTAGAGCAAAATTAGACATGATGGCAGCAGCTATGTCTGATCACATTTAAAATGGGATGGGTCTAATTTTATCAAAGGGGTAAATGGGGGGGGGAGCTGAACCCACCTTACCTCTCCCATGGCCTGTTTCCCAAACTCATCACAACCTAACACTAATTGTGAAAGTTTGTTGTACTGGAATCAAAATGACTGGGGTCATGGAACACAGGAAGGCCTCAGTTACCCTCACCCTCATGCCCCATTTGGGACACTCCTTCTGCTGAATATGTGGGGCAGACAAATGAACGAGGCAAAGGGGCTGCTGCCAAAGCACCTAGCTTGGTACTAGTGGAAGACCGACAACCTGGTCTTCTGTGTGATTTATTTATTATCAAGATTGTAGCATAGCATTGATCATGAGAACTATCAGGCTGATTACCGTTCCTGCCTCTACGCATTGCCGGAGGGGTTTCTTAATGGACTGCCCCCTGAAATTTAGTTTCTTCATCTCCTGCTTTTCCTATCACTGAAGCGAAGTATCTCCTATCTCCGTACTGCAGGTCTTTGGAGCATTCTCAGAAACTACTGATGTCCGCTGAGGAGGAGGTGGTGGTGACAAGATCTGAGTCATAACAATGTTGCTAATGAGGTCAATCCAAACAACAGTTTTTCAAGCAAGTGTGAAATGAGCTGAAGATCACCTGGTAGTTACAACCATGGACGCTGAAGTAGAAACGATAACCCATTTGAGTTTGCACCATGCCCCAAAGACAGCTTGCATCTTCGCAATGGAAGATCCCATATCACTCACCCTCCAACCCCGTATTGAAGAAATGAGTCCCACAGATAGAAACTGAAGATCATGGCAGGTTGCCATGGCAATGTGCATTTAATCTCACTGTTTCCAAGGCAACTGTAATGGCCCATTCTGTTCCTCTAAAGGATGTCAAAGGTAAATGAGACCTGATTAGCCAAACAGGGACATGAGTCAAAATGCTGATAGGCTACAGAGACTGAAACCGGGAACTCCTGTCATTAAAAATAAATTACCCAAAGGCATGGGGAGGGCTATAGAAGAAGACCCAATTTTAAATAAGGCCTTCTGCCTTATTTGAGTTGCTTTAAAATTGGGTGGTCTTATATAGCCAACACAGTATCCTACTGTTACAAATTCCTGGATTGGATCAAATTCCCCCGTTGACCATCGGGACTAAGAACATGGGTTTTAGAAAGTGATTGCACCCATATAGTCCTGCAAATAGTGCCATTTACCACTTCTCTTGTTTGCATTCAGCATGGGAGACTTCAAAGCAGCTTGGAGGAGGTGATGATATTAGAGAACTGCCTGTCCCAGGAGGCGGAGCCCACAATTTAAATCCGGTTGCACATGGGATGACAAAACACACGTGCAAGCAACCTGTGTTTGCAGCCCACTTCTTGGCAATGGAAGGTCTTGCCCAACTTTGGCATTCGGATCAGTAACATGGAAAAGAGAAAGTGTGTGCATATGTATAGATAGACTGAAGGACGCTCCAGTTTCATCTGAGAGTCCAGGCCTAGCAGGAGGGCCTGAATGTGTTCATCATATAGCATTCTGTTCACTATGTTTTATCAAAAAGAATTTGTTATATTGAACATATTGGAATAAGCCTGAAAACATGTTGGCTGGGTTCAGACAACACAATAACCCACACTCAAAGAGATGGGTGTGGGTTGACGTTGAACCATGGGTTGTTGAAACGTGGGTTGTCGTGTTATCTGAACCCAGCTGCAATAACAAACCAGGGTTTATTGACCACAAACAACCCAAAGTTCACAACCCAAGAACAAACCATGGGTTCTCTTCCTGGGTTGTTCATGGCTAACATACCATGGCTTGTTACCATGGCTGGGTTCAGACAACACGACAACCCATGTTTCAACAACCTCACAGTTCAATGACAACCCACACTCAACCCAGATTCTCCCTTGACTATGGGTTATTGTGTTGTGTGAACCCAGTTGTTGCCTTATATACGCTTGTGGAGGAAGGGGGGGCTGGCTGGCCCGCCACACCCCCACCCTTTCCTACTCCAAAGGAACCAAGACCCCCAGAAATCTCAAGGTACCAGATTGCCAGCCTCAGCTGTCTGCAACCCTACTTGAATCTCTGTTCAGGGACTCGCCTTCAATTCTGTTACCTGGATTTAGATACTGAACTCACAGAGTACTCCACAAACACCATGTGGGGTAAAACCAAGACAAGGTTTATTCTGATAGCATTTTACAACAAGATTAGGGAAATGAGAGAAGCACACAAAATAAAGAGAGAGACACGTTAGTACACAGTAAAGCTGCAAAACAATAAAACCTGATTCCTTAATATCTCTCAGGCACACACCTGTTACCTGAACCCAGCTGCAATAACAAACCAGGGTTTATTGACCACAAACAACCCAAAGTTCACAACCCAAGAACAAACCATGGGTTCTCTTCCTGGGTTGTTCATGGCTAACATACCATGGCTTGTTACCATGGCTGGGTTCAGACAACACGACAACCCATGTTTCAACAACCTCACAGTTCAATGACAACCCACACTCAACCCAGATTCTCCCTTGACTATGGGTTATTGTGTTGTGTGAACCCAGTTGTTGCCTTATATACGCTTGTGGAGGAAGGGAGGGCTGGCTGGCCCGCCACACCCCCACCTGAGGGTGTTCTCTTCAAGGGTTAAATCCAGCACAGCCTCGCTGCCCGAGGGAGATTGCCACACCTACCCGAAGGTCCGAGATGGGTAAAACTCCCACAAGGCTTGCCTTTACTAGAGCCCTCAATCCAGCTAATTTCACCAGGAGCTGCCTGGGGTCCTTGGCTTACCGCCATTACCACAGCCGGGTAGAACAAAGACAAAGACCAAAAACCACGCTTTGGGAAATATACCTTCCCCCCCCTCCCCTCCTCTGCTGCCTCTTAGCCAATCACCATGCACCTCACCTGGCCAGGCAGGGGGAAGGGAACTCATGACTTGAACTATTTACATATGAAAGTCCTAGGCCAGCTTCTCTAGGCATCTAGGCGCCGAGGCTTTCGTTTCCTCCCAGCCCCCTCAACTGGCCCCACTTGGTTTACACATGAAGAGGCGTGTGTGTGCATGCATGCAGGAACCCCCAAGGGCCCCTTTCTCCACACGCTAACTATGCACACCCCACCCCAGCCGGTTCACACATGAGGTGTGTGTGTGTGTGTGTGTGTGTGTGTGTGTGTGTGAACCCCCCCAAAGGCTCTTTTCTTCACAACACTGTTTTGTACCAGTACTTGCAATATATATGTCACAACCTACATTTAGCTCTAGTACCAAACAAAACAGAAATCTGGCTTTTATTGGGCTTTTATTTTAACTGAATGTTGTAAGCTGCTCTGATTATTATTATTATTTTAATTTGAAGGATGGCATATAAATAAATATTTGCAAACCTTTCTCCAACATAATTTTATCATGAGCTCTTGCACTAATCCATTAAAACTGCTCCAACCCAATCATATTACTTCAGTTGAATCCAGACAAAAAGTACATGCATCCAATGTCACTCTATGGAGCAGCCTTCCCCAGCCCAGCTCTCTTCCAGATGCATTTGACTACAATGCATTTCTAACCATTAACCATGCTATCAGGGGCTGATGGGAGTTGAAGTCTGTGGAGAGAAAGCCTGATCACACACGGCTGAACCCGGACATATTTTCCCCCTCCCCCCCATCTGTCTGCATAATCACCACCCGGGGCACAGGAGACACAGTTCTGGGCAGACCGGTTGTACGTGGTCACATCTGCATAGCTACTGCATACCCTCAATAGGGCGCATTTACATCTACCCTCAAGGAAGTGCATAACATTCCAAAGGAGGGGAGCGCAGTCTCAAAGAGCTGCAGAGAAGTATCCAGGAGGTGCCAGCACCCAAGAGGCGCCACCACCCCGCAGGGCGGAACCAGCCCACCTGGTCATCAAGGGCGGGAAGGGCGCAAGAGAGGGTAGAAAAAGCACGTCCTAAAGAACAAAGGGTTGGTTGGGAACACGGTGCAGGCTTGCACAGATCGGGTCCCTGGCTCCGGTCAGGACCAAGCCACTTCCAACCCCAGGCAAGGCGCCCGGAGATCAGTTACACAGACCGCTACGTTAATTCAGTAAGTCAGATTCTCTGATGTAACGTTATTCTCTGTATTACGCAAAGCCTGTATTACGCAAAGCCTATATCTCATATGTGTATTGAAGCTTTCCACTTCAGTAATTTTTATGGACTCTGTTGTTTATAGTGTGAAATTCCTGGTAGTCTATTAGTTCCGCTCCATTAAAGATGTTGTAAAAAATAGCCGCTTGCTGTCTTAATACGATTCAGTGCGATTCAGTGTCAATGGTTCATCGCGGTCGGGTTTAAAGTTCACAGAAGGGCATTCTCTTGGTGCCGGTTAACCCTTTAAGTGCCGAACTCACGCTAAGGACCAGCCCCGGTCCTCCATAAAGTCCAAAACATCCGGAAAGCACTAGGTTGGTGAAGGCTGCTCCAGGTCAAATAGATTTCCCAGACTTCTGATTACAACTAAGCATTGTATATGTCTAAAGAACATGGAGAGAGGAACACAAGGTCAATAAATTAGTTTTGTATTTGAATCTCTTTGGCTGGTCATTTACACACGGAGGGAGCGATCCTATGGCCCCTGGATAGCATCAGAGGGGCCACAGGATAGTTCAGCTTCCCAGCTCTTAGGTCGGAGGCAGTGCTCCAACCTCAGAGGTGGCAACTGGAAATCTGCCCCCACTCCCTCACAGCCGGTGCAGGAAAAAACGTGCCAGCTGGCCTCTGAGGTCAGAAACTCAACCTCAGAGAGGGGGGAAAGGAGGCATTTCGGTAGGCAGGAAGGGGAGGAGACTGGAGAGGCCAGGATACAAGCTATCCTGAGGCCTCTCCAGCCTCCTTCCCTCCTGCTCTGAGACACCATTACTAAACAGGCAAAAAAGCGTGTGTAGCAAAAAATGCGGGGTGGGAGGTCAGGGAAGCGAAGATCGCCTCCACTGCTCCTCCCACCTTGCATTGAATGAGCATAAGTTCGGAGGCTTACAAATGAGCTCAGAGGCTTACGATCATTGAGGGTGCAACCCATAGGATTGCAGTCTAAGAGTGTTTAGAATTCTGGTATCCTAAAGCCAAACAGACCTCATTAAACAAAATTTGTTATTACTTCTGTTTTGAATACAGATGCAGCAACAGTATCAGTCCGTGGTTTCCTTGGACAAAGCAGATGCTGGAGAGTTAGGAGATACTTTGAAGTTAAAGAGACTACACACAGCCCATAGGCAACAGTGTATTTCAAGCCAACCAGAATAATTCTTAAACCAGAGGCAACCTAAAACAAAGTAATTCTACAACCACAATTTGAAAATCCATTCATTACCCAGGGACACACCACCGATACTTTCCCTATATAGGGGTGAAGATCACAGACAGGACTACTCTACTGCAGTCAGCAGCACTTTCCCAAGGTGTACAGAGGTGGTAAAATAGGCACACGTCACGTGTAACCTTCACACATGATGGTATACATGGGTGTATAGGTTTGCTCAAAACTACACCCATATAGGGAAAACGTCATGCACGAAGTGGAAGTTGCTCAGATGCCCAATTTTCAAATTTTAAAAACACAACAGCTTCCCAATTTTTTTTAAAGGCAAAATTGCACGTTCTCAATACAATTTAAGATTGGGATGCTGAACTTCAGGCACACAGGCCAAATCCAGCCTGCTGGGTTCCCCAGATGGCCACACCCCTTCTCCTAGTCCCACCCCTTACTCGTTTGCCAACCATTTGGTGGTTTCCTAGCTTTTGCATAGTCCCTCCCTCCCATTATAAAAGGATGAAATGCTTCTCCCAGGGGCAGTGTTAGGCGGCAGCCTACTAGGGCTGGAGCCCCAAACCCTTCATTTGGAGCGCCAAATCTCTGGAAGGCCATCTGCCCCACCATCCTGCTGTCCAGGGGCACTTGCTGAAATAAAAGATACAGGGGCCCTGATGATTTCTGTTGCATTCGATCGCCCTGGATTAGCAGGCTTTCCCCCCACATGTGCTTCACCTCCTGCAACTCCTCCCTTGAATCTTTCTGCCTGAGGTTTTTTTCTGAAATCAAATGCCCTCCTCTCCCTTGTCCATACATCCCTTTTTACAAATAGGGGTGTCCTTAGGAGATGGGGTCCTTTAAAGACACACACAGAGCGAGACTATAGAGCATATGCAAATTTGTGCCTTTTTTTTGTCCTGTGGGCCTGAGCCCCGCCCGGTACCTAGCACAACCCCTGCCCTCTCCTAAGGTTTGATTACCAGTATTAAGATCCTTAAGCTGGTATGTTTGGCCCCATCCACCACTGGAATGCAGCCCCAGAGAGCTTCTTTGAAATTGATTTCAGCCCTAGGTCTGAAAAAGGTTGGACACCCCTGATTAACATTACACTGTCTACTCTGTGCTTTCCTTCTCACTTAGCAAGTGGGAAGCCCTCAAGTTTGTAAGGGCATGAATGCATTAGAGCAGAAGCAACCCTCTAATGCACTTAGATAACTTGGGGTGAGTTGAAATAATTTGTGATCAGACTCTTTTATTTTATTCTACACCTCAGGACCTTGGCAACAACAGCTCCATACACCTCACATTATTTTGAACTAAGCAGCAGTCAGCAGACAAGGCTTTTCGATTTTGCAAGAGCTGAACCATTTGCCTAACAGACACCCGAATAAGAGATTTTTCTAAAGAAATCAACACTTCTTCTCTACTTTTCCGGCTCAGAGCCAATGGCAGCACAGCCAAGCCAACATAAATCTATAAGCAATTTCTTCAGCTATTTGCATCTCAAAGAGTAAGGATGCCCTCTAGTGAAGTAATGCTATAATTCTAGGGGACAGAGGTGCAGATGTGGATCTCTTTATCAAGTCATAGCTGAGCACTGAGGAGCAAGGAAATGCTGGCATAATTTACATTTCTGTAGAAATAGCTAGAGGCGACATTATGTAAATGGAGCTTGGGTTCATATTCTAATTTATCATTTCCCCAGATTGTGGAAACTTAACATATTCCCTTCATTAAGTCACTCGGGCAGATGTGTCAGAGGGTTTGCCAAATGGGCAATGCACAAGGACCTCTGCTTTCATAAAACTGAAAAGGTAACTGAGAGGAAAGGAAAATAACGAAATAAATAACCTGTCACAAAAGGACAGTGCAGATGGACTGTCGAATGCAACATCACAGATATACTTTGGGGGAAGTTACAATTCACAAGCATAATAAGAGCATGTTATGATTACTTGACTGCAAGAGAGAACTGGTGAATGTTTCATGGGGTTTTAAGCCTCCTTCAGTGATCCTTTTGGTGAGCCTCCCTTTACAACTGAAAGGTGATTTTTCAGGGAAGGGGAAGATTTGGACTTTTAACGATACATGTCTTCAAAGCCCATTTCCCTCCAGATCCTTTCCGCAGCAAGAGAGGCCTCCAGTACACCTTCTTGGAACCCAAATTTCACCCCTCCTCTTCCAGGGTACGTTTGGCAGTGAAACCTCCCATCACACCACCAAAAATGGACACTTACAGAAGGTGGACATGGATCCAAGGGCATGGAACCAAATATCCTCTGCCCACCTCTGGAACCTTCCAGTAGCAAAAGGCAGCCCCCCTTGTGCTGCTGAAAAGATCCCCTGCAGGAAGTCAACAGGTGGGACAGCTCAGTTATCCCAGCTATCTAATCTTTGGGTGAGCAACTGAGCCATCACAATTCCCACATCCTTCATAGTCCCAGGGTTAGCACCTGCATGCTGCTCTCTGTTAGCAGGGGTATCCACTGGTGGCTTGAGAATATGTGCCATGCACAACCCATAATTAGGGTTGTTTCTGGGTGAAAGGCTGCTATGCAAGGGTTGGGGGAACTGTACTCTTAATAAAAAAAAACCTCTCTTACCCCACCACCATGGTGCTGGAGTTGTGTGCACACAGACAATTTCTGTATTAATATGGGGAACATAACAGCCATTTGCATCTTGAGTCTGATAGTTTGTATGCAGGTGCATTTAGGATACATCCAAGTGGCAGATTCCTATATTCCCAGTTAAGTATTGCAGAACAGAATCAGGAACTCAAGAAGTTGCAAATGCAGGAACCTGTGTTCCTGGACACACCCTGCTCAAGACAAATTGAGTCATGCAATATGCATGGTTTATTCCCAGTTCCTGCCAGTCATGCATAATAGGATCAGTATGGTAGGATCAGCTGTGCTGAACCCATATATTCAATGCTTTAAATTACAATAGTTTAGGCCAGGGGTCTTCAAACTAAGGCCCGCGGGCCACATCCGGCCCGCCTTGACTTTTTATCCGGCCCACCGGCCGATTGGCGGAAACAGACTTTTTTTTAACTCTTTCGCTTCAAGCGCCAATTCTTTTAATTCTTTTCCATAATATGGAAAAATTAGTGGTGGTGTTTTACCTCTTATGAGCTGATGTAGCTAAGCCAGATTTCTAATGTTTCAAAAATGCTACTTTGGATTGAAGCAGAGTATGCTCATTTGTGAGATGGCAAAAACAAAAGTATATTCGTGTTAGGCATGAAACAATTGTGCAACTATATATGTAAATACCACCAGCCCTGCCAGGAGTATTCATTAATATTCCCTCTTCTTCCCTCCCCATTCCTTTTTCCTTGTGTGTCGTGTCTTTTTAGATTGTAAGCCTGCGGGCAGGGACTGTTGTTAATTGCTGTAAACCGCCCAGAGAGCTTCGGCTATTGGCGGTATAAAAATGAAATAAATAAATAAAATAACTTTCCATTTAAGGAAAAAAAATATCACCCCTATCAAGTAAAAAAAAAGGACCCGGGTCCTTTTTTTTTACTTGATCCATTCGTTCATATTTTTTTCAAACTATAGTCCGGCCCCCCAACAGTCTGAGGGACAATGAACTGGCCCCCTGTTTAAAAAGTTTGAGTACCCCTGGTTTAGGCACTATTCTTTATATTAAAATTATTTATACTCAAAAAGCTAGTCTCCCACAATTTTTGGAGTTTCATCATCATATTTTCCTGGATTCCCCCCCCCCCCCATGCGGAGTAATGGTGGGTGGTAGTAACAAAGACAAGCCACAGTAATACTAACCTGCAACATATATGATCATAGCACACTACATGTTTGTGAGAAAATTGTAACTCAGCCTCAGTTCAGTGGCCGAATCTATGCATGGCATTGTCAACACCTTCCCTCACTTCTCGGCCCACATCATCACACACCCTCATCATCAGATGATGTTATGGCAGAGACTAAGAAATGGTCTGCCCACACAGGCCTGTGGCTTATGCTGGCTCAGCTTGTCTGAGTGTGGAAAGCTAAGCAGGGTCAGGCCTGGTTATTACCGTACTTGGATGGGAGACCCCCTCCTCTAGTTTCCTGCATTGAGCAGGGGGTTGGACTTGATGGCCTTGTAGGCCCCTTCCAACTTTATGATCTATGAATCTATGAAATGGTCTCATCACCACCTTTCCTAGATGCGTGCTCTAGGAAAACAAGCCACCCACAACCCTAAAACAGCTCATGGGTTCTGGGTGGCTTGACAACCACCCCAATAACCCATCCTCACCGGGTTTGCATGTAACAACAAGCTACAGTGCACCCATACCATGGCTCAAATATTCAAAATGGCAGCTGCCACCGCAACAAGAAGCCCCATAGGGAAATTCCTCCACAGTGGCTTCTCATGTGCGAAGCAGGTCAATGCCACATTCAAGGGGTCCATGGCTCAAAGCAACATCAAAAAAGGCCACGGTGTATTCCATTCTACCTTTCTTCACTACAAGGCAGGATTTATAAAGTTTGAATCTATGTATCACTTTCACCATATTAGCCTAAAGGCAGCATCAACTTGAGAATAAGAAATGGAGCTCAAGATTCCTTTTTTATATGCCTCATCTTTCCTGGAAACCTATCTGGCAAGTCACTTTATTTCCTTGTACCATGGAGCAACAAATGACTGGCTATTCGTCTATATGGTATGCTCTCTCACATGGAAACACATAGCACACCTTATTTTGTTAATCATAAGAAATTAAAGCCAGCAACAAGAAGAAAACTCAGGCTTCTCTAACTCAAGAGAACAGAGGTCAATACAGCTGATCAATACAGAGGTCACTGCAAAGAACAAGTTATAAATGCAGGCACTATAGAAATGATTATGATGAACACATACATGCACACCCTTCACAGATGAACAGTTTGCAAACCTTCCAGACGTCTACTAATTGTACACAGGATTCCCTTTGAGGTCAAAGAAAAAGTTTCTGTAAGGCATCTGGTTTTACTCAAAGTCTAATTCTATTCCAGAAGTAAGTTTTCAATTCCCAGTTGATTGTGAGGGAGAATAAGAGTCAAGGCATTATTTCACAACAGCAAATATGCCTGGCTTTGCGTGGATTGAAATAGCCTTTCATTTGATACAACAAAGCCTTCATCAAGAGTTGGACACATCATGCCCACCCCATGTAAGTGAAGCCACAGCCACTGGCACCCCTAGACTTGGCCCTTGCCATGGTACACCCCAATCTAAGCCCCCTGAGGGAGGGATCTGTCCACTGCATTCCCAAGGGGGGGGGTTGCTCCACAGCAGCGGGTGGGGCAGGTGTATATTTGTCTGTCCCTCAGAGGACTCCCCACTGGCTTCAAACTTATCAACTGCAAAGCTATGTACTGGTTAGGGAAATCTGCCACTGAGTGACTTAAGATGGTATGCTGTAGGTTTCAAACACAAGGAAATTAAAATTAGCGAATGTGCTTTTAAAACAAAGTAAGCCAGAGGTGGACAGCCCCAGGGTTCTCTTAGTATGCATGCCAAGTTCCAGGTGTCTAGATTTTACATTCTTGGTGCTATGGCACTGAGAGACAGATATCCTCCTATTATTATTATTATTATTATTATTATTGACTGTTAATAATGGAACTTTCCCCTCCTTTTCGAAGCAACAATAGTTGAACTTCTTTGCCTTAAAGTGGCCATTAGATGGGGATTGTTTTTTCACTTCCTCTTGGTTAAAGATCAGGGGAGGCAAAAGGAGAAAGGAAAGGGTAAGTCATAAAACCTAAGCAAGAAGATCTTCTCCCCACCTTGCACTATCAACATCCCCACAGCCAAATCTCCCCACCAAAAAACCCCTCATCACGTCTTTAAGTAGTGCTAATTCCCATTCTCTAAACATCAGGCCAATCCCCACCCCCCAAAAACTACACAAGCATCACTCCTATTTCCTACTTCACCTTTTTACAGGGTCCCAAATCATACACACACAGGATACAGGATCCTACCTGCATTCAGATGTATGCACATGGACTCCATGCAAAAAGTACCTGTGAATGTGTGGAGGCCGAAGAAGAGTATAGGCCTCAATCACCGAATGCATTCTTCAGGCTACAAATGATGATATCAAAAGAGCTACTAACATACATGAAAATTAAATGTAATTGAAATTCAGATTAAATAACTAAATACATTAAATCACAAAAGTATGTACAAACATCTCCCAATGTGACAGGCTGTTTCAATTGCTATGTAGGGAGTCATCAAGGCTCCTACTGGGAAACAGTACAGGGATTCAGGGAGAACACTTCACATCTAGTCCTGGAGAGATTCGTTCTTGTCTCTGTTCTGCGGCTTTGCTTGCAGTATACTGTACAACAGACTATACCAGCTGCTGCAGGAAGCTGAACACAACCGGGTAACATGCGACCAAAAAGGGATCTGTCAGCCAGCGTCCACCAGAGTCCACATGGAGACGTTTGATCAGAGCTTAACTGAGAAGGATGATCCACAGGAACAACCGTGTTCTGCCTGTGGATTGTTCACCACCTGGAATGAGCTGCGAATCAGCTCTTGGTTGAAGTCCACCATTGCCCCCTTCACAAAGTTTAGGCTGCCCAAGTCCACAACCACTCGGGCACCACCTTGTTCAAAAACCCTGGAGAAAGAAATACAGACAGCATGTTAGGGCACTTGCACAGGGATCCTGAGAGACAGCAGATACACCTCCTAGACAGATCTGCCCGTCTCCAGGCCGCACACAAACAAGGCTCCTGGATGTTCTGATCCTCTGCAAGTCTGCCCTGTCTGGGGGCCAACACGGATGCTGCAGGCTGCATAACCTTAGAGCAGTCTTCCCCGACCTAGTACCCACCAGATATAGACTGAGCCAGCACAGACAATGGGCAGGGATGATGGGCGTTGGTAGTCCAAAGCATCTGGAGGGCACTCGGTTGGGAAAGGCTGCCTTTGAGAATGCCTGCTCCTTTATAAGTCGCCTTGTCCTTTAAATCAGCAAGTGAGGCCTTTCTACACATTCCACCTAGCTGAGAATGCCTAGGAGACGGGCATCCTTGGTCATGATGCCATAGCTTGAACTCCATTTCAAGAGCGGACTGCCGTAGTCTGCCAAACTTTTCAGGAGGGAGATGAAAATCTTCCTCTTTCAAGAATCTTTTTATTTTGTCTAAGTTCCTCTTTTTAATCGATCTAATTCCGTCTTGTCAATTTGATTATCATTTTATGTATTTTGCATGATGCTTTGTTAGCTGACTTGAGTCTCTAGGCAGGAAAAAAACCGAATCCACATTTTAGAAGTAAATAAGTTACCAAATATATGATTCCCAGCTGAGCAGGAGCACAACAGGAGAGAGGCTCCAGCTGTTTTTGGGACTGTGATAAGGCAAGCAGGCTCCCAGAGAGCGAGCGAACAGGGGGAGCAAACAGGAGTTTGGCAGCAGAGTAGAACGACAAGTGCTGCAACAGCAAGTGCTGCTGTACAACAAACAACTACTAGTGCTGCAAGGGAAGGGTGTGGCCTGAGAGCTGCAAGGGAAGGGTGTGGCCTGAGAGCTGCAAGGGAAGGGAGAGGCCTGGGAGGTCATTCTGTTCCTGACTCCCAGCTGAGCAGGAGCACAACAGGAGAGAGGCTCCAGCTGTTTCTGGGACTGTGATAAGGCAAGCAGGCTCCCAGAGAGCGAGCGAACAGAGCAAGCGCACAGGGAGAGCAAACAGGAGTTTGGCAGCGGAGTTCGGCAGGGGAGGTCCCTAAGAAATTTTCTGGATTTGTTTGTTTGTTTTGTTCCAATACCTCACACTTATAGACCAGGGGGACTCTGTTATTAACATTCAGGGAAGGCAGGATAAGGCACCAGCCATTCCAGTACGAAAAGAAAGGCAGAAACATAAAGGGAACAGAGCACTATGGAAGGAAAGGACTCCGCAGTGGTGGTGACCTGCAATGTGTGTGCAATGTTTGTTTTCCTGCCTGAGGGCAACATGGCCTACATGTGCAACAAGTGCAAGCTGGTCACGCTGTTGGAAGAAAAGGTCAGAGGACTGGAGCAGCAAGTGTCAACCCTCAGGAGCATAAGAGAAAGTGAGGAGTTCTTAGACAGAACGGTGGATCTACAGCACCAAAGCGTAGAACAGGAGCCAGAAGGGCAACGGCAGGATGAGGCGGAGTCGGAGACTGCTGCGGCAAGGGAAAATAACATAGGGAGAACTCCCTGGAAAAGGGTGACTGTTAGGAGCAGAAGAACTAGCAGACATTCTGCGCCTGTGGAAGCAGTGGAGCTATGGAACCGCTTCCATGTACTTGAGGACGAGAGCAGAGGACAGCCTGCAGAGGACGGATTACCGGGCACCCAACGTGACAGCGAGCAAGAGGCTGAGGGTCAGTCAAGTGGAGGCAATCAAACCAAGGCCTACAGCAAGAGGAAGAGAAGCGTACTCGTAGTGGGAGACTCCCTCCTGCGGGGGATCGAAGCCAAAGTATGTCGCGGAGACCCATGGACTCGCCAGGTGTGCTGTCTCCCTGGGGCACGGATTAAGGATGTGACAGAGCAGCTGCCGAGGCTCATGCAGCCCACCGACGCATACCCCTTTCTTCTCTTCCACGTGGGTACAAATGATACTGCCAAGCGGAGTTACAAAGAAATCACGGCAGACTTTGAAGAGTTGGGAAGGGAACTCAAGAACTTCGGGGCCCAGATAGTTTTCTCATCCATCCTTCCAGTACTTGGAAGAGGCATAGAAAGGGAAAGAAAAATACTCCGAGTGAATGACTGGCTACGAAGGTGGAGCCGACGTGAGGGATTTGGATTCTGGGACCACGGGCTTCACTTCCTGGAAGATGGACTGCTGGCAAAGGATGGGTTGCACCTCACAAGGACTGGGAAGAATGTGTTTGGCCACAGCATGAGGAACTTAATCAGGAAGGCTTTAAACTGAATCCAACAGGGGAGGGAGACATAAACTCGGGGGTACCAATGGAAGAAGGCCTCTATGCCACAATGGAGAGAACAGCTCCAGCGGTGCCCATTGATAGTCTACCACAAAATGTAGGGAAAAAGTCGGACTATAAAGCACATAGTCTTCGATGTCTCTATACTAATGCCCAGAGTATGGGCAACAAACAAGACGAACTTGAACTCTTGATACATGAGGGCAAGTACGACTTGATAGGGATAACTGAAACCTGGTGGGATGACTCCCATGACTGGAATACAGCAATTGAAGGGTATAACTTGTTCAAAAGGAACAGAAGCAGCAGAAAGGGAGGTGGAGTTGCACTGTATGTTAAAGATACGTATCTCTGCACAGAGATACAGGAAGAGGAGCTTGGCAGCCCCATTGAGAGCATCTGGGTTAAAATAAAGGGGGCAAAGAATAAAACGAACATGGCGGTTGGAGTCTACTACCGACCACCCAATCAAGGAGAAGACGAGGATGGAACTTTTGAAAAGCAAATTGCCATTGTTTCAAGGAGGCACGATGTGGTAGTAATGGGGGACTTCAATTTCCCTGATATCTGTTGGGAGACTTATTCAGCCAAACATGGCCCCTCCAAGAAATTCCTGAGCTGTGCTGCTGATAACTTCCTCCTACAGAAAGTGGAGGAAGGAACTAGAGGATCGGCTATCCTTGACCTGATTCTAACCAACAGAGACGAGTTAGTGGATAAAGTGGCAGTTTCGGGAACTCTGGGGGAAAGTGACCATGTTATACTTGAGTTCTTGATTCTAACGGAAGCAAAAGCTGAATGTAGCCAAACACGTACCCTGGATTTTAGGAAAGCCAATTTTAACAAACTCAGAACAATGATTAGTAAGATCCCATGGCAAGCGACTCTCATGA
Source organism: Shinisaurus crocodilurus (assembly GCA_021292165.1). Taxonomy (NCBI): domain Eukaryota; kingdom Metazoa; phylum Chordata; class Lepidosauria; order Squamata; family Shinisauridae; genus Shinisaurus; species Shinisaurus crocodilurus. Next base: position 271,690,456 of record CM037876.1, read on the forward strand.
GAAAGGGAGCCCAGGAGGGGTGGGAGTTTTTAAAAAAGGAAATTTTAAAGGCACAATTGCAAACAATTCCCACAAGGAAAAAAGGCAGAGGGCAACAGAAGAAGCCAATGTGGCTTCACAATAAACTCAAAGATGACCTGAAAACAAAAAAGGACACGTATAGGAAGTGGAAGGAAGGACAGGCTACAAGGGAAGAGTACAGGCAGGTAGCACAGAACTGCAGGAATAGTGTCAGGAAGGCTAAAGCTGAGAATGAGCTAAGGTTAGCGAGGAATGCTAAAAGCAACAAAAAAGCTTTCTTCAGATACATGCACAGTAAAAGACAGAAGAAAGAACTCGTGGTTCAACTACGCAATGAGGATGGCAAATTGATAATAGAAGACAAAGAAAAGGCAGAAGTGTTCAATTCCTACTTTGGCTCGGTCTTCTCCCAAAAGAGGGTCTATGACCCCCCTGGCAAACCTGAAGTGCAGACTGAAGGGGCAGGATTGCAGCTTGAGATTGATAGGCAAATGGTCAAGGAACACCTGATTACTCTGAACGAGTTTAAATCTCCAGGGCCTGATGAGCTGCATCCTAGAGTAATAAAGGAACTGGCAGAAGAACTCTCAGAACCACTGTCTATTATCTTTGAGAAATCATGGAGGACAGGTGAAGTGCCAGACAACTGGAGGAGGGCAAATGTTGTTCCCATCTTCAAAAAGGGCAAGAAGGAGGAACCTGGGAACTATAGGCCAGTCAGTCTGACATCAATCCCCGGGAAGATTTTGGAGCAGATTATAAAGAAGTCAATCTGCAAGCACCTTGAAAACAATGAGGTGATTACTAGAAGCCAGCATGGATTTGTCAAGAACAAATCCTGTCAGACTAATCTGATCTCATTTTTTGATCGGGTAACCTCCCTTGTGGACTGTGGGAATGCTGTGGACATTATATATCTGGACTTCAGCAAAGCTTTCGACAAAGTGCCTCATGATATCCTGATTAGTAAGCTAGCTAAGAGTGGGCTAGATGGAACAACTATCAGGTGGATCCACAATTGGCTACAGAATCGGACTCAAAGAGTGCTTATCAATGGTTCCTTCTCAAACTGGGGAGAGGTAACAAGCGGGGTACCACAGGGCTCGGTCTTGGGTCCGGTGCTCTTCAACATTTTTATTAATGACTTGGATCAGGAGGTACAGGGAATGCTTATCAAATTTGCAGATGACACAAAGTTGGGTGAAACAGCTAATACTCTGGAAGACAGAAACAAAATTCAAAGTGACCTCGATAGGCTGGAGCGCTGGGCCGAAAACAACAGAATGAAATTTAATAGGGATAAATGCCAAGTGCTGCACCTAGGGAGAGGAAACCAAATGCAGAGTTACAGAATGGGGGACACTTGGCTCAACAATACTACAAGTGAGAAGGATCTTGGAATTGTGGTAGATCACAAACTGAATATGAGCCAGCAATGCGATGTGGCTGCAAAGAAGGCAAATGCAATTTTGGGCTGTATTAATAGAAGTATAGCTTCCAAATCGCGGGAAGTGATAATTCCCCTTTACTCGGCACTGGTTAGGCCTCATCTTGAGCCAGTTCTGGGCACCTCACTTTAAGAAGGACATAGACAAACTGGAGAGGGTTCAGAGGAGGGCAACAAGGATGATAAAGGGACTGGAAACAAGGCCCTATGAGGAGAGACTGAAAGAACTGGGCATGTTTAGCCTTCAGAAGAGGAGACTGAGGGGAGATATGATCGCACTCTTCCAGTATTTGAAGGGATGTCACACAGAGGAGGGCCAGGATCTCTTCTCGATCATCCCAGTTTGCAGGACACGGAATAATGGGCTCAAGTTACAGGAACCCAGATTCCACCTAAACATCAGGAAAAATTTCCTGACTGTCAGAGCAATAAGACAATGGAATCAAGGGAGGTGGTGGGCTCTCCCACTCTGGATGGCAGCTGGACAGCCATCTGTCAGGGATGCTTTGACCTGGATTCCTGCATTGAGCAGGGGGTTGGACTCGATGGCCTTGTAGGCCCCTTCCAACTCTACTTTTCTATGATTCTATGATGTTGCCATGAGGCTTGGAAATGCTATGTACAAATCCAATAAAGGAAAACAGTACAAAAAGGAGTCTCTACACAAGATACAATGGCATATTAATTCATCCTTTCTCTCTCCCCCACCCCCCTCACACACATACCCCAAATCTACAAATCTCTCCCCCACCCCCCACCACACACACAGAGTAATCTATGACCTTACCTGTCATCAGATTTGACAACTGTATCCAAGGAAAATTTGTACTGGAAACCAGAACAGCCACCTCCTTCCACCTGCAGCCTGAGAAACTCAGACCCTTCTGCAATCTCAACCAGCCTCTGTTAAAATAGAATGGGCAAGACTAATACACAAATATTTAGCAACCACTTGAAATTCTACATTCAACTAACAAGAGCCCTCAAAGGGATGGTGAGCACAGAGCGACACCAAGCAGAGATGGAGAGGCAAGTTACACCAATCAGCCTGGCAGCACATTCTTCCACAGCTGCTGAAAGGGAACACCTTGCGTGCCTTACCCAAAAGGTGAAAGTGTTGCCATTGCAACAAACTGCAGGACCAATCCATGTGCCCCATTTTTGACTGAAAACAAGTGCAACTTTTTGTCTTTTTGCCAGCCTGTACTGAGCACTCCACCACAAACTTAGATCTCAGTTTGCTATACCCTTGCAAATTAGCAGCCCTCACTGTGTAGTCATATCAAAGTATGCCGCTCTGATATGGGCTGGGCATAGAGATAGCTAGTAAAATAATCTGTACCCTTTGGATTAAGGCAGCCATACATTCATCATATACATTTTTATGTGACAGATTCACACAGAGAGTTGCATGGGCACACCAAACAATTCAGTTGCATGGGCATACCATACTGCAATTCAGGAGGCATCCAGACCTTACAGATGGTACATTGGTCAGTTGACTTCCAGGGGGCCATACCTTCACACAGCTCTCACTGATGAAGAGGAGTCCTTCATCAGAATCACTCTGGGTCTCTCCAGAAGCAGAGGATGCCACCCACTGCACTCTTATCCTTGGCATACAGGCATGGTTCTGCGAGGCAGGGGATGGGGCCCTTGTCCAATGCCAGAGAGCAAGGGAATAGCTGTGTGGGAAAGATAAAGAATGGAATGCCTAAGTTGTCAGACAAAAAGTACATCAGATCAGCGATAGGAGGAAAGGAGGTAGAGTAAAACCTATGACGCCTCACCATGTAGAAGTGAGAGGTCTACTGCTGGCCTTGCCAGCTCACTGCCACCTCTTGAGGAATTTTTCTTCTCTTACCCTCTACCCGCAGGAATACCAGTGCAACTGTTAGCTCTCTAATACACCTGGCATTGACCTCCTCCAAGCTACACGGAATAAATTACGTGTTTATTTTCTTATTCAGTAACTGTAACAGCATTTCACATCCCTCCAAAGCTAAGTAAAATACTAAGCCAGCACACACAAAAACATCTAACTCCTTTCCCCCAGCCTACAACTGCTCTCCCACCTTCAACAGTCAACTCCCTCAGAATCCCCACTGGCCAATCCCAATGCAGGAAAAAGGCCCAATCACAATGAAGTTAAACTCAGCAATCGATATAATCTGCAGAACTTTAATAAACACAACTGTTCCCCATTTCACCACAGAAGCCATAAAAGTTGGAGACAACTACAGATTGAGAGGCTTGCAAACTCAGGGTTAGCAATATACTTCCTAGGAGAAACCTGAATACACACAGGCAGCAAGCGGAGAGTGGAATTTCTGGAACTATGAGCTGGAGTATCAGTTGTGGAATGGGAGAGAGCAGCTACAACACCTATCTGGTGCATAAAGGCAATAAGCTCCTTCTCAGAAGACCCATGCAATGCTGGTTAGATTGTGGGTTCCCTCTTCTCATCAGCTCTACATCAACTGCCCTGTTTGAAAGAATTAGAGAGGGAGACAGGAGCAGGCAAAGGAAACATCAGGGCACACTCCAGTTGGATTGCTCCTTCCCTGGGAGATGAGAAGGGAAGCAGGGCCATTCCACCAGCCCTATTGACAGTCTACTTAATTTTTTCCTCTTCCCTCCCCATCCCCTTTTCCTTGTGTGCAGTGTCTTTTTAGATTGTAAGCCTGCGGGCAGGGACTGTCTTTTTTGCTGATTGATTGTAAGCTGCTTTGGGAACCTGTTTTGGCTGAGGAGTGGGATGAAAATACTTTAAATAAATAAATAGATAAATAAGAAGGGTAGGGAGGAAAGTACATCACATGATACCGTGTGTTTCCAAGTGATCTACTCAGAAAGGGAGAGATCCTTAGCAGGAAGGGCCTTGGCTTACGCTGGCTCAGCTTGTCTGAGCGTGGAAAGCTAAGCAGGGTCAAGCCTGGTTGTTACTTGGATGGGAGACTCCTCCTCTAGTTTCCTGCATTGAGCAGGGGGTTGGACTCTATAGCCTTGTAGGCTCCTTCCAACTCTATTATGAAATCTATGGAAACACTCTAGAGCACTAAGAGGATCCAGAGGAGCCTTCACAAAATCCTTGTTGCTCTGGACTTTTTTTTACTCAGGCAAGAGAGAATAACTGCTGTGACCAAGAATGTCAGAAGAAAGGAGCTGAGAGAAAACCCACTGTGGAGAGAAAACACCCCTTCCTGGAGTAGGCCTCAGTCACTCTCTTAATTCTACCCACTCTGTCCTTATATGTTGTTTAAGCACTTACTACTCTTTCTACTAGGTCTGGAACTATGTTCTCAAAGGGTTGAGCATAAACCAAGTGGAGGTGTTTCATTCTAGACATGCTTTACCTGACTTTGGTTAAGCTTTATTTGTGTTCTGAACACTTCTTCCTTTTTTCATCCTACAGAGAAGCTTTTTTCTAGTTAAGTAATCATGAGCTTACTTTAGCGTTTAAGTAAATGCAATGAAGACATAATTGTCTTTTCCCCGTAGCTCTAGATTTACTGTAACAATGTGATTCTCTGATCAGGAAGGAGAAGCTGTTGCCATAATAACTATCGCAATCTTAATTGCTTTCCTAAAATACAGAAGCAGATGCCTATACATGGTAGAGAGGGGATACTGCAAAGCATTCAACTGAAATGAGCAGTGGTTATTTTCATCTGCTCCCTGGCACTGGGCAGCTTTAGGCACATCACAAACCAAACCATCTTCTGTAATTATTTTTCCCACTGTACTGTTGTCATTATCCATATGCCTGAACCTTGCCTGAACCCTGCTAAACTACTGGCCTCAATACAATCTTCCCCAACTGCAAAACCCATAGGCTAATTATGCAGTACAAAAAGAGTACCGTACTTCTTTTCATCTTCTGCCTTTCCGTTTTTCTTAACACCCCCATTGTTCTTCCCTGGACCAATTCCTGTTTTGTTCCATGACTCTTTCTCACAGTGATGTAACATTATTACAGCTCAGAAGTCAATAGCTCAATATATAGACTTCCTGTATGATTATTTCAGTGAGTGACTTCCATTTTTTCCAGAATACCACAGAATGAGCATTTATATACTAACAAGACTACCATTGATCTCATTTTCACTTTTTTTTAAACAAACATGGACACAGATTTAGGCTGCAATCCTAAAGACACCAACCTGGGAGTCAGCTCCACTGAATACAGTGAGATTTAGAAGTCATGCATATTTAAAGGATTTTACAGATTAAGGGGGCAATCCTATGCCTGTTTAGACAAAAAACAACAACAAAAAGTCCTACAACTGTCAGCATTCCCCAGTCAGCCAAGCTGGCAGTTATGACTTTTTTCTAGTCCAAACAGGCATAGGATTGCACCCTAAATGGCAAACAAGAACAGGCATGTCTGGTTTCTAGCAGTAGTGTTGAATAGTGCAATTCTACACATCTAAATACAGGATTGCACAGTTAGGCACTATTGTTAGAAGACAAGTAAAGGAGACATGCCTAACAATGTTGTTTTTTCTTTTTACCTGTAAAAGCCTTGAAATATCAGTATCAAACTATCTGTCTGGGAAGGGGTAAAATGAACTATAATTGAATTAATATAGCTTGCTCAGACCACACGATGCCGAATAGTCACTGGTGGTGTTGAAAGACATTCTCTCTCTCAACATTTTCCATATTTCACCCACATTTTCTCATCTGTAATACCAGAACAGTGATAGGACCACCACGCTGGATGGCACACTATAAAACTCCACCTATTTAGCCTTTGTTCCCCAAACAGCCACATCTAAACACAGCAAAGACATACTCCACTCTAAAAACTTGTGCTTTCAAGAAGTATGAGGTTCGAGAAGATTGCAACATTTTACAGCATCTATTTGCTATTAAGAAATCTGACTATTCCTGTTCTGTGTGTGTCTATCGAGATTCCCCCTAAGGGGCAGTGGCAAAGTTAAAAGCCACGCTATAAGGACCTACAAGGGAGGGGACAAAAGTGGCCGATCCCTTCGCGGGGCTAAGAGAATAAGGGTGCTTGGGAACATGGGATGCCCTGTCATTGCTTGAGAAATCGAAACGCCTCGAGGACTACGTCGTGCATTGAAAAACAGAAGTGACTCCTCGCCCCCGTTCACCGCCACCTCGTCCAGTCTGAGGGGAACAGTTAACCGACCGCCACATAACACGGAGAAGGGAAAAACCCGCCGCTACCTGCTCCTCCCGCAAGATTTCAGCGTCCTAAAGCAACTGAACGCTGCCAGTGCCGCCATGTTGATCCTCCCTACTGCGTCGCTATTGGCGGAGGCACACCATATGTCCCGCCCATGAGAAACGCCAGTTGGTACGCGGAACTGAATAGGCTCGCTCCATTGGGAGGGGGAGAGGAAAAGATCACCTGCTTCCGAGTGACGGCGAGGGGAGTCGGTCGGAAGTACCACACTTGCTAACCGTGAAGCGCTTTGATTGGTTGCCGCCGTGACGTCAAGGCTAGAGTTGATAGGATCACGCCTCCTCCTTTTGTCCCGTTTGAGTTCCGTGTAAGCGTGAAGACGAGAGTCTTATGGCACCTTAAAAGTCTAACGAACTTATTCTGGCATAGGGTGGCCAGGTACACACTGCGGAAAAGAGAGGACGCAGGGTTGCACGAAAATTGCATATGCTAATTTATATGTGTAGTTGCAAATTTAGAATAATTGTTGTAATTTAAATAGAAACCATACATCTCACCAGAGTGGGGAAGACTGTGACCTGTGTCCCTGCTCAGTCTGCTGACCAGGTGCCAAGTGTTGATGGGCAAGAACCTTGTCACTAAGATCTGTGCCTGAGTTTTGCTTTCTTCCTCCTCCCTCCCAATCCCTTTTCCTTTTGTGTCATGTCTTTTAGATTGTAAGCCTGAGGGCAGGGACTGTCTAATATTCATCTTTGTAAGCCACTCCGGGAGCCTTTTCTGGCTGAAGGGCAGGGTAAAAATGCTGCAAATAAATAAAATAAACTTCTCTCCATTACAGTTTCTTATGGTTCTTTATCTTTTAACCAGATTGGGACTGGACAGCCCTTGAAATAGAGGGCCTCGGTAAGTAGGGCACCTGGCCACCCTATGGCATAAGCTTTAGTGGACTATAGTGCACCATCGGATGAATTAGTCTTGAAGGTGCTGCAAGACTCTTGGTTGTTTTTGCTGCAATAGACTAAGTGATGGTCCAGTAGAGATGGTCCTAGCTATTGCCTTATTCCCTCCTATGTGGAAACTTCTTTTTTTTTAATCACACATTTCTGTATTAATATTTTTCTGATCATATCCTTTTCCCTAGCCAAAAAGGGTGCAATGCAGCCCACAAGCTTTTGTGTCCTTCTAATAGTAATGTTATAAGCAAAGGGCTATACAAGTCCCACTGTGTTCAGTGGGGCTTACTCCTAGATTAGTGTGTGCATAGTATTTACAATCCTATTGATGTTTAGTTAGAAGTAAGCTCCAGTGAGTTTAATGGACTCCCATATGTGCATAGGATCGCAGCCCAATAAACCAAAGAACCCTGTGTCTTAAACAGTGTTCATACAAAGACACAATGCATTTACTAATCCAGAGGCCACATGTACAGGAATACACCCACCTCTCTTTACAGAGCAGAACATATTTCAACTCAAGCCTTACTTTCAGAGTGATCATATGCAGGCTTATTTGTAAGTACTTGCCCCCAAGTTCAATGGGGCTTGCCCCAAGTTCAATGGGGCTTGCCCCCAGTAAGTGCATAAGATTGCAGCAATTATACCTTATATCAGTGTTCTCCAAGGGTCCCCAGATGTTTTTGGCCTACAACTCCCAGCATGCCCCAGCCAGCTGGCTGGGGCATGCTGGGAGTTGTAGGCCAAAAACATCTGAGGATCCAAGGTTGGAGAACACTGCCTTATATAAATGCAAATAGGGTTAAAGTGAATTAAGGTCTACAAAGCCCACAGAGTAACCTTTTGTGCAGATAGCATGTCTGGCTCCCAGATTTCCAGCAATCATGAGTGGTCAGTCCCCATTGCACAGAATAACCCTCTCTTAAGCAAGTTTTCACCATAATGATCTAATTTGCCACTGAACTGTGTCATAACTGCCCTCTCGATCCCTGTCCTTCCTGGTTGGTTGTCCAAGGAGGAGATGCAGTTGGATTACAACTACAACGTATTGTTAATGCATCTCTCCAGGGAGGGAATTTTCCATCATGTTTGAAAGAAGCGGTGGTACGGCCGCTTCTAAAGAAACCTTCCCTGGATCCCTTGGACCTTAACAATTACAGACCAGTGTCAAATCTTTCATTTTTGGGCAAGGTGATCGAGAGGGCGGTTGCCTTCCAACTCCAAGCAGTTTTGGATGACACCGATTTTCTAGACCCATTTCAAACTGGCTTCAGAGCAGGATACGAAGTTGAGACTGCTATGGTCGCCTTAGCAGATGATCTATGCCTGAGTACCGACAGGGGGAGTGTGTCCCTGTTGGTGCTTTTGGACCTCTCAGTGGCTTTTGATACCATCGACCATGGTATCCTTCTGGAACGCCTGAGGGGACTGGGAATCGGGGGCACTGTGCTTCAGTGGTTCCGGTCCTACCTCTCGGGTAGGTTCCAGATGGTGATGCTTGGGGATAGCTGCTCCTCCAAAAAGGAGCTGCTATGTGGCGTGCCACAAGGAGCTATTCTTTCCCCAATGCTATTTAATATCTACATGAAACCGCTGGGAGAGATCATCCGGGGGCATGGGGCGGGGTGCTATCAGTATGCTGATGACACCCAAATATATTTCTCTATGCCTTCGGCAACAGCATCAGCTAAGGACAGTGCGTCTCCTCTGAATGAATGCCTGGAGGCAGTAATGGGCTGGATGAGGAAAAATAGACTGAAACTGAATCCAGACAAGACGGAGGTGCTTGCTGTCAAAGGCCACAATCTGGGTTTGGAGGTATGTCAACCAGTTCTGGATGGGGTTACACTCCCCTTGAAAGACTGTGTTCGCAGCTTGGGGGTGCTTCTAGATCCGTCGCTCCAAATGACATCTCAGATAGATGCGACGGCTAGGAGTGCCTATTATCAGCTTCGGCTGATACGCCAGCTGCGCCCCTTCCTAGAGTCGGAGGACCTAAAGACAGTAGTGCATGTGCTGGTAACTTCGAGGCTCGACTTCTGCAGTGCGCTGTACATAGGGCTACCTTTGTACCTAGTCCGGAAACTTCAACTAGTGCAAAATATGGCAGCCAGACTAGTTACTGGTACACCTAGGGGTGCTCACATCACACCAGTTTTAAAAGCACTCCACTGGCTGCCAATCAGTTTCCGGGTGACGTATAAAGTGTTGGTTATTACCTTTAAAGCCCTACATGGTTTGGGTCCAGGCTACCTACGGGATCGCCTTCTCCCATACAATCCGCCCCGCACACTCAGGTCCTCTGGGAAGAATTTACTTCAGTCAGCCAAAACTAGGCTGACAGGTACTACCCAGAGGACCTTTTCTTCTGCTGCTCCCAGATTATGGAATGGCCTGCCGGAGGAGATTCGTCAGCTCACCAGTCTTTTGGAATTTAAAAAAGCCATAAAGACTGATCTCTTCCGGCAGGCCTATCCGGCGGAATTTTAGGTTGCCTTTAAGATATTTTAAGATGTTTTAATGATGTTTTTAATGATGTTTTAATAGTATGTATTGTGTTTTGTTTAGTTTATGTATTTTATATTTTTGCTGTTCCCCGCCTCGATCTAGATGGAGAGGCGGGTAAGAAATAAATTTTTTATTATTATTATTATTATTATTATTATTATTATTATTATTATTATTATTATGTGAGGAAGGACCCCACCCCAGTCACTCCTGACAATTGCACCCTCAATCTCTTCTCTTCTGTGTTATTTCCTCTCTCTCTTCAGATTCAGAACATGCCTTGAGCTCAAGTGAATTGAGCTCCCTCTATGTAGGTGAAAGGGATATGCTGAAAAAACAAAGTGTGTGTTGGGGGTAAAACTTAAAATATGTTGCTACTACCAGTTCCTTCTTGTTGATCTGACAAGGACAGGAGATGACCCTGAAGTGATCTGGTTATCATCTTTGAGATAAAGACAAGGCAAAAGGCCCCTACTCTGTCTAGACAAAGGAGTGTTTCCAACCTTGTGAACTGGGCTAGAGGTTTCCAGAAGCTAAAATCTTCAGGCTGCAGTCTTCAAATGATCCACTATGACACTGTCTCCTTAACTTCAGTGGAGCTATGTATAGTCCTGCTGGTTTAAGGCTGAGTTAATTGAGGTGAGAAGTGGGGGCACTATGTAGTCCAAACCCACTTAGAATCATAGAATAGTAGAGTTGGAAGGGGCCTATAAGGCCATCGAGTCCAACCCCCTGCTTAATGCAGGAGAACAGATGTGGGCAGCCCAGGCAGTCACCTATCCAAGCGCTGACCCCATACCTGCTTAGCTTCAGCATGTGGCCTGCATTATGTGCTCTTGACACCACCTTTGTAGTTAAGGATGGATCACTCATAATGCAAGCCTGCATTGCTGTGTTTATGCTGATGGCAAGTCAGTTAGTATGCTGATAATAATGTGGTCTCCGCACATTCAGAGGATGATCTCCAAACTATCCTAAATGCTTTTGCAGAAGCATACGAAAAACTTGGTCTCTCACTTAACATCAAAAAAACCAAAGTGCTTCATCAGCAAGTGCAAGCTAACCCTTTGGTGATGCCATCTATCCAGCTTGGCGGGACAATACTGGAAAATGTCGATCATTTTCTCTATCTTGGCAGCTATCTTTCTGTTACAGCTAACATCGACAGTGAAATCCAGCATCGTTTGAGCTCCGCAAGTGCCGCATTTTCTCGAATGAAACACAGAGTGTTCGAGGATCGGGATATTTGTAAGAAGACCAAAACACTGGTTTATGAAGCCATTGTATTACCAACTTTATTGTATGCCTGCGAAACATGGACTATCTATAAACGTCACTTCCACCTCCTTGAAAGGTTTCATCAACGTTGCCTCCGGAAAATCCTGCGAATTACTTGGGAAGATAGACGAACAAATGTCAGTGTACTGGAAGAAGCAAAGACTACTAGCATTGAAAAAATGATCCTTCAACGCCAACTTCAGTGGACCGGTCATGTTGTTCGAATGCCTGACTGCCGTCTTCCAAAGCAGTTACTTTACTCCCAACTCAAGGATGGAAAGCGGAATATCGGTGGTCAATATAAGAGGTTTAAAGATGTTCATAAGGCTAATCTAGAAAAATGCAATATAAACATTGAAAACTGGGAAGCTCTGGCCCATGAACGATCTAAATGGAGGTTGGCCATTCACAAAGGTTCCATGGACTTTGAAGAAGCCCGAGTGCAAGGTGAAAGGGAGAAACGTGCTAAGCGAAAAGCATGTCAAATGAATCCTTTACAGGACCATCTTCTATCTGGTAACCTGTGTCCTCACTGTGGGAAGCTGTGTGGATCTAGAATTGGCCTCCACAGTCACTTACGGACCCATCGCTAGAGTCTACACAATCTTCTTTAGAATTTCCTCCTTTTATCCCGGAAGACAATCTTACTCGGTCACGAGTGATCGCCTGATGATGATGAGTACCCATCACATACAGTCCCATCCTATGGATTGCCAATAGCTGCACCCATGCCACTGGCTCTAAAGCTGGTAAGTTCTGCCTTTATTGCTAGAAAATTCTCACCAGTCCCTGCTTACCTTTACATATGCAACCATTTCCAGCATAACATGGAAATGTACAATTGTGGCATGTGCATTATCCCCTTCCCCCAGCAATAATTTGGAGCTGGAGGCAACATAGCAAGAGGACCAATAGGCAGGTTCAGATACTCAGACTCAGCACCACTTTCAGACTGAATTAGTGTATGTTGACACTTCATGCGCTGCACTGTTCTCAGCATTTGGAATGGTATGTCTAGGATTGTCCCCTCAGACCAGAATTGTCCGCCCACCCTACGAAAAAGAAAGTATTTCTTCCCTTCACTTGTTATCCTACCTGCTATACAGGCTGAACCAAATTGTAGGCTGCTTGTACTTTGTGCAGCCTCTGGGCAAGACATGCATGCTACTCTGAAGCACCTTGAAGCATGCAGGACTGAAGTGTGTTAAGAAATCTCCTCTAGCTGAATGGGGACAGTTATAGGGAGTGTGTAACTCATTTGTTGCAACAGTTTCACCGGCTAGGAGTCCATTCCTGGGCACAATTCAATGTGCTGCTTATTACTCACAGAGATGAGATCCTGTTCTTTAAAGCATTTCAGGAGTATAAGGATATCCATATGAACCTGGACTAAGATGGATATCCTGTGGGCAGTTGATCTGTGTAAATCCCATTGACTTTATTTAGAGTTAAGCAGCCTAATGATGCACGGGGTTTGCAGCCCAGAGGTTTATTTCTAATCCAGTATCCTGTCATCAACAGCAGCTAGTTCTAGAAGCTACAGAAATATTATGACAGCACACAGGCCCTCAGGGGAGAACACACTGCTGTCAACATGCTAATAAAACAGACATTTCCAAATTGGGTTTAAATTGCTGGATGAGGCGTTTCTCTGACACACTAGTTCTTGGAACTGTTTCTAGTGCTAGTTCAAGCAGGCTTCCCCAACTTGGCTGGGGATGGTGGAAGTTGTAGATCAGGTTGGGGAAGGATGGAGGTGATGGTTTACTCCTACCCCTTCCACAGGGTGTCATCTTGGACGGTGGCAACGCATTGTGCAATGCTGAGATTCTCAACCAGATTATGAGATGAAGTTGCTCATTCCGAAAACCACAAGTGGGTCTGGGTGCCTTAGGGGCTTTTCTGAATAGCAAAAGGGTAGAGCAGCCTTCCCGAGCCTACAACTTCCATTACCCCCAGCCACCACCATGGACATGTGTGTGAGATGATGGGAGTTGTAGTCCAACACATTTCGAGGGCACCATGTTGGGGAAGGCTGGAGTAGAAACACCTACTCCAGCCTTCCCCAAGGGAGATGAACCCTTCTGTGAAATTGAATTTGTCTCCATGGTGTGATGACTGCTCCCTTCCCATGCTCCAGTCCTGTTTTGAATGAAAGGTCCCAGCAGTCCAACACAATAAAAGTAGCAGTATTTGAACATAAGCAGAGCCATGCTGGATCAGACCAAGGGTCCATCTAGTCCAGTACTGTATTCTATTCACACAACAACAACAACATTTTTTATTGAATCAGTCTGCAGACCATTTTCAAAAACAATATAATACACAGAAGTACACAATAAAATCCTTACAATAGTTCCATTTTTGGAATATAAAATATATAAATTTTTAAGTTAATTTTTTTTAAAATTGCCTATACCAAAGTTTTCCTTTCTGCTTCTTTTTTCCTTATTCAGGCAGCCCTAATAGCAAACAAGGCAACCCTCTGGGAGACAAAGCAATTAGAGCCATTTAAGAGAAAAAATAATTTACCAGTCCCTGACAAGTTACTCATATGCTCCAGAAAGGGAGCAAAATAGTGTGCCCTACAGCTGTCATAAAGACGGCATTCAAGAAGGTAGTGCTCTAGATCTTCAATTTTTGATGCATCGCAGATGCATAATCTATCAGCCATAGGGATGCCATGAAATCTCCCTTGTAAGACCATGGTATCCATCTGTTCAAAACGAAGCCTTGTAAAGGCTATGCGGAGGCATCTCTTCATATTGTGAAATAAATAATTCTCGGACTTGAAATGTGTTTTTGTACTGGCTAACCATTTCACAACTCTTGAATTAGCCAGGGCAGCGATACCCAATTGGGCCCTTACATCTGACACTCTCAGCTTGACTTGATTACCCAAGTTCAAACTGGAAACACTTAGGGCCAGCAGTCTAAAACCATGGGTTGGAAGCATTTTAGAAAAAGTTGATACCCAGGAGGTAGCCAAAGGGTTCCCCATCTGTTCTATAAGACATTTCTTAGGTAACCTATTCACACTCATCCTGGCCAACCTAAACCAGTAACTGTATATTTTTAACTGGATAATGTCAGACACTGCCATAAGCCCAAGTTCCGACCTGAGGGCATATGCCAGACAAGATTGGGACACCCCTAATAACATGCGGGGAAACTTATTTTGAACTCTTTCCATTCTCAGGATGGACGAGAGGCCCCAAATTTCAGCACCATAAGTTAAGACAGGCAATACCTTCGCCTTGTACACCTTGATAACTGGCAGAAGGGAGCCAGGGTATCTAGAGCAGAGGAGCTTGTATAGAGAAAGTAGCCTTCAGCTCATTTCTTCTCTGTTATAATACCCAGGAGCTAGAAGACAAAAAAACCAGACCAAGGTATACATAAGAATCTATCTGTTCAACTGCCCTGTCGTCCAATAACCACCTGTGGCGTTTCTTTGTTTTTCTGAAGACAAGAATTTTAGATTTTGAATTATTTATCATATGATCGTTTCCCCTGCAATAGGAGCTAAATTTCCTTAGTAGCCTACGCAATCCCACCTGAGAAGTGGAGAGAAGAATCATGTCATCCGCATATAATAAAACATTCAGCGAGTATTCCAAAGCTTAGGCATATGAAAATCATTGCAACAAAGTGCAGCAACTAAGTCATTAATATAGAAATTAAAAAGAAATGGGGCCAGGATACAGCCTTGACGGACACCTTTGCCTGTAGGGATTTCGTTTGTTAGGGCTTGATTCACTCCTGTTCTTACCTTCAAAGAGGTATCTGAGTACAAGGCTTTTATTAGAAAGAGAAGTCTGCCATCAACATTTGTACTGGCGACTTCGGGATCCTGAAGTCCCCTGGCGACTGGCTTTGGATATTAGCCATGGTTTAATTAGGTGACAAATTGCCTGGTAAGCAGACAAGGCCTATTCGCAGGGGACTTCAGGATCCCGAACCTGATCTCCAAGACCATTTCCCTCTAAGGAACACAAAAAGGACTTTATCTGCTCAGAATCTACCAAAGCCCATCTTAATCTTTTCTCAGTTACCTCTAGTTTGCTTGTTAAAAACTTGTCTGCCTTAGACAGGGGTCTGCGGTCCGAAGCCAAAATTATCTGCATTGAGATAGGCTGATGGTCGCTTTCTTCTCTTAGCAGAACTGTGGACCCGGAAAATAAGAAACTACTATGGCCTGACATGCAGAAGTAGTCAATGACACTACCCGCATACTGTGAGAAGTATGTATATAAATATGGATAGCTGGGATCCCTGGGGCCCAGTATCTGAAGGCCAAATTTATAGGTCAGTTCCAGCAGACAACGACCGGCTTTATTAACTTTTGTGTCCTGCGATGACCAACTAAACAGCTCTTGCAAGTCATCATGCAAGCCCCAATGGGTGGCAGCTTGTGCTGGAGATGGGCCCAATCTGGCATTAAAGTCACCGGCCATAATGAGTAAGGCACTGGGAAAATTCTTGGCCAGGTCCTCCAGCAAAGAATCCATGAGAAGCCAGATGTTATTGTTATAAAAGCGTGAATTTGCCGGGGGTATGTAGATGTTCACTAATATTACCCTGGCACCAGGAGTTTGAAACTTAACTACCAGGCAGTTTGGAGGGAACAATAAGTTTGTTATTTCCTCGCCTATCCAACCTAAGTCTTCTTTTAGCAGTGGCTAATCCTCTTATGGCTCTTCCTTTAACATTTATCTTCCTAGCTTTAGCAAACCACGTTTTATAACCAGGTAAAATATGTAAGGGATCTGTAAGCCATGTCTCTTGGAAAGTGATAACATCAAAACCAAACAAAAATTTTAGCAAGTCGTCACTCTGCTGGCCACCCTTCCAGCCAGCTATATTCCAAGAGAGGGTATTTACAAGACCACCAACAGGAGCACTAGAGAGACTACTTGTATACACAGGCGATGGCAGAAAACTTATCGATGGGACTTTTGAAAAAAGGAGACTAGGCTCCCTATTTCAGACCAGCCTAGCCCTGACATCTGCAGACTTTACATGTGCAGTATCCACCTGATCGGGCTGAATCGGGTCACCATGTAAAGGGCTAATAACACTAACATTTGATCTCACTGGGTGGGTGATAGCCACCACCGAATGCGAGGATTTCTTAACAGGCATACTGTCCCCCAACTCATCTATATCAAGATACCTCATGGCTTGCCAATTTATGCCACCAGAGACTACGCTGCTCAGAACAGGGGGGGGCAGAGGTCACATGATCAGTTTGGTTTCCACACAACCTGTAGTCAGCACCTCCTTTAGGCAAGTGCTGGATGGAACTCCCTCTGGACTGCAGCTGCTAAATGCTGCTGCAGACTGCGATTTTTCCTGGTCCTGAACTCCGGTCGAGTTACTTGTCTGGATTGACCTTAAATACTGGGTCAGCAGGACAAGCCTATCTAAGATCTCCCCCTGGGAATCATCTGAGAGATTACTAAATGAGTGCAAGAAGGCTTTCTCCTCCGGGCAAAAGTCTCCATTTGGATTGGTTCACAGGGATTCGCCAACAAAACCAGCCATCTTCCCTGGCGCCCCACAAGTTTTTAGATCTATAAGTGGGCATAAATCATCAACAGAGGAATTTAGGTCAATAAGGTTGTTGGTACTGGTCAGAGCACCTGGCCCTGATTTTCCACCATGCCACAGAGGGACTAGAGCAGGGGTCGGCAACCCGCGGCTCCGGAGCCGCATGCGGCTCTTTGGAACCTTTGCCGCGGCTCCGAGAGGTGACTGTGACAGGTTCGCCGCTCCGCTCCACACTGCCCGCCCGGTGACAGGCAATAGCGATGCCGGCGGGCGGGCGCACAGTGGAGGAGCGGCGTGACGTCACGCAGCGCCGGCTCGGCTAGGGGAGAGTGCGCGGCGGCGGCGCGCATCTGCGCAGTGCGCACCAACCCCTCCCCAGCATAGCCCAGGCCCCAGTCTTTTTTTTTTTTGCCGCTCCGCTCCACACTGCCCGCCCGGTGACAGGCAATAGCGATGCCGACAGGCCGGCGGGCGGGCGCACAGTGGAGGAGCGGCTCGGCTAGGGGAGAGTGCGCGGCGGCGGCGCGCATCTGCGCAGTGCGCACCAACCCCTCCCCAGCATAGCCCAGGCCCCAGTGACCCAGTCTTTTTTTTTTTTTGCAATGTACCTTTTTCATTCGTTATTTAGGGGCACTTCCTGGTAATGTACTTCGGCGGTTACGTCATTCGGCGATTCGCAAGGGCTGCTGGGATAGCAGCTTCATGTATCCCAGCAGCCCTTGCGAATCGCCAAATGACGAAATCTCGCAGCTGCGCTTTGGGATGTCTGCGCTCTGCCTCCGCCCCGCCTCCTCTCAGTGAGCTTTACGGGATGTAATGCTTTTAATCCGCCGAAGTACATTACCAGGAAGTGCCCCTAAATAACGAATGAAAAAGGTACATTGCAAAAAAAAAAAGTGTTTGCATTGCTAAAATCTCATTTAAAGGGGAACACATACATATAATGTTCAAAAATGGGTGGAACTCCGCTTTAAGTTTAATGAAAAATATAAAGCTCTGCCTGTATAAGATGAGCAGAGATCTTACTGGATACCAGTCTGCCTTGCCTTCTACTGCCCTCCTTCATAGCCCTCCATTACTATCAGTGCCCGCCTCAATTACTGCTTTGCCCCAAATCTGTCAGTCCTTCTCACTTTGTCGCATAACATTGCATTTGCCAGAATTAGCAGCATGGACAGTCTCTCCCCCACTTGTCAGTCTGTCCCACCTTAGACACAAGTTTAGAAGTGGACTCTGAGAAATTATTCTCCATCAGCTCCGCTCCTTCTGTCTCCATCAGCTCTGCTCCTTAGTACTTTTTGTGTGTGTGTTTCACAACTCCCACGCAGTTGTGTGTGTTCTTCACCCGCGCAGTGCTGCTTAGGCTGGCACCGGCTCCGTCACTCCACCCCCTCGCACGCAGGCGGCCTGGCTAGTACAGTGCCTGGTGAAGTCAGGCCGCCTGCATGCGAGGGGGTGGAGTGATGGAGCCGGTGCCAGCCTAAGCAGCACTGCGCGGGTGAGCAGCACTGCGCGGGAGTGAAGAAAATCCCATTAACCAGGTAAATTAAATATTTTAATTAGCTATTAATTTGCAAAAATATATTTACATTGTTAAGTGAAAAAGTCCTTTTTTTCTTCAGATTGACAGCTGACTGCACGATCCGTATATAGCATTAAGATAAAAACAATATATGCATTGTTTATATTTGTTTTAAATGTCGCAATGGTTTTGCGGCTCCCAGTTTTTTTTCCCCGTCGGAAACGGGTCCAAGTGGCTCTTTATGTCTTAAAGGTTGCAGACCCCTGGACAGAGGTGGAGGTGCCTGGTTTACAAACAGCCTTGCTAACCCCAAATTAATTGCACGTAGGGCCTCCCTTTCTCGAGAATATAATCCCCAAGCCCCCTCCCTAAAGTAACCACTGCACGCGCTCTATACCATAAAAACAAATATTCTATAGCTGCCAATTTCTTTGTTAACAATGAACAGGGAGGGTCCCATTTAAAATAGAAATAAAATGGGAAATGCGGCCTGATTGCGGCAATAGACCTGTTGGTTTGGGATAATTGAGAAACACCAACTTGTGGAGGATCAGAACTAAGTTCCAACCTGGTCTTTGATTGTCATTGTATTGGGGCCCAATATAGTCTTTGGCTTTCCTTGGTTCGTGGTGCTTTCTTGAAATTGCTTCCCATGGGTCTTGTAGCACAGTTGAAGCCTGAACCTGTGGAGTATTTGATGGAAGGGGATCTGCCTTTCTTTGGTGAAAGGAGCAGCCATGAGTAGGTGATCGATTTGATGCCACTTTGCTGACCTTTGCTTGACCCATTCGAGCCCTTTCCTCGGCATTCATGATATCAGCCTTTGTGGATCGGTCTACAGGGTTCGCCTTGGCTATGTTGCCCTTGCCACTACTGGGTTTGGTGCCCTGGCTCTTGGAGGCCTTCTGAACTTTAGTGGTGCCCTGGCTCCTGCTGGCCTTCTGAGCTTTAATGGAAGCCTTGGGAACATCGCCCTTAGCAGGTTGCTCTATCAAGTTAATCAACCTATGAAGGTCCCTTTTCCGGAGGCCTCGAGGTTTTTTCTCTTGTGCTTTCAGTTTTCTGCTATGCGTATATTCCACAGTATACGTAGTTCTTAGAGTTTTTGCATTTAGGGTTATTCTTGTGCCTCCCAGTTTTTCTCCTAATTGGGGCCACTTAATTCATTGCAATGGGAAGAACTATTGGCGCGATGGTTAGAGGCCCCGTTGACACAGTTGTGGGTTGAGGTGCTGCTTGGCTGTTGCCAGAAAAGCAGCCACTTTGCCCCAGGACAACTTCCCTGGGATTTAACAAAATCTATTAAAGTTGTGAGCAATGCATGGGACCCCGAGAGGAAGTTTTTAATGAGTTCTATTTCTCCGAGTATTGAAATAAGACCACCGCCCAGCTGATTTTCACCATCCTCCCCAAGCTCAGTAGGTAAAAAAGTAGGGAGGGGAGCCTCCCCGATGGGAGCAGGCCTGGGAACTGGAGGCTGTCTTTGGTTTGATGCTTCTCGGGCAGTCTCTGAGGACACTGCCGGTACTATGCCCACTGAAGACACTGGTCGCGCCCGTGATAAGCTTATCTGGGAGTCCCCCACAGAATTGTAAATCTCAGAGAGAGCCAGCTCCGTAGCCAAGTCCAGGGAAGCTCTTGTATAACTGGGCTCTTGGGAAACACCCCTGAGGTCTATAGACCAATCCAACACATTCTGTCCAAGCAGAAGCTCATCCTGTGATATCTTGCACTGGTCAGTCGCCTGGAGCCCATTTTTCCGCTTCATAAAACGGGTAATTTTAGTTTGAATTGAACAGGGAGCCGTAGGATAGAGACCCAGCTCTTTGTAGTTCTTTCTCGTAAGGACCATATCCTACACAGGCTGCTTGGCACAAACTAATTTTGCTGGTTATTATTAAACAGTTGAGCTTACTGTTTTCGGTTTTGTAGCCGTCACTCCCATGCATTCCATAGAGTTGACCTCCAGCTGAATTCCATAACAACAGCCAATGTTCACCCGGGGAGTCAGCGTCCTATGGCCGCTAATCACTTGTTGCAGAATAGCAAAGTTTTGAGCAAGGTTTCTCAAAAGTAAAATCATAAAATTGTAAGGCTGCAAACTGTAAGACTTAAAAGTGAGAGTAAAATAAATATACTAAATATGCTAAAATAGCCTACACAAAATAAAAGTGCTAAGCTGGCAGCAGCAAGCAACAGCCACAAAAAGCCAACGGAGGAGAGAAGCTAAAAAGCTTCTTATCAGTTGTTATACCCTCCAGCGTAATTAAAATCTCGAAGAAAAAATAAAATTCAAGGTTAAAAGCGACAGATAAGGGAGTTAAAAATAACTTAAAAGAGGAGAATCAGGAACAAGCTGTTGCACCGTCACCATCTCTATTCACACAGTGACCAACTAGCTGCCCATGGGATCCCACAAGCAGGACATGAGTGCCGCAGCACCCTCCCATGTTCCCCAGCAACTGGTGTACATAGGCATATTGTCTCTGATGCTGGAGGTAGCATATAGCGTGTAGCCATTGATAGCCTTCTCCTCCATGAATTTGTCCAATCCCCTTTTAAGCCCCTCCAAAGTGGTGGGCATCACTACATCTTGTGGAAATGAATTCCACAGTCTCACTATGCGCTGTGTGGAGAAGATTTGACCGGCCCTGCACATTTATTTCGGTTTTGGTGGAACTTGCTTCAAAAGAACAAGCGTGCTTCCAGGCTTGTGTAAAATTAGGTCCCTGCTGCTATCATTCTCGCGGGGCTTTCCTTGTTAGCAAACGTCCTGTAAGGCCGAGGCGGCCCCGCCAGCTGCTCTCCTGCTGGCCGGAGACGGGTGAATGGCGGATTTCTTGGTTCTGCGCCCGCCCCTCTCGAGGCCGCCTCGAAGTCAAGGGGACTTGGGGGTCGACCCTGCCCACGGCCCTTGCCAGGCGCCAGCCAGCCGGCTAACGGCGGCGCTGGGCGGGCCCGTCCCCATCAGGTGACCGCGAAAGGGCCGGGTCGGCCTCACGTGACGACGCCGACGCTGAGTCTCTTACTTCCCCGTCGTTGGCTCAGTAGCCGGCTGGGAGAAGTTTCTTGCTCTTTGGGACGGCGCGACAGGAGACGACACTCCTCCACCACCACCACCACCACCATGCTGGCTCTGATGCTGACTTTGCTCCTGGCCGCCAGCTCGGCGGTGCTAGCCGAGCCCCTCAAGTACCTGGACTGCGGTGAGTTGCCCTTTGCTCCTCCAGCGCCCTCGCCTCGCCGCCTGGCGCTCCCTCCCCTTAGCCGAGGCGCGCGGCGCTGCCACTGTCATTGGCTCCAAAGAGATGGGCGAGATGCAGAGGTGAGCCCTGCTAGGATGCCCCGCACCTGTCAGACTGGACAGGTGGGCGAGTGTCAGACTAGGCAGTAGCCCACTCACACCAGAGGGTGGACGTCTCACGTTTGGGAGGGCGTAAGCCTGGCAGCCACATGAGTCAAGGCGCCCAAATTGGAATGCAGTGTGATGTTTCCTTACTCTCTAGCACAGGGCTCTCCAACCTTGGGTCCGCAGATGTTGCTGGACTACAGCTCCCAGAATCCCTTGCCATTAGCCATGCTGGCTGGGTATGCTGGGAGCTGTAGGCCAGCAACATCTGGGGAATTATCATGTTTTAAGACAGGATCAATATATAACCTCCATATCGTGCAGTTTCTTTCAGCCCTTGTCTACATTAGGAGCTCCACCTAAGAACATGTCTGTCAGGAAACTGGTTTGTGGGTATTAGTTGTTTTGTTTGGGGTGGCGGGTTGATTTACGTTTTGTATTCAAATTGGGAGGAGAAAAAACGGGTTGGTTCTCATGGGAAACTTTCAGAGGGCCAGTGGATCTGTCAAGACAGAAAATAGGAGCTCTGAGGTCGGGGAGAATGATGCCCATAGCAGAGTGAAGAACTTCCATTCCCTCACCACAGTTATCCCCAGATAAAGAAAACTTTGTTTTCTTCAGGGGCTGCTTCATATGCAACATCTCCCCTACACAGAGAGGTAATTTCCATCTGGAAAAAAATGTGTGAAGCAGCCATGTTTCTTGCAGAGGCTGCCAGTATAGATGCAGGTTTTTTTTGTTGAAACTGGGAAAGCTAGAATGGCCTTGGGAGTTCACACCATTTCCTTGCTCCTGCGGTCGGAAGTAGCTCTGTGAATGAGTCACTGGTGGTATAAAAGCTTTTACACAGTACGGTAATGCAAGGGTCTTGGCAATGAGTAGTAGAAGAGTCTTTGGGGAGTGTGGTGGATTGAAAAGAGGCAAGGATACCCATGGTCCAAAGTATGGCATCATAAGGCCCAAGGGCAGGGGTGAGGAACCTGTGGCCTTCCAGATGTTGTTGAACTCCAGTTCCCATCAGCCCCAGCCAGCATGGCTAATAGTCAGGGAAGGTGGGAGTTATAGTGCAACAACTTGTCTGAGCGTGGAAAGCTAAGCAGGGTCAGGCCTGGCTATTACTTGGATGGGAGACCCCTCCTCTAGTTTCCTGCATTGAGCAGGGGGTTGGACTCGATGGCCTTGTAGGCCCCTTCCGACTATAATCTATGAAATCTATGAAAAACATCTGGAGGGTCACAGATTCTCCACCCCTGCCCAAGGGGATATATCCCCCAAGCACGGGTGCAAGTTTGTGCCACTCAGGGTGCAATCCTATGCATGTTTAGACAGAAAAAAATTCTACAATTCTCAGCATTCTCCAGGCAGCCATGCTGGCTGAGGAATGCTGGGAGCTGTGTGACTTTTTCCTGTCTAAACATGCATAGGATTGCACCCTTAATCAGTATACCAGTGGGTTGTATACAATGCTGGCTGTGCCGTAGGGGAAAGTGCTTCCACTCATGACAGTTGGGGAAACTAATTTTCACTGATTCCCCCATCCACTTAAATCTGCCCCCCATAGCAGCTTCTGAGGGTTGGGGGCTTATACGGCATGGAGGCTGCAGTAGTTAGGGGGGGCAGGTGAAAATTGGGCGCCCCAAATTGTACTTCCAGCTAGTATAAAGCCACCATTGGATACATCCCAGGCAGCGAAATACTTTTTAAAAGGTGTGTGTGGCAGAGCTGTGTTGCTATGTTCCACTCCTGTTGCGTATATTGGTAACTTAGCTACATTCTCATTCACATGGTTTAGTGCACAGAGCAGGCAAGGCAGTGCATCTGTCACAGCAACCAAGGAAGCCATTCAATACATTGATAGGGATTTGTCCCAAATTAACAGTGAAATGCTGTGGGAAATACAGTTCTAGGTGGTATATGGGTGTGTGCATAAGCCAGCCTTCCATATGTTTTGGAATACAACTCCCAGCATTCCTGACCATTTACCATGCTGGCTGGGGCTGGTGGGAGTTGAAGTCCCAAACAACAGGCAGCAAATTGGGGAAGGCTGGCATAAGCTGCTGAAAATGCTCTCCCATAAATTGAAGTCATTAATTTGCTGCTGCACTAAAAATACAGCAGCCATAATAGCAATGCCATCACCATGCTGGCTGGGGATGATAGGAGCTGTAGTCTAACACATCTGGCAGGCATCAGGTTGGAGAAGGCTGATATACAGGATAATGTATATGGGGCTTTGCTATGATTTCACAGTCACAGTCCCTGCTTCCTTCTTTTGGTTTCAGAGCTGATTTGAAACAAATTGTTCAGCCCAGTGCACAGTTAGCCAGGAGTAAGCCCACTGTACATAATGAGATTTACTTCCAAGTGTAGGATTGCGCTGTAAGGCTGTAATCATAAACACACTGCGACTGACTTCTAGTAGTTGTGTAAAGATCCATAGGATTGCACTGTAAAGGTGCAAGCCTGTAATGTACTTTCTAGAGAGTAAATTCCAGTGTACTCAGTGAGGCTTGCTTGTGAATAGTCATGCATAGATCTGGATAGTGTGACTGGCCTGCTTTGTTCTGCTCTTGGACAGACAGGCTTTTAAATTTATTAGCAATTTAAATACAAATTCAGCAGTTTCATGAGGCCACAACTTCTTGCATGCATAGCTGGGGAAACTGTCAAAAACTAGGAATGAAATATTGATGCATCACTAGTCATGTGAGAATACAAGTCATGTTATGAAGGACACAGGGCTGATTCACACTTTTCAGCACATTTGCTGTGGGTACGCTGGTGCTTTCAGAGCTGAACATTGTAAAATGCAGAGGGGAGATGCTTTTGTTGACATTCATCCCATGTTATTGTTCATTTTCTCTGTTCTGCCCTCACTGTCAAATTTTAGAATGTAAGGTCCTTGGGAGCAGGGACCTGTCCATCTTCCTTCCTTTTGCTTCTATTGTAAAACACTATGTACATTGGTGGCACTGTAGATATGTGTAGAAAAGCCAGTTCCCAACATTTTGTCATAATCCTCTGCAACCAAGAAAATTCAGATGAAGAGGCAAAGCTAGGACATAGAAGCAGGCATGGTTCTTAGTGGCTGGGATCATCTGGTCAAGGAATGAGGACCCAGAGGTGTTCCTGAACATACCTCTTGATTTTCTTACATATGAATTAATGCTTGCTATTCATTCCTATGGGGAAAATAAAAGCTCTGCACTTGAGAATAACTTTGTGCTGAGGGCTCTCCTGACTTGGGCTGGCCTAACCATCTCTGAGAGTGATCCCACACTGGAATTGTGCAACCTCGTGGCCTTTGTAATATATCAGCTGTCCACTTGCACACACCATAATGATGGCATTTCCCTAGCAAATAATAATAAACAGTTGGGGATAAGTAGATGTGTGCTACCACAGGACAGTTGGAGCTCCAGGGTCACCTTTTGTCTCACAATGTTTGGTGACACGTCTCCCCTAATGGGGTTGGATCTAGACTTAGAGCAGACCCATTGATATTAATGTGTTTTAAGATAGTCATTACTAAATCCCATTGATCTGAATGGGTCTACTCTAAGTATGATCAAGTCTGGTTCCAACTGCAAACACTGGAATGTATATGGCAAATGTGTTTGCCTCAAAAAGTGTGAATTGGCCCTCAGATATTCCCGGGGAGAGTGGGGAAGAGTTTAACCTTGAAACATCATGTATCAAACTCTTCTCTCAGCATTGTATTTAAAGAAGTAACAAGTTTGAATGAGTTCAGTTCTAATTTTTGTGACTTAGGCTGCAATCCTAAACACATCTACTAGGGGGTAAACTCCACTAGTGCACATAGGATTGCATTGTTAATTTTAATGCTGGGCTTGGAACGATTCAAATCCACAATTAAGTCCTCAATCCTAGGCATACTTACCCAAGAGGTTGCCCCATTGAACACAGTGGGACTTACTTCTGAGTAAATAGGCATATGATTATGCAGTAAAAGTTTGTCCCACTAAAAACCACTGAGATCTGAGAGGCTGCAGGTTTAATTTTTACCCTGTGAATGTTTCACTGAAGACTTAACAGCACTCTCGGATTGCTTAATTTGATGGCATTCTTCTTGTGAGGATGCTTAGTCCGGGAACTGGTGAAAATGAGGCAGTGCTATTTGTATAAAACAAGCAAATATCTGAGGAACATGTGTCCAAGAAAACGGGAAGATGAGTTAATTCAGCCTTCCTCAACCTGGCACATTCTAGATGTGTTGAACTACAACTGCCATCCATCCATAACCAGCATGGCTGGGGATGGTGGGAGTTGCAATCCAACACATCTGGAGGGCACCAGGCTGTGGAAGGCAGAGTTAATTGATGTGGGATAGAAAATAAAGTTATCTACTATGTAAGAATCATATTTGCACAAATAGCAGTCTGTTTTGATTTTACTCATGGAAGATTATGAACGAATCTCATTCTTCTGTCCCCATAAACTTCAGCCTAACTACCGTAGATTGTGCTACTTCATCTTCATTCATCTTCTGGTTTGTTTACATATAACTTTGTCATCCACATGGAAAAAAAAACACCTTTGGGGCCTAGATACAAATAACACTGCAAGCTTTACCAGGGATAGCAAGTCATTCATTGTCACTCAAATACTTGATAGGATTTGTAAGAGGGAGAAAGGTAATGGTTCCACCACAGTATCCTTGGGCATTGTTAGGC
Source organism: Shinisaurus crocodilurus (assembly GCA_021292165.1). Classification (NCBI taxonomy): domain Eukaryota; kingdom Metazoa; phylum Chordata; class Lepidosauria; order Squamata; family Shinisauridae; genus Shinisaurus; species Shinisaurus crocodilurus. The sequence goes on from CM037876.1 coordinate 271,716,939, forward strand.
TAGTCATTTGTCCTCTATGCATAGATGCCTTTGGTTGATTGTGGAACTCTCTGTGCCCCAATCTTAAATGTAACAAACAGTAGTAATTTCAGTGATGGATTTCAGTGAAGCTTATTTCCAAGTAGTATGTTTAGCATTGGAGGTGTATTGCCTAAGGCAGAATCAGGCCAGGTTATGTAATCTTCCCCTCTTTCAGCTGAATCTGTGCCATTTAATGCCTTGCTTCTCACAGCCACTTCATTGGTTCAAGATGGACAACTCATATTTTCCCTTTGCAGTTGTCCTGGATTTGGGTGGGGGGGGGAGGAAGCCATTTATGCTTGAGGAGTACACTTTGGCAGAAATTTAATGAAATTGGCTGCAAAAAATTCTGCATTCAGCTAGGAGGTATAACTTGAAAACCCTGATCAATAAATAGGAAGACCACCAGGGATCCTATTGTCATCAGTGCTCATATTCTGTGACACCACTTCATTTCTGACCATTTCTATGAAGTGATTTCAAGGATGAAATTTATTTATTTAAAACATCTTTAATGCACTAGTTCAGGTGCTGCTGCACTGTGCAGTAATTGTGCCTCCCCATTGTATGATGTATCATTTATTCTGCATTAGCATCCTGTTGTGCACTATAGCAGAAATTGTTTCCTGTCCTTAAGCAAGTAAGCTGTTCCTGCTCAGGATTCTCTCTCAAAATCTCTTTGCAATTAAAAGTATTTCCCTAAAGTTACAGGCTGCATTTTCTGAGTAGTTTCTCTTGTTTGCCTTCTGATCTTTCAGCCTAAATTCTATTTATGAGCCTGCCTGTTCATTAAAGTGATAAGCAAGGCTTGTCCTTGGTAGCTAAATTGACTTGCAGAGTCATGCTGTCACAGAGAGCTGCACTTATCACATGAAATGTGATAGATAAGTAAACTTTACAGGCTCTTGTATGGTACTCTGGACCTTGACCAATGACAGTCATAGTGTTGCATCCAAGACACTGCCTTGAATAGCAAGAGCATTTCAGTGATGGATTTCTTTGTTTCCCTCCTCTTTCACAGGTTCCAAAGATGGAAGTATTTTGGAGGTCAATGTGACTCCTTGCCCTACACAGCCTTGTGTTCTCCACAAAGGAGAGTCCTACAGCGTCAATGTCACATTCACTAGTAGTAAGTATAGCCAGTTGATTTCAGACTCCCTCTTAGACTGAAGCCTTTTCAGAGTTTGTGTTCTGCATTCGAACTGGGGACGCTTCAACTCATCCAGTGCTTTTACATGGAAAACACTTCCATTTAGGAAAAACCATGAACACTGCGTGTGGACCATTGAATCCAATATTGCAACTGCATAACTTTTGCTGTATGTACACATATGGAAATCTGCAAGTGGCTGTGGCTTTCTAGCCACAGCATGCAATGATCTACATCCAGTTCCATGGTTTTTCCTACATGGAAGTGTTTTCTCTATAAGAAACTCAGAGGAGGGAGGTGGAAATGAAGAATCTTAAACATAGTGGAGCACAAGAAGCTGCCTTCTACTGAGTCAGACTATTGATATCTAGCTCAGTATCATTGACACTGACTGGCAGCAAATCTCCAGGGCTTCAGAAAGGCATCTTTCCCAGCCCTACCTGAAGATTCCAGGGATTGAACCTGGGACTTTTTGCATGCAAAGCAGGTGCTCTGCCATGGAGCTACAGCCCTTTCCCTAGTGAGTGAGAGAGGGTGTCATCATCCCGTGTGTGTGTCCCCCCCCCCCCCATGTACTTGCTTATGCAGAAGTCAGGAGAATGCAGCAGAAGGGCATGTGAGGAATGTCTTTGGTGTACGGCAGCACTGAGGTGGCACTTTAGTCTCTCGTATGCAACTGTCCCCGTTCCGGGCCCTACTTCAATTGGCAGTGGCTCTTAATTTGTTAATCTATTTTTTATCCTTCTGCAGAGATTGACAGCCAGGGCAGCAAAGCAAAAGTATATGGAGAAATGATCCAAGTGGACATCCCCTTCCCACTTGATCAGCCAGATGGGTGCAAGTCTGGGATCAATTGTCCTATTCAGACGGGCCATTCTTACAGCTACCTGACCAAGCTACCCGTAAAGACTGAATACCCATCTGTGAGTGTCCCAACAGGCTGATCCCAGTATTTATAACTGCCTTCCACATGTCTTTACTTCATTTATGAAATAGGATGCTCATGGGGTGTGTGAGTGTGTGTTGTGTGTGTGTGTTGGAGCCACTCAGAGAACCATCATGCTGCCCCCTTTCCTGGGAATACCCAACTCTTCCTAGATTGGAGAGTGGGGGAAGTGGCCAGGGTGGATGTTCGGGGTTCTCCCTGCTTTAGTTCTCACAAATAGAAGATGGTTGTAAACCTGTGTCTGGACTGTACCACTTCAGACTGCAGGTGGTGGTGTTAGGTTTCACATGATGGAAAGCTTCCCACCTCCACCCCTTATGAAAAATACTTTCCAACGCAGAAAATCAGCATGTTGCGGAGGCAGCTTGACTAGAACCCTTCTCAACATCTATTCATTTGTTACATTTATATCCCGCCTTTTTCCTTCTTGCAAGGAACCCAGGGTAGCTTACATACATAGTCCTCCTCCTCTCCATTTTATCCTCACAACAACCCTGTGAGGTAGGTTAGGCTGAGAGTCAGTGACTGGCCCAAAGTCACCCAGTGTGCTTCATGGCTGAGTGGAGACTTGAACCCAGGTGTCCCCAGTACAACACTCTAAGCATTCAATCACATCAACCCCCACCTGCAGTCTGAAACATTATGGCCAGATACAGGTTTACCATGCCATCCTTTGTGTGAATTAGGCTCCAGACCCAACCACTCTTGATGTGAACTGGGCATGTTTAGCCTTCAGAAGAGAAGACTGAGGGGAGATATGATAGCGCTCTTCAAGTACTTGAAAGGTTGCCACACAGAGGAGGGCCAGGATCTCTTCTCGATCATCCCAGATTGCAGGACACAGAATAATGGGCTCAAGTTACAGGAACCCAGATTCCGCCTAAACATCAGGAAAAATTTCCTGACTGTTAGAGCAATACGCCAATGGAACCAACTACCTAGGGAGGTGGTGGGATCTCCCAATCCGGAGGCATTCAAGGTGCAGCTGGACAGCCATCTGTCAGGGATGCTTTCACTTGGATTCCTGCATTGAGCAGGGGGTTGGACTCGATGGCCTTGTAGGCCCCTTCCAACTCTACTATTCTATGATTCTATATGCCCCTTCCTCAACCCTTGGGGTGCAGGTGGAAAATGTTGCAGCCTTGTTGTAAAAAAATGGTCTGGGGCATCATCTCTTTGTTCATAGAGATAGTCCCGAGTCTGTGTTTGAGGGCCATATTGAAGAAAGTAGAGAAAATGCACAGCATATGTTCTTTAGCAGTAAAACTTGCTGCTTAATGTGGGATCCCCAGATTCCAGCCCGGATGGGAAGTGTTTGGAACCCATCTTGGTCCAAGGTGTGACAATTTCTCTTATCCCTCCCTCCCCTTCCACAAATAAGTCCTCATGTCTGGATGTCTGAGGATCAACTTTTCTCACTACTTTCCTCTCTTTTTCAGCTTAAACTAGTTGTCAAGTGGGAGTTAACTGATGACCAAAGCCAGATGCTGTTCTGTTGGAAGATTCCTGTCCAGATCACCTAAGAAAACCCTGCTTAACCCTTGCAGGCTTATGGGGGAGGGAAAAGAGGGGGTCTAGAGAGGTGTCAACTGCTTTGCTGTACAAGGCATTTCTTGCTTCAATTCCTGTAGCATCTGTGCAACAACTGCTCTCCTCCCCCAGAGTGGAAGTCTAGATGCAACAGGGGGTCCTAGTCAGAACTAATCTACTCAAGAGAGATTGGGGGAAGTCTCGCTGTAACTCAGGGCAAAGTTCTTGTAACCATTGACAGAAATGGTATGGGGGAGGATTTTGATTGCTTGAAATGGAATGTTTATCATGAAAATAAATTGTAAGAGAAAGTTGGGCCAATAAACATCGGGATGATTGCTGCTTGTCAACACTTCAGTGCCTCTCCTGGCCAGATGCTGGCTGCAGGCTTCCATCTGCTTCTCCCCAACCCCCTTCCCTGCTCTTTCATGACCTCAGCTTTCCTTGGATCTGCATTTACCTGGAGCCAAAAGAAGACTGAACAGCCACCTTCTGTGGCTACTTGCTGCAGAGGGAAAACTATCCTCTCAGTCGATGCCAAACCAAACGGCATTTGGTCTCTGCACAGAGAACATTTGTATTAACCATTTCGCACTATCTTGTAACTCACCTGGAGTTGCTGGGGGAGGTGTTCTCCCAATCCAGCCTCTTTTTCTAACTTTCTTTTAATAAACTCTTTGTGATGAAACATCTGTCTTGTCTGGGGATGGTGAGGCATTTACTAGCGGGGAGCTTATTGTGTCCCTATCATTGTGCATCTGAAGATAACGGAAGGCCTTTTAAAATTAAATTGTCTCTGGCAAACATAACCTAGTTGACTAACTGCAATCTGCTCTCTACTGGGTGAAGTGATGGAAGAAACTTGCAGAGTCTTCTCTCTTCTGCAGTTCCCTTTGCTTAGCTCTGTTCCAGCCACTAGTCATATGCTTCTGAAAGTGTAGAGAATAGCTTGTGTATGTGTGACTGAGGATGGGATATAGACACTGCTGAGTTTGAAAACAATATGGTTGGGGGCAGGATGCTCCCATTCAATCAGTCTTTCAGAGTCCCCTTTTACAACTTCACTCTCTGTTTTTCCTTCCCATTGAATCAGCAAGATCTGGCTTTTAACTACCTCTTCCCACTGGCTTCTAGCTCTAAATCTGGGAAGCAGGAAACGGGGACACTTATCACCAGCCCCAGTCTATAAAGCCATAAGGCACAATATAAAACCATTTATTTAACTTGTATTTTTTGCCCCAATAGAAAGCACCGCAGAGAGCACTTCCTAAACTAATGAGCTGTAATCCTTCCTGCTTTCTAAACTATTGTTCCAGCAGTCACAGAAAGTGCAGGGTGGATGCCCATGGCTTGGTATGAATAGAGGGAGACTGAGCCAACAAGCCCTTTGGAGTCCAAGCCACAGTGCCAGACTCTAAACAGGATGTCATACACGCTGAAGAGGGCCACCCCCTGCTCCAGGCTCACGTATGGGAGACCGTGTCCCTTGCCTTGCTAGTGAGAGGGGCTTTGAGGGAGTGGGTTACACAGGGACTGGGACGATTCAGCAAGCAGCAGCTGAAATTCCTAGGATACCTGTGGAATGGCAGTGTTCCTCATTCACTGTAGAAAGAATATACAGTCCATTAGTATCTCTGTTGCTTGTGAGATGCTGCTCATTTAGCGCACAAAGCTGGAAGGGTCCTGTATTCAGTGTCACTTGACCAACTGGCATAGGGACTAGACTCAGGCTGTGCATCTGAGGACAGTAGGGCAAGGACTATAAGTAAAATTAGAAAGGTAAAGAGATCCTACATAATGTGGGGCTTGAATGGGGGTGGGGGGGAGTGAGTACTGTACACAGAGATGAGGCCTTGTGAGAATAATTCTTGGGGGCATAAGATCCTGCAAGTTCATGATACGAATTGAGGGGCAAAAAGGGATGAACATACTGTTGGCCCACACAGTGCAAGTTAGTAATTGGAGGCCAAGAACCTCTGATAAAAATGGGAATGGAAACTTATCAATAGCACATGATTGGCAGGCTGGAACCTGAGTGTTTGCACTGTGGCTGAAGCAGGAAGCTTGTGCTGAGCAGGCCAGCAGCAGCCTTTGCAGCTTCCCACTGGCCTTCGTCCTTGGGAGTTTAGCCCAGGATGCCGTGTTGAGTTTCTGCTCTTTGGGAAACAAAGGGTTTTAAAGCTGCTGTCCCAGTAACTTTTCCAGCTGGACCGACTTCCAGTTCTCAAAGCAAAGGGCTGAAAGGGTTGCCTCTGTTCCATCGCCACTTTTGGAGTCACGCTGCCTCTGGATTCTCCGATGTCTCTGGCACGCAACGGTGGGGCTCGGCTAAAGCTACGTAGCCAGGCAAGCAGTTGCAGTGATAGGAGCCCTCGGTGTTCTCGCATGTACTTCCTTCACACAAGGTCACAGAGGCATTTGCTTCCTCACACTCATTAACATCTGATGTGGGGGTAAAAAAAAAAGTACTTCTCAGGCCCATGGGTACATAACCTATCACACTTTCCTTGGTCCAGTATTTTCAGTAGAGTATTTTAAATGAGATGCTGAGTGTACATGAAACTTGAAAGCACCCATGTAGGTTCCATTCATCAGCCTCTACACATGTAGCATCTGCGTACCAGCATGGCTTCCCACTGGGCTATAGATTTCTGTGTGTGTGTGTGTGTGTGTGTGTGTGTGTGTAAGTGCACGTATACAGTGGTGCTGTCAGGGTAGGACTTCGGGGCAAAAGTCCAGGGCCCCACTCAGCAGAATGGGCAGACTTAAATTTTTAAGTAAGTGAAGTAACACATGTTACCATCTAAGGAGGAGGGCTTCTGTAAGACCAGTGGCTTGGATTCAAGATCTGCCATGGGTGGAAGGTGCCTCCACCCCATTTTTTGGCATCCCCCTCCACACCTCTGTGTAGGGGACTGCAGTGGTTGTCATGGGGAGGAGGAGGCAGGGAAGACCGCTTCCACCAGTCCTATATGCCTAAATCTGGATCAAACTCATTAAGTCCAGAGACTAAAATTACCTAGCTACCTCTTTATGTAGGAGCCAGCACAAGGTGATTATAACCTTTTAAACATAACAATGGGATCTGGAACACGCAATGGCTAAGTCTCCTATGTGTACCCAAAGTCTCATTTCAATTGGAAGTGACTCAAAATTTCCCACACCAAAAAACATCTACAATGAGCAGAATCCACCAAACAACCCACCCACTAGGACCAGACACTGATTCTTTCCATCTCACATCCTCTCTGGGTTAACCCGGTCTGGGGCTCTACATTGCCAAAGGTAGATGGGGTAAGGCACTTCGTGCTGTGAAAGGGACCTACTAGTAACCGAGCATGGAACTGAAGCTACTCTCTCAACAGCAATTTCCACTAGTACTTGCCTCGGGAAAAGCATTCCTGTTTTTCTATGTATAAAGGTCCCTTTTTAATGGCTGAAACAGAAGCTCTGAACAAACATACCTGGATTTTGCAGCTACCAATTTATTTTTGCTGATTTGACGAGGGAGGCCTCCTTACAGGGACTCTCAGCAAGCCAGTTAATGATGATGTCAGTGATAAAAACCAGGTAAAAGGGAGTTTGCACTATGCAAACAGAAATAATACTTTTAATTCTACAATGCTGTCAAAATGACTCTGGGTACCGATGGGCTGACTTTTCTATTTATGCACTGAAGGGATCTGCGGAACATGTCTAAGGCACTTCCAGCAGGACTGTGGCTAGCACTGCAAGGAATCCTCCAGTACTGTGGGCTGTTTCAGCCATTACAATTGGAAGAAGTTCATAGATTCATAGATTATAGAGTTGGAAGGGGCCTACAAGGCCAATGAGTCCAACCCCCTGCTCAATGCAGGAAACTAGAGGAGGGGTTTCCTATCCAAGTAATAACCAGGCCTGACCCTGCTTAGCTTTCCACACTCAGACAAGCTGAGCCAGCATGAGCCACAGGCCTACATGATAAACATTTAGCTTCCATCCACTTCTTTTGTTTGTGAGACATCTATGTATCCTTTTATTCAGTAGTGGGAACACGTATGTAGAGCCACGGCCACTTGCAGTTCCATACAGAATTTCTGTGGTCTACAAACAATGGATTGTATCCAATGTTAGTCTAACTGAAGTCCCAGCATGGACAATGGCCGGAATGATGGGAGTTGCAGTGCAACATGTCCGGAGAGCACCGGGTTGTGGAAGGCTGGTCCATTCTGTGCAGTAAGGTTTTCCCCAAGAACTTGCAGTACTTAAGGTTGCCAGCTTTTGGGGGGCAGAGGTCCTGTGCCAGGAAATAGAAGTACTGAACACTGTTTGGATTAGTGCCTGTAGCAATGTACGGCTCAGAGTTCTGTATGCGTACTCTCAGAATATCTCTAAATAAATAAGTAATAAATAGAATTTGCATAGTCCAGCCTTCCCCAACCTGGCGCCATCCTGATGTGTGTGTGACTGCAACTCATTCCCAGCAAGTTCATGTCAGAGGTGAGATTCAAACAGGGGCCTTCCTGATCCGTAGGCTGCCTTTTAGCCACCATCTCTCTACTTCTGCAATGTCTGGGCTGGCCCCTTTCCCCTTCGTGGAGCCACTTACCCACACAGGCCATGAGAATCAAGTCTAACTGGAAGCCATCAAAGCAGTCACAGGTGTAGCCCTCCTGTACGCGCACACAGCGTCCATTATCACAACCATTCAGAATCCCACACTCCTCTGCTCGCAGCCCTTCAAAGCTGCTGTGGTGCCCTGAAGAGATGGAACAATAAGCCTGTAGGGAGGGAGCATTCTACGTCCACTTTTTACTATAAAGAAAACATTTTTTTTATTTTAAATATTAAAAATATAAACCAATTTGCTACTAGTTCCTGTTCCAGCAAGTGAGATAGATAGATAGATAGATAGATAGATAGATAGATAGATCTCTTCACTTGGATTAGCACACCTGGCTATTTAAAGGTAGCTGTTACAGCAGGGGTGGGAAACTTTGGCAGGTCCTGGATCTATTTTCACCCCCACCCCCAGATTCTCCCAGACTGCTCGGGCAGCAAAACAAATCAGTGATTTGTCACCAAAATTCAGTGGCAACCTGCTACAGAGGTAACTTGGTCAAAGTTAGCTTGTTCTTGGACTAAATTTGACTTTTCTACCACTATGGTAACTAGGCCAAATTTAGCTTGAAAACAAGCTAAAATTGACCTAGTTACTGCTACGGAACAGGAATCCAACAGGGTTTTTTGCCATAGTAAATTTTGGTGGTGGCGGTGGGAGGGAGAGAGGGTCAGTGGGGACACATGTAGCCTGCAGGCTGTGTGTTGCCCACCCCTGTGTTACAGGACTTCTGCTTGAGCTGGGAAGCATCTGGCTTGAACAGAGGGGCTGCACCCAAGATTTTCCTACATACCTTGGGGTGGGGGAAGGGTCCCCCAGTATGCAGGAACCCATTCTTGGGCAATCCCTGGGCCTGTTTTGGCACCCAGCACATCTGTGTATGGGACACCCATTTTACCAGTCCAGGGAGTGATATTGTGGGGGGGACACTGTTTACCAATCAGGAGAGTGATAATGTTCGCATAAAGCTTGGATTATTTATTTGTAGCACTCCCCTGGACATAAGCTGAATTGAACACTATTTTGTTCTGTTTTTATTTTTCTCCGATATTTACCAGTTTGGTCAGGCAAGTAGTGAGGCTGTGTCTGTACTGGACGGAGTTGTGGTGCTTGTAGGGCGGTGCCATCTTCAAAATCATTTCTTTGTTCTCTGTTGGAGAGGCTGGTGTCAGACGCACCATACTCAAGACCTAAATGATTATAATAGGGCTCCAAATCTGGGCTGTAGAGTCCATAATGGTGGTCTTCATGATTTGGTTCGTATTCATAGCCAGGCCTTTCTCGGAGTCCAGCCTCACTCCTGGCCACATTGCACAGTTGAGCAAAGTCCTCTGGAAGGAGAGATGGAGAAAAGAGTTTGATAAAAGGGCCACCTTCCCCTGCATGAACCTGCCTCAGTACTGCAATCATCACCCGAGGCCTTTCTCCAAGTCCCTCTGCATTTTGAGGCGAGGTGGTTGATGACCAGCGACAGGGAATTTCCTGTGGTGGTACCCCACTTATGGAATGCTTTCCCCAGGCTCAACTACATCTGGAGGACACCAAGTTGGGGGAAGGCTGCAATTTTCAGCAGCTGTTCAATTTGTCTATGAAAAGGTTTATCTTGTGTTCCAGGAGGAAGGTTTTTTTCTATCTGCTTTTTTCCAAGGCTTCTCTCAACCCCAGCTCCTCGAGATCAAAGAAACTGAGATCCACAACAAGAGGCCACTGACATGGGATAAAATTAGATCTGTGACACAGGCCAGGTGGAGAAGCTCATATGCTGCATTTGCATGTAACAATAAGTCAGAATTCTGGAGAATCCTGGCTTATCATGCATGAGCAGTGTGTGCTTAATCGCTCCTGCTTGGTTTCTCCTGCCAGTAGGAGTATCTAAAAGAACCAGAAATTAATCAAGAGACAAAACGTAGCATTACGTCCAGGCCAGGACCCTTGACTTGTTGCTCCTAAACTAGCCAGGAATCGGAAACCAACTACAAACTCTGGCTTCTGATTCTGGCTTCTTATGGGATCCCTCTTCTCCCCAAATCTTAAGTGACTGGTGCATTCTCACCAGAGGACCTGGGGGGGCAGAGTGCACAGTCCTGACTCCAGGCCTCTCCATAACGGCAGCAGCATTCTGTGTACGTGGTTCGTTGCCCCAGCAGTGGCTCAGTACAGATGTAATTGGAAACTCTCTCCCAGCAGATGTCCAAGTGAATGTCAAGTCCGTTCACATCATCTGTCAGTGAATGAAACAGAAAAAGCCACTGGAAGATAGCAGAGGAAAGTGAGATGACCAGAAGAAGACAGAAGCACAAGGAGGAGCTGTTATATATGCTGGATGAAGATAATCTACTGACTGGTGGAAGCACTATGGCCCAGTGGTGCAGTCCACATGTTGTAAAGAGAAGGTCAAGTCCTTGAAATTTCTGGTTGAAAATATTAGATACTGAGGTTGGGGAAGTCCTCTACATGGAACTTCTCCTAATCAGAATAATCAGTATTGGGCTGGATGAACCATTCGTCCAATAGAGTATGAAGCTGATCCTTTATTTCTAAGTTTAGGAAATGGTTCATATTTATTCATTTAAGCTATTTTTATCCCACACTTCAGAACAAGTGCTTTCAGGATGACTAACAAATCCAAAGGTTCTCCCCCTACTCCTTTTATTCTTACCATAACTCTGTGAAGTAGGTTAGGCTGGGAGACTGCGACTGGCCCAAGATCACCCAGCGAGCTTCATGACCAAGTGGGGATTTGAACCTGGGTCTCCCTGGTCCTAGTCCGACACTCTAAACCAGCCTTCCCCAATCTGGTGCCCTACAGATGTGTTGGACTGCAACTCCTATCATTTTCAGTCAGCATGGCCAAGGGCTGGGGATGATGGGAGTTGCAGTCCAACCTATCTGGAGGGCACCAGGTTGGAGAAGGCTGCTCTAACCACTACAACACACTGGCTCTCATATGTTGCATTTTTGCCATCATGTAGACATTGTCTTTTTTGATTCAACAAAATGTTGAAGTCTCAGGGTTCTTTCAGAGCTATTAAAACCTGCTTTTAGAGGCCATTTGCACATACTACTCACCTGCAGTGTTGGAGATGTTGATGCAGCGGTTGTGGGTTGCATCCAGCACCAGGGGAAGGCTACAGAAGCAGTGGTAGGAACCGGCTGTGTTGAGACACTTGCCATTTGCACAGGCCTCTTCATTCTCACACTCGTCTAGATCTACAGCCACAGGAATTCAGCAGAGAGTTTACACCAGCAAATGTGGAGACTGACCTTTGACCCTCTCACACAAATAGTTTCCCCCAATCAGATGTGCATAGGATTTCAGGCAGCACCTTGCTCACCCCATCTGATGCTTTTCAATAAAGGCATCATTCCCTACACATGGTGTGGGCAACTCTACAAAGCATAGAATGGTATATCAGCAGCCAGAAAGAAGCTTCTCACCAACACATTCAAGCCTGCTGGAGTCATAGAAATATCCAACGCGGCAGAAGCAAGTGTACCCCGGCACTGTGTTCACACAGTGTCCATTACGACAGACCTCAAGGCTGAACATTTCACACTCATCAGCATCTATGGAGTGAGAGAGAGAGACTTCATCAGACTTCATCAGACACAGAAAACAAGCATCTAGGACCAATGGGGATCTTGCCCAATTTACTGCCAACAGTGGTGATTTTCAAACTGTCTGTCTCCAGGAAACCCTTTTCACACCAACTTGTCCACTTCAGAACTCCTGTATGTTTCCTGTAGAACCCCTGCCTGTTGCAGAGGATTCAGTGATGCATTCCAGGGTGCATATTCATTTCACGTGGGGTGCTGCACTGGTCAGGCCTGCTGTGCCTCATCATTGCCCTAAGTGAACTTAGGTAGGGATGTATGGCACTGGGAATTCTGTTCTGTTTGAGCCTGATGGGATTCCAAGTGTTTCCATTCCAGGAAGTGGCAGCAGACTGTAGCGGATTTCTCCCCGATTCCGGAAATGTTTTGCACATATTTTTTTCAGGTCAAGCCATTTGCGCAAATTGTAATTTGCACAAATTGGATTTTGTTTATTTGTGGATCTTGACATTTATGCAAATTTCCCCGGTCTTTTTCAAGTGCACAAGAATGCAGATTCAGCTGTCCGATATGTGTAGTCTTGCCTTGCCAATTTCCTTGTATGTTTCAGCTGTCAACAGGAAGTGTACTGGAGTAGGTAACATACAAGGAAACTGACATGGGAAGACTGCATATAGGTTGATTTACAAACAGTTGCCAAGGACTGGGGAGGAAATAATACTAAGAGAGAGGAGGAACCCATTTGCGCAATTCAGAAGTACCGAAAAAGAAAGCAAACAAAGTAAGTGCACGAAGGGGGGGGGATGGAACAATATCTCCCACTTGGCAATGTAATCCTCTTGCTATTAAGTGTTGAACTGACACTTGTCAGTGTCCTCCTCCCTTTCAACACTTCCCCAGGTCTCCAATAAGTCCAGAAAGGGGAGTTATTGGCTCCCCACTTCTTTTCACAGCTCCTCCTCAGAGCTGTGCAAATTTCCCCTCTGTTCACAGTCCAGCCTTTAAATTTGCACAAATTTAGAGGCTGGGAAGTAAATGGAGGGGAAATTTGTGCACATTTAAAGGCTGGGCAAATTTCCCCTTCATTTAGTTCCCCCAGCCTCTAAATTTGCACAATTTGTGCAGCCTCCAAATGGGGGAAACAAAACAAAATCCACCAGGGCTGAACTGGAAAAATCTGTCGAATTTTCACCCCCAAACGGAATTCTCATACATCCCTAAATTCTGCATTAGACATGCAGTGGGGTTTTGTAAGACATTTTTTTGAAAAAAGTTATTATTTATTATTAACATTTATATATAGCCTTATTTGCTAAAAAGCCATCAAGATGGTGAACAACAATTTAAAACAATAAAACCTTAGTACAATTAAAAAGAACATTAAAAACTACAAGACATTAAAACAACTACATAATTTAAAAGGCTATATAAAAAAGATGTGTCTTCACATGCTTCTAAAAGTCACAAGAGTAGGGGCCAATCGTGGTTCTTGAGGGAGCTCATTCCACAGTTTGGGACTGGGTCTGGGAGCAATGCAGGAGAAAGCCATTTCACATGTGCCGGACAAGCAGGCCTCTGTGGGTAATGGTGTCCTCAAGAGGCTCTCTCCTGCAGATCTTAATAACCAGGCAGGTTCATAACAGCAGGTTCATAAAATAATTAATTCATTCCAGTATATATGAATATTATAAGCATGCTTTGAATGGGAGTAAGTTTTTGTATGTTAGGATCTTTCCCTCACCAGGACTAAGGGGATAGTGTTGAACTGAGGATTCATAGCTGATATCTGCCCTCTAGAAGAGAAGGGACAGTTCAAATCCAAGAATTATTTGGAAATGTGTTCCATTTATTCCCAGACCTTTATCAAGGGAACCCCAGAAGTTTCTAACTAAAACCAGCACTTGGGTGCTTCCAGACTGATGGCTCTTAGCTCATTGCTCTTTCACAATAACCTACATGTAGAATTGCAATTGATTTTTACACTTCAGGGCATATGGCACTTTTTTGTGTGTACATCCCGTCTACACTATTAGGTGTGACGTTGCCATGTGGGGAGGGACAGAGCACACCATTTTAAAAATCAGTATTGTCTATCAATTTGTGCTAAAGCACTTTTTAAATTTAAGAACTATTGCACAAATACCTTCACAGCTGTAATTTGCAGTTTTGTGTGTTCTTAATCTTTTGTTATGATCTATGGTTCAAACAAATGAACAAACTGATCTGAAAACTACAAATTTCCCCCAGCAACATGCAGATGCAGGAAGGTGTGTTTTAGGTGCACTCTAGTAAGGATGTGACTGCAATCCTGCTCCCTCATGATCTCCTACCATATCAGATGTTTTTTTTTACTTCTAGAAGACTCAGAACTTATTTTATTTGTATCCATTTCATTATTAGTTGTGGCAACATCCTTTGCTTCTATTCTCCAATATAGTCTTCAAATTGAGTTCTATCTTTTTTTCCATATGCCTTTCCCAGAGATAGAGATTGCCTCCCTCAGTCCAAGGGGCTGCCTATGGATTACCGGTAGTTATTATTTCCTGGCATGTTTTCTTACTATCTGCCAATTTGTTCTTTATAACCTCATTCTCTATAGAGTTATCCCCAACTCTAAAGATGGTGTTTCCTTCTGTACCTTCTTTCTCAAATATTTTAACAAGTTGGATTACAAACCATTTTGTGGGGCGTCCAAATATATTAGGGATGTGTGAGGAATGTGATTGGGTGTGTGTGTGTGTGTGAAAATTCTGATGGATTTTCAAGATTCAGCCCCCTGGATTCCAGTTGGTTAGCGCTGTTGTGCAAGTTGAGCCAGCTCGAGGACTTAAGTTCCATCTCTAATGGCAGGCTGTGGTTTGCACTTAAAAAAAAAAAACCCACTAAGGAAATTTGCACAAATCACGCCATTTGCAAATAGCAAAATTCCTTAGCGTTTTTTTTTTAAATGTGCAAACTGCGGCCTGTCTTAGAGACAAAAGTCTGCAGGAAAAAACCCAACTCAGCCCGCTTCCAATCATTGGATTGGAAGCAGGCAGGAAGTCCACTGAGCTCAAATGAGCCAGACTTCCCAGCGTCAGTGCAACCCTAATATATACTTATATTTTGTATCTGTCTGTTTCCCCTTTCCATGGCTAATAGCAACTTGCAGGGAGGGGTGATTTCCGTAAAGGAAATGGTGCAGGAGTGGGGAAAAGGGTTAAATCCCTTCTCTCCCAGTGCCACAGCCCCAATACAAAAAGGACACCTTCACTTGCTGCAACTGCTTTTAAGCCAAGAAAAAAGAGGTTGAGGGTTCCAATCATGGATTCATAGATTTCAGAGATCATAGAGTTGGAAGGAGCCTACAAGGCTATCGAGCCCAACCCCCTACTCAATGCAGGAAAGAGGAGGGGTCTCCCATCCAAGTAATAACCAGGCCTGACCCTGCTTAGCTTTCCATGCTCAGACAAGCTGAGCCAGCATGAGCCACAGATCTTCCACATCATATCTATTTTGGTCTTCAGATACTTGGTAGAAAAAGAGAAAGGTGTACCTGTGTAAGATGTCTGCCCAAAGATCAGCGTCCCTTCCACAGGGATATAGCCCTTCCCACTGGGGCAAATTTCAATATATTCCACTGGCAAAAATGGTGGAGAGGAAGAGAGAGAGAAAAAAAGCCCAACAGGCCAGGGAGACACAAAAACAGAAAGCAGGTTATTATAACACAGGACTAGGATATAGTAAGCAGGGATGTCCCCTCTCTTGGACTGGGTCTACCCAAGAAGACAATACTACAGAGCAATATTGTATACCTGAGCCAATGACAGGGCATGGATGTGTTTCACAATTGTCTCCCCAGGCTGCTCCTTCAGTGCAACAGCATTCCTCCTTGGTGGTGTTGTTGGCCAAGACACTGTCACATAGTGGGATGTCACTGATATGATAGTAGCACTCCTTCCTCTCTGAGCTGCCAGGATGCAAAGATACAGGCCTTCCAGGGTCCCCTGAAATTAGAGAGAAAATGTAACAGAGGCACACACTGATAACATTCTATTGGGCAATTTGTCCAACTCTGGAATTCTATGAAAGCTCCTCAAGCTTCCCCATTGATGAACATTATCTGGGAAAGCATGGCATCCTAAGGATTTTGCCATATAATTCATTCAACACTGTAAACACATTGTAATTTTTAGCACTATAAAATGTGTTTCCAACTCCAAACATTTTCACTGGGGGTTGTCTGTTCATTGCCAGTATAGAACAGTTTAGCGCTGGCTATGCTATATTTTGCACCTGGGAAAATGCAACTGACCCCAAATAGCAAGTGATTGCTCTCACAATTGCCATGTGGAATGTGGTTGTGCAACTGTCACGGACTTCTGTTAGAAGCTATCTCCCACATCATTAGTTACAAGCAACACAGTTTTCCTTCTCCCCATTGCATGCCATTTTGTGAACTTATTTTTTTACATTGTTTTAATTATTATTTTTAAATGTTTTCAATTTTCCTTAGATATTGGAGCACTGATGCGATATTAGCTTATGGGGGTGTCAAATCAGGAAGGCTACCCCCTCCCAATGCACTGTCTAACCATTATAGGAACCCTTAAATTTATTTTTTTTAAGGCTGTGTGCACTTGCCCAGTGTGCAAAGCCAATGTTCGAATGCTCTCATCAAAACCCATTAAACAATAACAACACACAATTTCAAACAGCAGCATGGCCAACTACCTCTCTGCAGTAAAGCTGCCTCCCATACAGTATATGGGGATGTGATGTGATGCTACAGGTGCCAGATCAGGGATTATTGGAGTCTCATACTAAGAATAAAACTTAGGTTGGGGCATACATTTTGGGGTCAGGCAGAAAAGCCTTAAGACCTCAAGTTTCATTTCCAAAACAAATGAGAGGTGGAAGTCAAATATATTTTTGTTTTTGTTTTGGAAATTTAATAAAATAAAAATAAAAGTTTCATTTCACTCACTGTAGATATATTAAAAGATTTTAAGCCATGCCTTCTAACATAGGAGTTAATCCATTTCTGACTGCCTTTCCTCACTGGCCAATGAGATGACTTTTTCAAATATCAATGAGGAACTATGTTTAGAAGTGAAGTCTTGTGTGAGTAATTCTTCTGACTCAACTAAATCAAAAGACCCTCTGTCTGATTAGCAAACCACACTGTACATGGGGCTTATGCAAGAAAGCCAACTTTAAATGTTAAGAACCTACAGCACTGCTTCCTTTTATATCAGGGGTGCAGAACCAAATCTGGCTCTCCTGGGTCCAAATCCAGTCCTCTGGAGTTCGCAAGATGGGCGTGCCCCTTTCCCCTGGCCTCACCCCCTTTCCACTGATCTTTGTGGTTTCCCAGCTTTTGTGGCGTATTTCCCCCATACTAAAAGATTGAAATGCCTCTCCTAAAGTTCAGTTACTGGCAGTAAGAGCTTTAAGCGAAAATATGCAGGTATTTTTGCTATGCTGGGCTCTGCGCCTTTGGCCCTGACCACCACTGGAATACGGTCCCCAAGAGCTTCTCCAAAATGGAATTCGGCCCTCGGGCTCAAAGAAGTTCAACATCCCTGTTTTAGATAGACCCATGAGAAGGACTTTGTGGTTCCTCTCACTGAGAACAGTGCCTCCAATTCTGCCTTGCATCGCTCTGCCCAGTGAACTCTCACCCATGCCTGCTCGGGGGCGGCACTCCCCTGCTTCTGTGTCGTACTCCTCGTGGTCACTGGGACACAGGCACAAGAAGGCTCCTTCGACATTCTCACAAAGGGCAGTCCCACACACAGCAACCATCAGCTCACATTCATTCACATCTGCAAGATACATAATCAGGTCCATCAGTACTCCAGATCATCATATTCCCCATCATGTATCCATGCATCCCTCCAAATCCAATACTTTCCCCACTTACCATCTCTTCCCCTCTTGTAAGAAGCTGGGCTGTCTATTTTATTTGTTCTGATGCACAACATTTCTCAGAATGTTAATTTCTTAGGGCGCAATCCTATGCCTGTTTAGACAGGGGGGAAAAGTCTTTCAGCTCCCAGCATTCCACAGCCAGCCATGCTGGCTGTGGGATGCTGGAAATTGTAGGACTCTTTTCTGTCTAAACAGGCATAGGATTGTGCCCTTAGAGACTTAGCGATGTGATGGCAACAGATCTGTGCTTTAAAGCATGGGCTGCAGCCACACTTTCTCCTGGTTGGGCTCTTAGTGCACAAATATGCCTCTCTGGGAGCAAAGCAGCTAGGGCAGTAATGGCGAACCTATGGCACGGGTGCCACAGCTGGCACACAGGGACCTCTCTGTGGGCACTCGAGCCATTGGTCACCAGATCGCGAAAAGACTGTCCCCTTCTGCAAAACACTAATGATTTTGTTTTTTCTCACAGTGTGGAACAGAATGATTTTATTCTAGAATTCCTGTTACAGAATTCTTTTCTACATTGTTATCACATTTAAAAGATTTTGAAGAATGATGCACAGAGCATGGCTTGGATGTAAAGCCCTAACAGTTGACCTGAGTGCTGCATGTGTTGCTCTCAAACTAACGGAGTATGAGCCAAGGTTTGACAAATTATCAGCATGCATGCAATAGCAAAAATCACATTAATTGTGCAAAAGCATGCCCAATGCAAACTTTTACCTAATGCAGTGTTTGCAGTCCAAGACATAAAGTGTTTAAAATGTGTTAAGCACGTTTAGTTTTCTTGTTTATCTTGCTCATCCTAGTACAGGTTGACTTTTACTTTTACTAATCCGACACCTGTAGAAGCAGGGAAAGGACCCGGGGTAAAGCTTGCCCCATACAATTTCAGTCTGGCATATAATCATATTGCAAGTTGAGAATCCCTTATCCAAAAATACATGTGCCTAATTATTTAAAAAGTTTATATAAATTCCCTTCAGGCTATGTGTACAATGTAGTACTAGAATAATTTTTGGAGTTGATTTTTTTCCCCAACAAAAAACTGTTTGTATCATCGAAAGCTCTGTTATTGTGGTTTTCTTTTAAGACAAAATATGTTAATTAGTTCGGACAACTGTATGAGTTGTTTTTCTAAAACTAAAACCTCGGTATTCAGGTTTAATTGCAGTGTTGGCACTTTGAAATAAATACGTTGGTTTTGTGTTGCAGTTTGGACACTTGGGCTCAAAAAGGTTCGCCATCACTGAGCTAGGGGGTAGGAGCTTCTGGGAGGGATGTGAACAAGAAAAGGATTTGGAGGTGGTATAATAGCCATCTTCAAATATTTGAAAGGTTGTCACATAGTCAGTGGAGCAAACGTGTTTTCCGCTGCTCCAGAGGGCGGCACCTGAACCCATGGGTTCAAATTACAAGAAAAAGGATTTAAGCTAAACATTAGGAAGAAGTTCCTGACAATACAAGCTATTTGACAGTGGAACAGATTGCCCTGGGTGGCAGACTCTCTCCTTCATTAGAGTTCTTTAAGCAGAGGCTGGATGGATGTCGATCGGGAATGCTGTAGTAGTAGATTTTGGGAATCAATTGGTTTAACCAGATGACCTCTGAGGTTCCTTCCAGTTCTATGAATCAGCACCCTCCTCTCAACTGTATGAAATGGCCTCTCCACTCCCTTGTGTTGTACCTACCCAGTATGAATTACATTCTAATTCATGGGTTGTGCTGACATCATATCTAGTTAGCTCTTTAGAAAAGTAATCAAGTCTTGGAGGTTCACCTGGGGCTACTTCAGCCCTATCCCTGCAGCATAATGGTCCAACCACAAAACAGTTTATTGCTAGGAATTATGAGAGGCTGGACTTTTAAGAGAGCAGAATTAACAAATATCAGATCAGAAATATGAACAGATCTATCTCCTTGAAGCACAAAGAGATCTTGGGCTCATATGTTGGAAGGTTGTCAGCATCCAGCACAAGGAACTAATGACTGGGTTCAGACAACACGATAACCCACACTCAAGGTTGAGTATGGGTTGAGTGTGGGTTGTCATTGAACCATGGGTTGTTGTTGAAACATGGGTTATCATGTTGTCTGAACCCAGCCGAGTTAACAAACCATGGTGAACAACCCACAGTTCACAAGCCAACAACAAACTGTGGGTTCTCTTTATGGGTTGTTCGTGGTTAACAAGCCATGGCTTGTTAGGACAGCTGGGTTCAGACAACACCATAACCTACTTTTCAACAATAACCCACGTTTCAACAACCCACACTGGACCCATACTCAACCCTTGACTGTGGGTTATCGTGTTGTCTGAACTCAGTCAATGTGGAACTACAAATGCTCAGTGACTCTTACCAACACAGTCATGGCCTGAAGGCGAGTTTTCATAGCCACGGTCACACAGACAACGGAATGAGCCATCTGTGTTGTCACAGAAGGCGTGGCTTCCACACAGTGTCTCATTGGCACATTCATCAATATCTGCAAGAAAGACAGAAAACTCAATCAGTGTGGAGCCCTTTTTTTTTTAGGGAGGCAAATCCCACTCTGCTCTTGTATCCAGTGGTGTAGTAGTGGAGCCAGGTTCACAGGGATGCAGCACTGGCACTTATTATTATTATTAGCAAGGACTCTGATGTCATCTGCCAACCCCTCAGAATTCTCTGTTCCCTCTGAGCTTAGCTGCAATTCTCACAGCAGCTGTGGGGAAATGAATTTTCCCAACAACAATATATTGTTCTCAGTTGTGATGCAAAGTATTTTGGGGTGGCTTGGTTTTGAATGGACAATTAAGATCCATTAGCTTCACAAAAGACCTACTCCTGGTGAAGATGAGACTTCTAGAACTGATTTGTTGATATGGATCAACAAAGCTGCCTGCACTTTGGGACCCTCCTTGGGGGTGTCAACATTTACCCCACACCACCGCTTGCACCCCAGTCAATCACTTCTTAAGGAACATCTACCTATGGAACCTCCTGACAACATTGAGGACCATTGGTCTAAGCTGAAAACCTCCATTACTGCAGCTTGTGAACAAACTATTGGATATGAAACTAAGAAACATCAGGATTGGTTTGATGAAAATGATAATGAGATTAAATATATAATTGACCAAAAAAGGAAAGCCTTCCAAATATAGCAAAATGATATTAACTGCGCTGCCAAGAAAAAAATCTACGCCTAGCGCAAAGGCTGAGGTCCAAAGAAGAACAAGAGAACTTAAGAACGCTTGGTGGAAAAAGAAAGCTGATGAAATTCAACAACTTGCAGAATCTCATGATGCACGGGGCTTTTTTAAGGCCACAAGGGCCATTTATGGACCAAAAACCTATGGTACAAACCCTTTACAATCAAAAGATGGCACCAAACTCTTAAAAGACAAAGAGTCTATTGCACTGCGTTGGAAAGAGCATTATTATGATCTTTTAAATCGTAAATCTAAGGTGAATAATGAGATTCTTTCGCAAATCCCGCAAAAACAAATTAGAGAGGAACTTGCAATACTCCCCACTTTGGATGAAGTTATAAAAGCCATTAATTAAATGAAGCTAGTGGACCAGATGGGATTCCTGCTGAAATCTTTAAAGAAGGCCCCCCCGAACTTGTACAACATCTTCATAAACTCATCGAAAAAATCTGGATAAGAGAAGAGATCCCAGAAGACTTCAGGGATGCTATAATTATCACCCTCTTTAAGAAGGGTGATAGAACAGACTGTGGAAACTATCGGGGCATTTCTCTCTTAGCTACCGCAGGTAAAATATTTGCTAGGATTCTCGCAAACCGTCTTCTATCTATTTCAGAAGAGATCCTCCCTGAAACTCAATATGGTTTCCACCTCTCTAGAGGGACAGTAGACATGATTTTTACTGCACGTCAGCTCCAAGAAAAATGTCGGGAGCAAAATCAACCCCTTTATATGGCATTTATCAATTTGGCTAAGGCCTTTGATAATGTAGACCGTACAGCTCTCTGGACTATCCTCATGAAAATTGGATGCCCCAATAAATTTGTGAATATCTTGCGACTTCTCCATGACAACATGACAGCAACGGTTTTGGACAACAACGGCTCTCATGGTGCTCCATTTAAAGTGGGATCAGGTGTTAAACAGGGATGTGTTATCGCCCCAACATTATTTGTTATTTTCATCGCCATGATTTTACATCTTGTCAAGGGGAAACTTCCCACTGGTGTGGGAATTATATACCGAACAGATGGAAAGCTTTTTAATCTCAGCAGGCTAAAAGCAAAAAGTAAGGTAATTACAACCTCCGTTGTGGAACTTCAGTATGCTGATGATAATGTGGTCTCCGCACATTCAGAGGATGATCTCCAAACTATCCTAAATGCTTCTGCAGGAGCATACGAAAAACTTGGTTTCTCACTTAACATAAAAAAACCCAAAGTGCTTCATCAGCAAGTGCAAGCTAACCCTTTGGTGATGCCATCTATCCAGCTTGGCGGGACAATACTGGAAAATGTCGATTATTTTCTCTATCTTGGCAGCTATCTTTCTGTTACAGCTAACATCGACAGTGAAACCCAGCATCGTTTGAGCTCCGCAAGTGCCGCACTTTCTCGAATGAAACATAGAGTGTTCGAGGATTGGGATATTTGTAAGAACACCAAAACACTGGTTTATGAAGCCATAGTATTACCAACTTTATTGTATGCCTGCGAAACATGGACTATCTATAAACGTCACTTCCACCTCCTTGAAAGATTTCATCAACGTTGCCTCCAGAAAATCCTGTGAATTACTTGGGAAGATAGGCAAACAAATGTCAGTGTACTGGAAGAAGCAAAGACTACTAGCGTTGAAAAAATGATCCTTCAACATCAACTTCAGTGGACCGGTCATGTTGTTCGAATGCCTGACTGCCGTCTCCCAAAGCAGTTACTTTATTCCCAACTCAAGGATGGAAAGCGGAATATCGGTGGTCAATATAAGAGGTTTAAAGATGTTCATAAGGCTAATCTAAAAAAATGCAATATAAACATCGAAAACTGGGAAACTCTGGCCCATGAACGATCTAAATGGAGGTTGACCTTTCACAAAGGTTCCATGGACTTTGAAGAAGCCCAAGTGCAAGGTGAAAGGGAGAAACGTGCTAAGCGAAAAGCACGTCAAACGAATCCTTTACAGGACCAGGACCGGTGCAAGGCAGTTTGGTGCCCTAGGCAAGATCAGATATTTAGCGCCCCCCTTCCCACTTGAGAGCGTTGTATTTTTTTTCAAGGTGTTTCTGGCGCCCCCCTTTAGCCCTGCGCCCTAGGCAGCTGCCTAGTTGGCCTAATGGTAGCACCGGCCCTGTACAGGACCATCTTCCATCTGGTAACCTGTGTCCTCACTGTGGGAAGCTGTGTGGATCTAGAATTGGCCTCCACAGTCACTTACGGACCCATCGCTAGAGTCTACACAATCTTCCTTTAGAATTTCCTCCTTTTATCCTGGAAGACAATCTTACTCGGTCACGAGTGATCGCCTGATGATGATGATGATGACTCTGCCTTTAGCACTGTCATCTCTAGCTCCCCTCAGAAGTTTGCACAAGAATAGGGAAGAATTCCAATGAACTCATTTTAAACAAACATCACCTCAGTATCATCTGGGAGTGTACAGATGGCCAAAGCAGAGGAAAGCAAAACCAGATGACATTTTGGAGAATTAAGAGGAATGGGCAGCCATAGGCTGTTTTATGGGGGAATTTGGAAGGATGTATAATGATAGAAAGGGGCAGCACAGGAAGCACAAGTAGAAATAGGATAAAAAAGAACACATTGAAAACACTATACTGTAAATCAGCATAGGTTAGATGCCGATGATTTATGTACGGTAGTTGTTACAGATAGAGATACAGGGGAGCATGTGACTGTGTCAATGATGCTGGGAATGGCCAGATCAAAGTAAACAGGTCGTCAGGTGCTCAACTGCACTCAAGCTTCTCTATTAGTTTAACTTGCAGGGCAGCAGGGAGCTTGGACAAGTAGCTTTGTGGCTTCTCAACCATAAATACATCTCAGAAACAGCCAAAGCACTGGTGCCTCCATACTGGACAAGACTTTCATCTCCTGTCCCTTGCCAGTCAGAGTCCTCCACTACAGAGGCTCTTTCTTGACTTTTACACACCCCTGAGATTTTCCAGAAATGGAACCCACCAATGCATTCGCCAAATGATGTGCGATGGAAGCCAGGTGGACATCCCATAATGCAGCGATATGAGCCCAATGTGTTCTGGCATTGCCACATGCGACACACAGCATCCCCATATTCTTCGCACTCATCCACGTCTGTCATCGAAGGCAATGCATTTCAAAAGAAGAGGTCAGAAAGACAAAGATAATAAGGGACTCTGTATACAGGGGGCATGGGAGATAAAGAGAGCTTGCGAAAAACAAAACATATAAAACATACATCTGAACCTCAAATGGAATCCTGTCAAGTAACTTGCACTACTGCTGTGGTTAATGTGCAACTCAAGTGCCACTAGCACACACTGCACTGCCCCCAAACCCAAAGAGCCAAGAAGCATGGGCCCAAAGAACTTGGAGCACCATCCTTCCTGGGACCGATAAGACATCCTTAGAAGGACTGACCTTCTGAGGGAGCAGAAATAAAAGGAGTATTTTCCCAGGTGCTGGAAGCAAGGGCCGATGTCCTCCCATGCAGATAGCAGCTTCAGATGAGTTCTTCTCATCAGGACCTCAGCTTGGGAGGAAAAGGTTAAACTTCCGCTCCTTGCTTGTTGCAATACTGATAATTATCACCCTGCACCACCATACCATGGCTACTATTTGTGTTTTTTAAAATGTGCACATTAAATGCAAAGACGCATTTAACATCATGTTTTGTTTGGCTCTAACTGATAGCCTTTTATCCTCCTTCAGAGGTCAGTTCTTACCTATACAGTCATCTGTGTCCTGGGAATGCTTGAAGCCGATTTGACACAAGCATTTGTAAGATCCTTCTGTATTGAGGCAATGGCCACGCAAACACCTGGACTGGTCTGCACACTCATCTACATCTGGAGAACAGAATGTAATACAACATAAAAGGCACCAAGTAAATTTTAAAACTTCTTCAAAATAACCTGATGTAAAATTGAAACAGGAAGGCAGAAGACCAAGGGAGAAATAGGAAGGGCTGACAAGGAGTGATGGGTGAGTTTGCCTGGGCCCGAGTCAAATGAGTTAATCTGAGCCTAATTTAAGCCCAGGCCCAATTTGGATGGATGGCATCAGGAAGTCTCATAGCTACAGCCCTCTCAGATGCCAGACATCCCTTCCCCAAACTTACCCTGCAAATGTGGACAGTGGTGGGGAGACCTCATGGCTGTGGGAGCATCCATTGACACCGGGAAGCATTGAAAATGACATTTCCCACATTCCCAGGGTCAATAGATGCTAGGAACAAAGGAAGCTGCCTTATACTGAGGAAGTTGCCTTATACTAAGTCAGACCCTTGGCCCAGCTAGCCCAGTATTATCAACACTGGCTGGCAGCAGCTCTCCAGGGTTTCAGGCAGGGTTTTTTCCAGCCCTACCTGGAGATGCCAGGGATTGAACCTGGGACCTTCTGCATGCAAAGCAGGTGCTCTATCACACTGAGCTATGGCCCTTCCCTCCCTCTCCTTGTGGGAGAGTCTAAGCTTTAACCTTCCAGTGTCACAAGGACTTCCACCACTATCCTGCCTCACAAGGGTGAGTTTGGAAAAGGGTGGGGTTGATGTTGAATTGAGCTGCTTCTGAATTGGGCCTGAACTTAGAAGGGACCTGGGACCAATTTTGAAGGGGCATGGTGGTGGTGGTGGTGGTGGTGGTGGTGGTGGTGGTGGTGGTGGTAAACTCTGGAGTTCCTTTACAATCCCTCTTTCATTATAGATCTGGTCCCATCACTATTGGCAAGAAGAGCCCAAGAGGGCAGAGGGACTAGCTTCTAGGATCGTACCTTGGCAGCTGACTCCACCAGCAGCATTTGAGAAGCCGAGAGCACAAATGCAGAAGTAGGATCCATGGCTGTTCAGGCACTCACCGTTGGGGCTGCAGATGCCACTGTCCAGGCACTCATTCAGATCTACAGGAGGGCAAAGCAAATTACAGTCAACTCGCTCAGACCATGTGCTACTGATTATTCTTATCTGACATATATATATATGTCCGACCCTAAACATAGCCTTAAAAAGGGGAAATTATCCTCCCACCCAGCAGCAAGCCTCTCTGCATCCTGAATCTTATGCCACCCACATCTACTGTATCTGGAAGGGACATCATACTATAGGAGACTGAAAGAGGAAAAATGAAACTGGGGCATGTTTTGGTTGATTGTATGGAAATGCCCTTCTAAGAATCTCTTACCCCAGGGATGGGCAGACTTCAGGCTTGCTAAATGTACTAGTCTGCTTGTTTTTTTTACTAGAACCCTGAGGTCCACCAGGCACAAAATCGTGACCATGGGGAGGGGTTGAAGGATATTCACTTAGAATGAAGGAACTGGGTGCCTCTGAGCACATGCTTAGCCCAGGAATTTGTTTTCAGGTGCTTCCAAACGGGGCTTTTATTATGCAATCACCCTGCCTCATTCACAGAAGGTTACTATTCTATGTGGTTCAGACAACATCATCTTCCACTCCCCCATGTTTTCCCACAGCTTCTTCCATCTTGGTTCCATCCGCAAAAAATCCATTAAGGAGGAAAAGCTGGATTAGCGGAACAATGTATAATGATTTGATTGTGGTAGGAGCTGTCCATCTGGAAGCACCCTAAGTATCAGAATGGAGTTTATAGTCCTTTCTCACAGAAATTCAGTCCTGGTTTTTCCCTAAGCTTTCTCCATTTCAGCAGCCTAATTTAGAAGGGGGGAAACCCTCCTTTTTGTTTTTTCTGTTGTTAAACAGGGAGTGAAACCCCTTGCCAATCTGCTGGAAATCACTCAGAGATCTACCAGTAGATCCTGATCTATTTTCTGCCCACCCCTGTCTTACTCAACTCATCCAAGTCAGGAATTATGAAAAGATTCCCTATCCTGTCAGTTTGAACCAGGCAACTCACACCAGATGTGCTTAAGCTGCGTATCAGGGATGGAGAAAGTATTACAGTCATAGTTACATGCATACCACTCTTCTGTATACATTACACTCAAACATGAAAAAGCAACAAACAAAAATATAAATAGATCTGCAACACATTGCTATAGCAAAGGTGCATGTTTAGACAGAAAAAAGTCCTACAACTCCCGGTATTCCCCAGCCAGCCATGCTGGGAGTTGTAGGACTTTTTTCTGTCTAAACATGCATAGGATTGTGCCCTTAATATTTTTATATAAAAGACTTAATCAGCAGCAGCAGCATAAGGGGTTTGATGTACAATATAAAAACAAAGAGGGTAGTGTGACGCAGCACTATCGCTAATGATGTTGTGCTAGCACTGGTTTATATTACAGCAATGTCATTAGCGCTAGCGGTGCACCACCATGGGATACTACCCAGAATTAAGAAGAACACAGAATTAAAACAGTACTTGAACCACCGGCTCACAACATTCTAGAGATAGTCACATGAGGAAAAGGAAAGGGGAAGTGGGGAAGGGAAGAGGAAGATACACTGAATTAAATCATCTGTTAATTGTCAGAGGCATGTGAAAATAACTGTTGAGCTGTTTTTTTTAAAGAGTGGGGGATGGGATGGGACTGGATTGTATGACCATCTGAGGGCATCTCCATCTGAGCCACAAGGGATGAACCCCTTGCCCAACCAGTTCACAAAAGGGACTGGAAATGTTCAGGGTCCACTGTTTGAAAAATTACATTGGTGAAGACAAAAGCAAATTTTTGACCAACATTCAATATATTTTCCCAAATGTTTCATTGCAAACATGGAAAATGCAAGAGCCTATAAGACTGGAAAGGGGTCAGTGCACACACACCCAGTCACAAGCTGGGAGCCCTTCTTCCCTGTCACTCAAGCATACCTGGTGATTTCTTCCTGGGCACTGGTGAGGCTGGCTGGTGTGGACACTGTTGTGGCTGCCCACATGGACTGGAATGGGAATCTCTGAAAGGTACCACGTTTTCTTTTTTCCTCCTGTGTGAATTGTGAAAATGTGGCTACATGGGGAAATGGGCAGATCCAGCCTGGAAATATTTCTCATACCTTCACATATGGTCCCATTGAAGAGCTCAAATCCAGGCCGGCAGTGGCACAGGTAGGAGCCCGGTGTGTTTAAGCACTCGCCTCCCAGGCAGTGAGTGTTTGGATCGTCACATTCATTAATATCTGTCCAAGGAAAGGAGGACATGATTAATGACAGAGAACAATTTGAACCTGTTACGGGAACCTGCAGCACCAAAGTAAGGCGGGGAAGAGCACAGCTGACAGAAAAAATAGTTCCACGTAGAGGAGTTATGCAAGCCTGGGCTTTTATTTTATTCTTTTTTAAACAGGGAAAGAAAGGTAATCTA
This sequence comes from Shinisaurus crocodilurus, assembly GCA_021292165.1. NCBI lineage: Eukaryota > Metazoa > Chordata > Lepidosauria > Squamata > Shinisauridae > Shinisaurus > Shinisaurus crocodilurus. Next base: position 271,745,124 of record CM037876.1, read on the forward strand.
CATATAGAGCACTTGTGTATGCAGGGGTCATTTATGTTACCTAAATCCCAGCCCATATTTTAAGTGCATTGCACATTCTTAAGAACATAACAGAGCACCCTTTCTTTTTGTCTGCAGTAGACTCCATACAGTTGTCTTTGACCTACATTCTGATGAGCTTTGCCCTTCTTATTTTAAAACACACTCAGCAAGGATAAGAGTTTCTGTTCCCCCTTAAACACACACACACACACACACACACACACACACACACACACTCAACACACAGAAGGCTATTCTCATTGTTATTGTATTTACTTAAGCTATCACAAAGTTCTTATGGCTCATACAAAAGCCCTGATAAACACATCAGTCCCAAAGGAGAGGAACATGACATTCTCATCTTGGTCAGTCCAGTCTCTGAAGGTATTCATGCCTGATAACCTTCCCCTGCATATCTCTCATCCAGCTGTCCCAGCATCAGTCATAGGGGAAAAGTCAACTGAAACAGGCAATCATATTACTGTCTACCAACAGAATGGAATATGCATTCCTTGGATTTCCTCCTAGTACTATCAATCAAAAGGCACTGAGCAGCTCTTGCATCTTTCCTTCCTTGATGGTAAGGAAAAAGATGCAAGAAGAAGTGGGAAAACATGGGAGGGATATGAGTAGAAGACTATGATGTCCAGACCCTCAGTAAAATTCCGTGAATGAGTCAGGGTGATGGCATCACAAAAGCCTCATCTGGAAACTCCCCAACTAATGAAAATCTTACTTACTTAGGGCACAATCCAATCAGGATGCCTGTAACCCTCTGAACTTGGAGGATTATGGGCATCCTATGCAGGGCAGGAGAAGCGTAAAGGTGAAGGTTGCCTTGGCGCATGCGGCTTTGCCCAGCAAAGCGCTAAGAAGGCCAATTCTGGCCGTCTAAGTGTGGTGCCTTGGAGCAGGAGGGAAGGAGGCTGAGGCACTGCCAGGATACATCATATCTTGGCAGTGCCGGTCTCCTCCCCTCCCTGCCCCCCCCGGAACACCCCCCAAAGCCCATCTCCAAGGTCACTCTTATGACCTTGGAGACGCAGCCAGTGCAGTTCTTTTCACACTGGCTGTGGGGGGATCCGAACGTGGATCTCCAGCTACGAGGTTGGAGCAATTTGTCAACCTCATAGCTGGGGATCCAAGCAATCCTATGGCTATCTAGACACTATCTAATGGCCATAGGATTGCTCAGCCCCTTATTATTTCATAAATGAAGGAGAAGCAAACCTGGGTTTGCCACTGAGTGTACATTCTAATCACAACCAATGACAACTCCCTAATGAATGTTCCTGTATGGTACATTTTTATTGCATTGACACTTTATATTATACCAGCAGACTGTCTATCAGTGAGTACTATTCCTCAAGTATACATGAATTTAGGTAGCCATGCCAAAGATTTCCCCCTGTAAATGTATCCCAGATAGGGGGGGAAAAAACCCTGCCACAACCTACCTCACAGGGTTGTTGCGAGAATAAAATGGAGAGGAGGATTATGTAAGCTGCCTTGGGTTCCTTGCAGGAAAAAAGGGGGGTATAAATATAATAAATAAATAACTGCAGAGGCAGAAAGAAATAGCAACATTCATCACCGGCTCTCTACTCAATGCTCTCTCCAGTCACAACTTCTTTTCTGAACAAATCCTAATAGCCTTCTCTCTGAAGTTTATGCCTCCTAATATAGAACTTGAGATCTAGTTTGGATATTAGGATCTTACTGACAGGATACTGAAAGTTCAATATCAAATTAATCTCCAGCCAGAATCTGTGTATGTGTGCACACACACGTCTCTGGCATATCACCTGGAACCAGCCGAAATTACAGTATGGTAACTGGTATATGTTCCCTCTTCACCCTGACATTTGCTTCCTTATAGGCAGATTGCACCCTTTTGCAAAGAGATGCAAAAAATCACCCCCCAAAAGCTGCCATTAGCAGACAGAGAAAATGTTAGCAAAATGCAAGTCCTCGTTTCAGGTTACCACTTCAAAAATGGTTGTGTGAGCTGGCCTGAAAAAAACAGTTCCAGTTGTTTTCTGCAACACAACCCTTCGCACTGATGTTCAGTCTCTATTTTCAGTTTCTCAAGTTATCTTATTCTTGGGCCACTCCAAATATGATGTGGTAGCAAACCCAGGTTTGCCACCAAGCGTACACCCAACAGGCACCTATCATAGAAAGCTTAAGAGGATACAACAGTCAGGAAGCTAGAAAAGAACAAAAACCCCATGCAGATACAACTAAGTCCACTGCCACCTAGTGACCAAACTATAAAATGACAGTATCCGCACAGAAGCTGCAGCCAGTTCTTGCTCTCTGATGAGTGTACTTGTATGATACATGGGTTTGTGTTTGTCTCATTTACACATTATTATTATTTTTAGGTGCACAAGATTTTTTTAATTGTACACCTAAAAATATAATGTGTGAAATGGGCTTTAGTAAAGTTACTAATACAGTAGAATTTTCCTCATTTGACCCTCAGTTATATGTCCACTGGATATCCCTATATAGCTCACTCATCAATGTCTTCAAACACAAATGTAATCATTTAAGGAGGAATCCTCTTTATCCAAACTTTAGAATATCCAAATATTTTTGATGCCCTCAGACCATTTGGAAAACAGGATATCCCACAGCATGCACACTATTCTTGTAAACATCTGAGTTGCTAATTTTGAGCAGTTGGGTTCTGTTGATATTATTGAAGCTGTGTCCTTCAAATTACCTAAGCATGAATCATCCGTGTGATTTATTATTTATTTACATAGTGCCCAGGTTTGTACTTGTTGCTTTTCACATGTGCAAGACAGATGTCTGTTTTATCAGATTGCCTAGCTCCAAAAATAGGGAAAACATAACAAGAGCAAAAGGCATAGGAAGAAAAGAATATAGATGGTCTTTATGCTTATACAACAATGGTTTGTCTCTGTCCTCAATTCCCCCCCCCCATTTTAACTCTTTCAGAAAAAAATAAAATAAATTGCCACTTGTGTCAGGCTGCAATCCTATACACCAAGGGTGGGCAACCTGCAGCCCCAGACCCTCAGCCTAATTTCAAAAGCTCTGCATATGATCAGTCCAGAACTCTGGCAAGAGCGATCTGTCCCTTCCCTGGCAGCCTACTGTATAGGGAAAGGGAGAAAGAGAGAAAAGGGGTGACCCACCCACTTTTGTCTCTGACCCTGGCCACAGCTGACATGCAGCTCCCAACAGAAAAAAAGGTTGCCTACCCCTACTATAAGCACTTACCTTGGAGTAAGTCCCACTGAACTCAGTTGAACTTACTGAGTTATTTCTGAGCAGACATGTATACTATCCCTGCTCATGAGGATACTTTTACAGTAATAACTTGGATTGCAAGCATAATTCGTTCCGGAACCGTGCTAGTAATCCCAAACACTCTTATATCAAAGAGTGTCCCGCTTTTCGGCCCGCTACACCCGCTCGAGGCGAGCGGTTACATCCCTACAAACTACTTGTATTGCAAGACGTCGCTTATTTATCAAGTCAAAATTTATTTAAAAAATTTGCTTGTCTTGCAAAATGCTCTCAGACCAAGTTATTTATTTATTTATTTATTTATTATACTTATTAATCGCCCATCTGGCCGGTCACCCGGCCACCCTGGGCGATGTACAATTAAAATACAGTAAAAACACAATAAAATATAATGATTAAAATAAAACAATTCTTATTAAAAACCTAACCCACCCCATATTCCCGCCTGAACAGCCATGTTTTTAATGCACGGCGGAAGCTCATCACGGAGGGGGCATGGCGAAGGTCACTAGGGAGGGAGTTTCCATAATTGGGGGCCGCCACAGAGAAGGCCCTCTTCCTAGTCCCCACCAGCCTGGCTGCTCTGGCTGATGGGATAAGGAGAAGGCCATCCGTGGCAGACCTTGTTGAGCGCCCACTTGATGTTGCTGGAGGCGCTCCTTGAGATAAGCTGGGCCGGAGCCGTGTAGGGTTTTAAAGGTCAAAACCAACACCTTGAATTCGGCTCGGCAAGCAACTGGTAGCCAGTGCAACTCTTTAAGCACTGGCGTGATGTGATCACGCCGGCGGCTGCCCTTAATCAGGCGAGCCGCCGCGTTCTGTACCAGCTGAAGCTTCCGGACCGTCTTCAAGGGTAACCCCACGTAGAGCGCATTACAGTAGTCTAGGCGAGAGGAGACCAAGGCATGAACCACTGATGGGAGCAGGTGATTAGGAAGGTAGGGGCGCAGCTGCCGTATCAGATGGAGTTGATACAGCGCTGCCCGGCTCACAGCTGACACCTGAGCCTCCATGGACAGCTGGGAGTCTAGAATGACCCCCAAGCTGCGGACCTGGTCCTTCAGGGGTAGATGTACCCCATTCAGCACCAGGTCAACATCCCCTAACCTTCCCTTGTCCCCCACCAGAAGTACCTCGGTCTTGTCGGGGTTCAGTTTCAGCATGTTCCTTCCCATGCAAGTTACTTGCAATCCAAGGTATTACTGTATTTATTTTCTCATTTTCCATACCTCCTTTCCAAAACAAGTTGTTCAAGGCAGTTGACAACAATAAAAAACAATTGATCTTTGTTAATTTTCTTAATTCTTCTTAAGAAAACAATAGCAAATTGATTTCAACTGGCCTATTTACCAGCCTAAAGTTCAGCCGCATTTACAAGCACTTTGTCAAGTTGGTTCTCTGCCCCCCTTTCTCAATGTTCTCTAATTGTTTTCCTCCACTTCGGCTTTGTTAATACTTTGTCTATTTTTATTATATGTTGGTATATTTATTTCTCTTGTATCCCAGCCTAATTATTCTCCCTTGGCTTTTTTGATACTGAAAATCCAATATCTCTATCCTCCCCAGTCCTTTAATTCATGGCTTTAAAAGACTGGGCAGGTTTGTCTCACTTAATCTCTCTGAATAATTATGCACTCATTTCTTTCACTCCCCTGATCCATTTTCTTTTTCTCCTCTGAATTGCCCTAATTTGAGTTAATGTAAGTTAGCTGCAAAATTGTAACCAATTCATTAATGAACATATTAATCTCTGCCAGATATCCCCAACCCAGATATCCCCAAACACTACACATTGCACAGATTTGCCAGTAGAGATGGAGAGAAAAGAGGATCGATGTGCTGTGAGACACGGTCCCAGGTGATGAATTGTTCTGGGAAAGAGAAGAATCAATCCAGGTCATAATCTCTGCTTGTCCAGCTATTATAGTGCATACAGTTCTCATTCATGATTAAGTGTTACAGTCATTCAACTGGGCAGAATGAAGTCCAGCATCTTTACCTTCACAAGTAAGTCTATCGGATGAGAGTACATAGCCAGGGTCGCAGGCTTGGCAGGTGAAAGATCCCTGTGTATTAGTGCAAATTCCCTGGGGGCAGGTGGTGTGTGAGACACATTCATCAATATCTAGAGAAAAAAAGAGACCATCACTGACATGGGATAATGAACAAGATAGTGTACCCAAGGACAAGCTCAGGAAGTTTCTTTCTACCACCACACACTGTCCTGTCAGAGTACTACCTGAAGTCTGTCTAAAGGAGGCAATTCTGTCATAACTCTCTCTAAAGCTCATTTCAGAAGCTCATTTAAGCCTCTTAAGCATATTTGCAGAAGGTGCCTCCTTAGAGTTTACAGAGGTTATTTACCAAAGTGACTTCAATTCTTAGGGCTTTTCTGCACGAGGCTTTTAACCCACCACTTTACTGAGGCTTCCAGATTCTTTGCGAGATTAAGATAGGCTCCTTTACACATGTTTTTTTTCTGGGGGGTTTCTTTCTCACCCTTGGCTTCTCTACATGAGGCTTTTAACCCAGAACTTTACCGAGGATTCTTCTTCCCTTTTTTGAGGAAGGAGGAGAGCGTCCTTTACACAAGGGTTTTTTGGGGGTGGGTGGGTCCTTCTCTGCCTTTCTGTATGTTCCTATATATTAAATCACACAACCACAAGGTGGCACTGTGGTATAGAGTGGAACTGCGAATATACATGAGGCTTCAGATAGCGGATCATAGCGGTATCCAGAATAATATTGCACTTTCCTCACTCTAAAAAAAGCCGTGAAAATGGCTGGAAAACATGGGAGAGGCCCTGGAGGATGACAACGTCACACAAAGGACCCATAAACTTCCATGAGTGAGGGAACACAAGCGCACAATAAAAGCCTCGTGTAGAGAAGCCCCCTTTCTATATGTTCCATTTCACAACTGCTAGGTAGCACTGTGATATAGCGGAATTGCACAAATACATGAGAGTTTCATGCTGCCATTCACAGATATACCAGACTTTCTTTGTTAGGAAAAAACACGCTATAATGGTTGCAAAGCACAGGAGAGGCCCTGGAGGATGACAACGTCATGGTAAAGCAGTGTTGTGCCTCCAGTTGGGATGGAGAAGGAAGACATAGGGCAACTGAGCCAGAGTGTGTTTGGGGAAGGGCCAGGCACGTGTCATCTGCAGCCTGGCCCAGCTGTGCTGCCTTGCCAATCAGCGCTGGCTTAAAAGACAGGCCCCAAACACACTTCAGATGCTGGAAGCAATTGTTGTTGTTGCAATCAGTCGTAGCTTGTGAATTTTGACTCCAGAACAACCTTGACGACTCTTCAGCCTGCTCCTAAACCGGTTTGTGTTTTCTAGATTTCAGATACATATTGTGGCTTCTAACCTTGGACTGTGATAACGACTATGGCTTATCTCTGGACCAACAAGCACTCACAAACTACCATGAGTGAGGAACCACGAGTGCACAATAAATGTCTTGTGTATAAAGGCTCTCAGGCTCCTCAGACTGTGCCCTGTCATCTTGAACTATAGCTGTTGGTTGTTCTGTTCAACCTACAGACTGAAAGGTAGAAGTAGGATCCCTAAGCAACTGGACTCTAAAATGGCTGCCTAACACATGGACCCTGTTGTCCAAGAGCCCTTTTTACCAGGGAAAAAGTTTCTCTTGGAGCCAACCTGGAAGGACGGTCACTTGATGAGAAGTAGAGGAAGTGGGCAGGAATGGGCAAATATGTACGTAAGTATCACCTTGCTTAGATTAGACCAAAGTCCATCTAGCAGTTCAGAATTCTAATGGTAGCCAGCCAGAAGGCTTCTAGAAAAGCCTTCCTCAAATCTGGTGCCCTCCAGATGGGTTGGACTATAACTCCCAGCATGCCCCAGCCAGTCATTGTAGTTGTAGTCTAACCCATCTGGAGGACACCAGGTTGGGAAACGTTGCTGTAGAAGCTCTCCCAGCAATGTAGGAAGATGGTGACCTTCTCAGTTATTTCTCCATAACAAATGGTATTCAGAGATATACTGCCTCTGTACCTGGAAGGATATTCCATTTAGCCGCCATGGCTAATATGGAACATGAAGTATGTATTCCTAAGCAAGCGCAATTGTTCTCTAAAATGGCTGCCTGATGCTTGGATTCTGTTGTTCAAGAGCCCTTCCCACTAGTGAAGTACTGACTAAACATGATGAGGCAAACAAAACGTGGCAAAAGAATCAGTTTTCTTCAGTGAAAAGGACTGGCAATAGTTATCAGCTAAGGAAATCAGAGTTCAAGCTTTAGATTTCACTGCAGCCTATAAGATGCTCAAATTATTTTATTTATTTATTTATTTATTATATTTATATCCCGCCCTTTTTCCTGTAAGGAACCCAAGGCAGCTTACATAATCCTCCTCCTCCTCTCCATTTTATCCTCACTACAACCCTGTGAGTAGGTAAGGCTGAGAGACAGTGACTGGCCCAAAGTCACCCAGTGAGCTTCATGGCTGAGTGGGAACTAGAACCCGGATCTCCCGAGTCCCACTCCAGCACTTTAACCACTACACCACACTGGCTCTGTTATATAGCCAGAATAAGGTCACAGCCTTATGGGTTGGGCCAGTGTACCATTTGTCATCCATGAGGAAGTTTCCCTGCTTATCACACCTGGCCACAGGATATACCTTCACACATTCTTCCATCCCTTGACGCAATGTATCCAGTGCCACACGCCACACAAGAGAAGGAGCCCTCAGTGTTGATGCAGCGTCCTCTAGGGCAGGCGTTATGGGTTGCACACTCATCAATATCTGTGACATACAAATCAGAAAGACAAGGAACAGTGTTTTGGTCTATGGCCAATAGATACTAAAGCTGACAAATCAACAGTAAAAGAAGACACAAACCTCTATCTGCACTGAATCTCAGCAACTGCTTACATTAGACAGAAAACTATGCTACAGCCAGAAGGGCGCTATGCCAAAGTAGGCCCAAAAATTGTACTCAATGTAAGGTTGTTACAGAATCCAATGAGAGTCAAATCAGCAAGATCTAGTAAGAGCTTGCTACCCTGGCATTTCTTTCCATTGTCTGCCTCCTGATAGTCGTGGTAGCACACCACATGAAAAAGCTGCTGGGAACACTGCCTGTCATTCCGACACATAATGCCAACCGTCAGAAATAGGAACCATAGGAAGCTCTCCAGAAGCACCTGCAAAATTATATGCTGGATCTGACATCTGGTAAAATGAGGACAAAGGGAATAGGGTTACAAAGGCAGAGAATGGACACCGCTGGAAATCTGTCTGTGACATGTCTTCAACTCCTCCTGAACCACTGATTGCCCTGCTGTGAGGTCACAAAATTTGTATGAGCATTCTAACTACGCAGCAGCATTGCAGCTACTATCGAGCACGTAGAAAGTCAGTTTGGCTGGGGTGGGGGAACCTTGCACAGGGACAAAAGGAGCTGTTCTTGGAATAGAGGTGCAGAGAGGCAAGGGGGGCTGGATTTTACATACTGATTCAAAATAACTAACCAAATTTTGTCTGCAATCTTCCATCCTGTTATTTCCAAATCAGTTCCTTGTCATGTGCTGAAAACCAGCACAGGCTTTGTTGTCGCTGTTCCACATGACTTTTGAGTGATTTTAAATGGGCTCCACTCTTCTTTTTAAACGCTGGGTCTTTCTCTTGTTCTTAATATTGCTGTGTCGTGATTGTTTTAAAGCTTTAAATTGTAAGTTGTCTTGGGACCATTTTTGAGCCAAAGGGCAACTCAGAAATAATTTTTATAAATGAATAAATAAATACATCTGCTACAGACATTGCATACTGGTTTTATTGGTTCCTCATAGAATCATAGAATCATAGAAAAGTAGAGTTGGAAGGGGCCTACAAGGCCATCGAGTCCAACCCCCTGCTCAGTGCAGGAATCTAGGTCAAAGCATCTCTGACAGATGTCTGTCCAGCTGCACCTTGAATGCCTCCAGAGTGGGAGAGCCCACAACCTCCCTAGGTAGTTGATTCCATTGTCTTATTGCTCTGACAGTCAGGAAATTTTTCCTGATGTTTAGGTGGAATCTAGGTTCCTGTAACTTGAGCCCATTATTCCGTGTCCTGCAAACTGGGATGACCGAGAAGAGATCTTTGCCCTCCTCTGTGTGACATCCCTTCAAATACTGGAAGAGTGCGATCATATCTCCCCTCAGTCTCCTCTTCTGAAGGCTAAACATGCCCAGTTCTTTCAGTCTCTCCTCATAGGGCCTTGTTTCCAGTCCCTTTATCATCCTTGTTGCCCTCCTCTGAACCCTCTCCAGTTTGTCTATGTCCTTCTTAAAGTGAGGTGCCCAGAACTGGACGCAGTACTCAAGATGAGGCCTAACCAGTGCCGAGTAAAGGGGAATTATCACTTCCCGCGATTTGGAAGCTATACTTCTATTAATACAGCCCAAAATTGCATTTGCCTTCTTTGCAGCCACATCGCATTGCTGGCTCATATTCAGTTTGTGATCTACCACAATTCCAAGATCCTTCTCACTTGTAGTATTGTTGAGCCAAGTGTCCCCCATTCTGTAACTCTGCATTTGGTTTCCTCTCCCTAGGTGCAGCACTTGGCATTTATCCCTATTAAATTTCATTCTGTTGTTTTCGGCCCAGCGCTCCAGCCTATTGAGGTCACTTTGAATTTTGTTTCTGTCTTCCAGAGTATTAGCTGTTCCACCCAACTTTGTGTCATCTGCAAATTTGATAAGCATTCCCTGTACCTCCTGATCCAAGTCATTAATAAAAATGTTGAAGAGCACCGGGCCCAGGACCGAGCCCTGTGGTACCCCGCTCGTTACCTCTCCCCAGTTTGAGAAGGAACCATTGATAAGCACTCTTTGAGTCCGATTCTGTAGCCAATTGTGGATCCACCTGATAGTTGTTCCATCTAGCCCACTCTTAGCTAGCTTACTAATCAGGATATCATGAGGCACTTTGTCGAAAGCTTTGCTGAAGTCCAGATATATAATGTCCACAGCATTCCCACAGTCCACAAGGGAGGTTACCCGATCAAAAAATGAGATCAGATTAGTCTGACAGGATTTGTTCTTGACAAATCCATGCTGGCTTCTAGTAATCACCTCATTGTTTTCAAGGTGCTTGCAGACTGACTTTTTTATAATCTGCTCAAAAATCTTCCCGGGGATTGATGTCAGACTGCTTGTACTTTAATCACAGGCCTAATATGGGCTATCAATATACACCAACAAGGAATGCCCATGGTAGCAAGTCCTATCATACGTCAATGGACCTCTGCAGCTGAGCTAGGGCATTGCCATTTCGGACCCTTACCTACACCACATCCCTTCACTGGCCCAGAACTATCTGCACAAAGGATGCACCTAATAGCATCCTTGTGTGTTAGAGCAGAAGCTGGCAATAGCACACTTATCAATGTCTGCAAAGAGTTCCATATTTGTTCAGATGCCAAAGAAGACAAATGGAGTCCAATCTTTTCCTCCAAGGCCTCTGCAGTCACTTTCACTTCGTATTCATTACAAACTTTGACCAAAAAATACCTAGATTGTGAGACCTGCAAGTGATGTAAATAGGATCTGAGGTATGTAGTAACTGCTGTGCCACAGAGACAGCTAAATGTCTCTGAGCTTAGCATGCTCCTACTCCTGAACCTGCAAACAGCTCCACCTTCAGCCCAGCATGTGACAGTATCAGGCTTGCTGAAATCAGAAGAGGAAGTTGGGAAGAGGAGACGCTTCAGGAGGTCAGAGGGAAAGGGAGTACATGCTGACATGTCATGTGAATTTTCTCCATTGTCTTACCAGATAGAGGAAATAGAGCTGGTGTAGTGTCATGGCTGAGAGACAGCTACAAAAGCAAGAAGTCCCTGGTTTGAAATCTTGAATCTCACCTCAAACTCATCAGAAGGCTTTAGGCAAGCAGGACAGGGACCATAACTCAGTGGGAGAGCCCATGGTTTGCACACAGGAGGTCCCAGGTTCAATCCCTGGCATCTCCAGCTTAAAAAATATCAGCTAACAGGTGTTAGGAAAGACCTCTCTCTGCCTGAGACCCTGGAGAGCCACTAACAGTCAGAGTAGAGTAGTGGGCTAAGAACATAAGAACATGGGAAGAACCATGCTGGATCAGACCAAGGGTCCATCTAGTCCAGCATTCTGTTCACACAGTGGCCAACCAGCTGCCCATGGGGTCCCACAAACAGGACACGAGTGCAACAGCACCCTCCTGCCCATGTTCCCCAGCAACTGGTGTACATAGGCATACTGCCTCTGATACTGGAGGTGGCATAGAGCCACCAGGACTAGTAGCCATTGATAGCCTTCTCCTCCATGAATTTTGCCATCGATAGCCTTATTCTCCAAGCATTTTGCATTTCCCTTCTTTTTCAGAAGAGGGCAGCCTCCATCCACCATATATATCCCACTGCTTCATATTTGCTGTCTACTTGCAGCCAAGAGAAGTGAAAGCTAAATTTTGATTAGAGTACTACAGAATGAAGCATCCTTCTAAATAGGCATCTGCTCTACTGAAGATTCAGATGATTAATGTTAGAAGGGGGAAAAGGCCCAAATGAATATACAAGGAGAGAATTTGTATACACAAATATATAAGGCCTTTCAAGGGAGCCTGGCAAAAATGACCCAAATTAGCATGAAAAGGGAGCTCCTCAAAAAAGCAGGAGTTGTTTGCACACTCACCTTTACACTGTCCTCTGTGATGATCCATGATGTAGCCCATTTTGCACTCACAGTGATAGGAGCCAGGTGTGTTCATACATCGCCCTCCATGGCACACGTTTGGCCGGTCACACTCATTTAGATCTGGGAATACACAGGAACATCCCCTTTCGGCAAATGGGCTGAATCCAAAGTACCTCTAAGGCATAGCTGTGGGTTAAGCAGCTGAACAGCCTCACCTCCGCCTCCATTACCCATGTATTACCATTCCTGCCTATTTAATATTTCCTTTTTCACACCCCATCTCGGAGCTGGCAACAGGTATAGACTTTATGAAAGTAAATCCAAGCACAACATTCATGTATGCCCATATTACTGTTGCCTTTCTATCTCTTTTTTACTTCCATCCTTGCTACTGGTTATCACCCTCTACCACTAAGCAAAGCACAGGAAACTGAAAGTAATCCAGTGTAATAATGGAACAATAAAAGAACAAGCTGCATTTCCCAGAGCACTTAGTTGTGTTTCTTTCTTCAGATATATGCACTGGTGAAAGGGGAGGGGAGGGCTGTCAGAGGGAATTGTCTTGGACACAAAGAAGATGGTGTTGCTGTCATCTCTAGGGAAGATAGAAAAAAGCTCAAGGTACAGGAAAGATAAACACATTCTTCTCTCCCACTGGAAACATATGGTGGTGGTGGTGGTGGTGGTGGTGGAACTCTGTTAGACAACTTGCCTTATTTTCTAAGGGTAGACACTGGAAGCTGGTGGGTGCTGCTCCATGACTTACCCTGACATGTTTGTGTGTTCTGTGAGGTGAGAACGGTATACCCAGAGAAACAGAGACAGGAGTAGGAGCCCTCATTGTTGACACAGTGGCCTTTTCCATTGCATGGACTTCTCTCACATTCATCAACATCTGAAACAAGAGGAGACAGTCAAGATCAATTGGCAATACTTTGTATCTTGCCCTCTCTGTCTATAGGCATCCCCAGGGCTGTAAAACTATAGATGTGAATTTGAAGATCACTCATAAAGATCTTCAAAGCTCAGGGTGTCAGAGCTCAGCCTGACACCCTGCTCTGGTGTTAGGCTAGGTTTTCCACTTCCCAACCTCCCCTTCCACATCTTTTGTATTTTCAAGTGGTCCTTCTGACAGCATCTCCCTGCCCCATACACCCATTTTTCCCAGCAAAACAAATGAAATCACTGAAATACCAATGCAATAAGTGTGACTAGGATGCTGCCGGTAGCCAGGGTAACAGAAACAGGCATATCCTCCTGGCAAGTCTACGCAGGTGCCTGGACCACAGATATTGGGTGAAGAGGAGCATGCACTGGTCTCTGAGAATGAAGAGAGAAGATAGTGTCAGGAGACAAGCACAATGTGCACACGATTCCGCCATTTTAAAGCACATTAAGTGTCCCAGGTCTTGGAGAGGCTTAGGACTCTTGGTCTGATCCAGCAGGTCTCTTATGTTCTTACTCATTTATGGAATTCAGTGCCACAAGATGTGGTGATGACCGCTGGCTGAAATAATTTTAAAAGGGGATCACTGCTGCCCACATGTGGAATGGGTTTTATAGAAGGCTTATGCTGGCTCAGCTTGTCTGAGCGTGGAAAGCTAAGCAGGGTCAAGCCTGGTTGTTACTTGGATGGGAGACCCCTCCTCTAGACTTTCCTGCATTGAGCAGGGGGTTGGACTCGATAGCCTTGTAGGCTCCTTCCAGCTCTATGATCTATGAAATCTATGAAATCTATGAACCATGGGCTTGCCTGGTTGGTGTACATAATCCACTAACCGATTCCTCTTCCAGTCACTTCCATTGTGGATTGCACCAATTCATTGTTAAGCTCATTAGGAAGTTGGAGTCACAGCAACAGTAAAAGCAAGGGCTCAAGGACACCCACACCTCTCAGCAGTCTTAAACAATCCCGTCATCATCCAACCAGTTCACAAACAAGTCAGCACAGACAGACAAAAGGCTATTGAGGCAGCCTTTGCCAGGGGATCTTTCCAAGAAGATTTGAGTCCAGAGTGCAAGGGCAGGAGCAACTCCCCCAGACATTTAGGCAATCCTGAAACAACACAGCTGCCATTATCTAAGCAGTCAACATGTTACACCCTGAGGTCACACAACTTCCCACTCTACCAGAAAGTCCCCATGACACAACCCTGTGGCATGGACCAAATCACAAGGGACACTTGGCAAATTTTCCTGCCCTGCCTAAATCTTCTGATCTTGCCATTCCATTGTCAAGTACTATCTTCTAACGTAGGCATGTAAGAAATAAATATCTATTTTCATAAAAGATCTTGTAATTTCCCTTTTGTGTTTGCCACAAAAAGTTATTATATGCTTTGTAGACAAGTTTCCTGCAGACTACGTGCACTATGGAAATGACTATCTGATAAAATCACGCTTCTTCGGGCCAGTTAGAGAGCCTAGAAGTCATCTATGCCAACAGGATCTAATGAAAGTGCCTTGCAGCACTGAAAACACAGTGTGTGTGAAACCTGGCACAATCGTTCCTTCCAAACACAAGCCAGACAGTGCACGGCCTTGTGAGAGTTAGCATATTGGCTAAGCTGTGAACCAGGAAATTCCCTGGTTGAAAACCTGTCTTGGCCATGAACTCAGTAAGCACATTTGGGCAGGCCTTCTCTCAGTCTCAGCCTCCCAGTCTACAATATGGGGATAATAATACAGGTTGTTGTAAGGATTACAGAGACAAAGTTATCTACACGAGGCTGTTAATCGGCTGTTAATCCACCATTTACTTTTGGTTTTGTTGCAGAATTGAGATCCAAGCACTACACAAACAGTGTATCCTTTCCATCTTTTCCACCACATAACTTCTAGGTGGCACTGTGGCACAGTGGAATAGCACAAATACACAAGTGAAAAAAACCGTTTCTTTTGCTTTCACAATTAAATACTGCATTGTCCCTGCTCTAAAAAAAACTTGCTGAAAGTGCTCTACACAGAAGCAAAATGGGAGAGACCCCGTAAACAACCGTGAGTAGGGAATATCGAGTGCATGATAAATATCTCGTGTAGAAATGCCCATTGTATGTGAAGTGCTTTGAATACTGACTGATATAGATAGCCATACACACAAACATACAGACAGAGTGCTCCTGCTCCAACCTTGCAGGCTCCAATCTATCCAAAGTCCTACCAGGCTCTCGCCGACAGATGGAAGGAATGGTGGAGGCTCTCCCCACCCCACTGCTCCATGGAGCTTTAAAAAAAACTTTACAGTCAGCCTCAGAGCTGGTCTAAATTCCCCTCCGTGTCAGGGCTGGTGGTGGTTGGGGTCTGAGAGGGTTGAGGATCCAGCTAATCCAGGTCCTTTCCCTCCCCACCGACCACCACACTCCCAACATGCCTCTTTTCACCCCACTCCTGATATCAGAGTTCTGACCTTGGGGTGGTGCCATCACAGGAACCTCTGGGGTAGCAGCGAGGAGCCAGGAGGGGGAATCCAAGGTCAGATCTCCCCCTCTCAGGGGAGAATTCCATCTACAACCTCAGTGGCCCCTGGGATGCTGTCCCAGGGGCCACAGGATTGCACTCTATTATAATTATCCTAAAATCTTCTGGAATTTGTTGGAAAATTTGGTCTATTGCATTCCCAAGAATGAGATGGGGAAAGACGTCAACAAAACTCTTATCACTCTGATTATTAGTCATTCTGAAGTGTCATTGGACTTTTCTACATGGGGCTGTTAATCGCCCTATCTACCTTCGGTTTTGTCACAGCATTGAGATCCGAGCTCTACTCAAAGAGCTCTTCCTTTCCTGCTTTTCCACTACATAGCCTCTAGGTGGAGCTGTGATATAGCAGAGTAGCTCAAATACACAAGGAGAAACAGCACCATTTTCCCTATTCGAATATAATACCCCATTTCCCCCATTCTAAAAAAAATTGGTAAAGTGATCTGAAGAAAAAAAAGCGAAACTGGAGGATCACGACGTCATCTAATGAGCCCATAAACAATCATGAGTAAGGAATCACGAGCACACAATAAATGCCTTGTGTAGAAAAGCTCCTAAACACAGTATAGAAAGCAAAAGAGAAATTTTAAAATGGAACATACATTAAAGCCAATGTACGTTTTCACTGGAATTAAAAAAGCAAGAAATACTAAATTCAGTTTAACCATCACTTGTGAAAATGGCTTAATGCAAAGAGATTAGGTACTACATTTCCTTTTAGACCAGTAAATCATACATTTTTCTTCCTTCTCTTGTGTGAGTCATCTGAAGTGTTGTCTCTGCTTGTTACACACTGGGATGTGCATTGTAAGAACTGATCTATTGGGGTGCTGGGGCTGTTAGTTTTTAGGTATATAACTTATTATTATTGTATTTTTACTGTCACGGAGGGAGAGACGTTCTTGTGGGACTGTCTGCCTCAGGTGCCAAAATAACTTGACTAGCCTTGGGTACTATGCACCTTGGCTTGGGAGGAATGGGCACTAGTATTTACTGCTTCACCTCCAACAACAAAATGTTTTCATCTGGCCCTGTGGGGCACTGGCTGTCTTACCTGTAGATGTTGTTGCTATGTCTGTTGGAGCAGTTTCTTCCCCTACAGCTCCTGGAAATGGCTGGGCAGGAGAATGAGGTGAAATCTCTACTACGTCCACTACAGAGGAAAGAAGAGAAGTAGACACAAACTATAACCACTGTCAGACAAATAACAGGAATCAACTTGGCTCTGATAATCCTATATACTGAATTCAGTGCAACTTATTTCTAAGTAAATCATAGAGTTGGAAGGTATCACAAAGGTCATGTAGTGTAGTCCAACCTCAAAGGTCATGTTGTCCGAGCACGAGGAGTCCCAGTGATGAAGCGTCTCAGCCCCAGTGACAAAGTATCAGCACACAAGCGAGTTAAGCAACCATGCAAGTTTAGCAACAGGGCAAGGAGACCAGGGCAGAGAGCTCTTCCTTCTCATAGTAATTGGAAACTATATGTTAGTAACTAAAAATAGCCCCCCTTCTCCTAGTAAACAACTCGGTTTTCCAGGAAAATATCAATTAAAACCAATTAAAAACTAAATACCAAGTAATACCAATTAAAAACTACAACAACCAAGTTATGAAGGTAGAAAGCCAGCAGGGGTGTGGGGGTTATCCAGTGTATTGCACTGAGTGCCACATGTATGATTATCTACCAGCTGGACAGAATCATGGCTGTGTGCTCAGTGTAATGAGCTCCTGGATCTCAGGGATCAAGTCTGTTCCCTTGAAGCCAAGGTTGCTGACCTGGAGAAGCAAAGAGAGGCAGAGAGGTTGGCAGACAAGACCTTCAGGGACCAAATAGCAGTGGCTCAATCCCTGGGTATCAGTTCCTCTGCTGTCATGGAGAACCCTAACCCTGGAAGCATGCTTGTTCTTTGGAAGCAAGTTCCACTGAAACTGAAATAAATGTGCAGGGCCGGTCAAACCTTCACACAGCGCATAGTGAGACTATGGAATTCACTTCCACAGGCTGTAGTGATGGCCACCAATGGCTTTAAAAGGGGATTGGACAAATTCATGGCGGAGAAGGCCATTGGTGGCTACTAGTCCTGATTGGCTATGTGCTTACTCCAGTATCAGAGGCAGTATGCCTATGTCCACAAGTTGCTGGCGAACCAGGGCAGGTGGGTGCAGTTGCATTCATGTCCTGCTTGTGGGTTTCCCTGTGGGCAGCTGGTTGGCCACTGTGTGAACAGAATGCTGGACTAGATGGACCCTTGGTCTGATCCAGCAGGGCTCTTCTTATATTCTTGTGTTTTTAACCCACTGCCAATGCAGGAAATCCACTACTAGGCAGTAGTAGGCATCAGATGTATTAATCTCATAAATGGGCCAGCAAGAAAGAAGCTGGTGAGGGTCTCCATGATGTGGCTAAATTATCCCATTAATATCAGTTTCCTTCATGGTCTGCTGATTCATTGTGATAAAGAATAGAGGCATAACATCCAAGCCAGCCTGTTGCCACATACCTGGCTGATAGGATAGCCATTTCACTTAAATATCATACAGAAAAACAGAGATCAGACAAAATGCTACTGTCATAAACACACAAATAATACCATATCCAATACACAATGATTGACAGCATGCAATAAGAAAACTTTCACTGATATACATATAATACTAGCTATAAATGCATAATGCACTGTTTAATATCTAGTACTAATATTATTTATAACCATTCTCTATTTACAGCTGTTCTGTTTTAACAAAAATGTACTGCACCTAACAAAAACAACATTACGATTCATAGATTCATAGATATAGAGTTGGAAGGGGCCTACAAGGCCATTGAGTCCAACCCCCTGCTCAATGCAGGAAACTAGAGGAGGGGTCTCCCATCCAAGTGATAACCAGGCCTGACCCTGCTTAGCTTTCCACACTCAGACAAGCTGAGCCAGCGTGAGCCACAAGCCATCATGTATGTATGATCAAGGTGTAATCCTATGCATGTTTAGACAGAGAAAAGGCCTGCAACTCCCAGTATGCGCCAGCCAGCCATGCTGACTGGGGCATGCTAGCAGTTGTAGGGCCTTTCCTCTATCTAAACATGCATAGGATCGCATCCTGAGTATCAAAAATATATCACTGAGAATTTTCTTATTCTATCCTGTCAATGATCACTTGGTGGAATTGTCTAAGTTTCAAGTTTATTGTTGATGTAGCAATCAGCCTTTACAGCCTTTATCATAATCCTTGCAATTTGACTAATACAGCACATTGCTAAATCTCATAATGTGCATTGGAATTGGTATTATTCATGTGTCTTTATATAAATAACTTTTATATGTAACCATTTTCAAAGTGCATTTTTGTATAATACTGGGTGGGGATCTAACAGTGTAATCCTATGCACACTCCATTGAACTTATTTGGACTTTCTTCCAAGTAATCATGCATAGGATTGTGCAGCAAATTAAAAAAAAAACCCATAAAAACTAAAACTAAAAGGAAGATTCTATGCAGCAGCCTTTAAAGCTAACCTTCTGAATTCAATATAAAGAATACAATCCATTTTGCAGAGCATTTTATGGAAGATGCTATAGTCCCCTGACCCCTTCTACCAAATAGATTCAGTCTTTGCCTTGCTCTTCTGCCCAGCAAGAACCATGCAATAAACTATAGATTGAAGATCCCTTGGGGGGGGGGGGAATCCTTTCGCTAGGCACAAAAATTATTAGCACCGTCTGACAGCACCCTTATCCTTCTTTATCTCTTTGCGTCATTAACCGATACGAGATTCAGCAAGTTGCTTTACAATTTACCTGGGTCAATGCCAGTTTCTTGGATAGCATCAACTGTATCCTGTGAACAAGACATACAAATTCAAAGATTGGCTGTACACAAACCAGGCAGGATTCACATAGCCAGGGAGAAATTTCCCCAAATGTAAGTTTTCTTCTTTAGCAATTTCTTGTTAAGCATGTTGCTGGGGTAGGGAACCTACAGCCCTCAGCCTAATTTCATGTGGGGTTGCACAGAGAGAGAGAGAGAGAAAGATGGAGTGGTGCGAGCATGCGCACTTACACACAGACAAACACAGAGCTATTCAACCCTATAAACTCTGCTCATTTTTGGCTCCGGCTCTGTCCATCATCGGCTCTGGCTCTGTCTATCATTAACTGCAGCCCCCTGATTGACTTTTCCTGTGGCTCAATAAACATTCATAGGAAAACTAGTTTCCCCACCCTGGCATATTGTAGCAATAGGGGAAGGTACTGTTGCTAAATTGTAACTCCCATAACTTTATTATGATGAACACATGATCGTTAGCAAAATGCAGCCCCACCCTAGGTTCTGACTTTGCTCAGAATCATGTGAGCACTCCAGGTTCTCTAACACAGTGGGTTAAATCAGGTTTCAAGTTTCTCAACCTCCAAATCATGGATTGGAACCCAATATAGGCTTGCACTCCCTCCTCTTCTTCTCCTCTTGCACATGAATTCCCTTCTCCCCAGTTTAAAAAACTATAGCCTGCTGTGATGTCTGAATTGGGCAAAGTAAAATCAGGGCTAATTTGGAATTGCCTCCAAATTATGATTTGAACCCATGGTTTGAAGTGGGTCTGCAAACCATGGTTTGCAGTCAGTTGTGGTTAGCAATAACCACAATTAACCTGACTCAAACATCATAGCAACTACAGTTATGCAAAGCAGAAAAGGGAGGAGAGAATCTAAAAACAAGAGCGGAGAAAGGAGGAGGAAAGTGAGCCTATATCACATTTTGGTTTCGAGGATCAGCAGTCAGCACCATGATGTGTGAATGAAGCCACTAATTTTCCTGCAGTTAATCTCTAGCATCTTTCAACCAGGCCTAGCTACTGGTGATCCAACATACAATGAAGCAACAAATGATCCAACAGCAGCAAAATGTACACCTGGAGGGAAAACCCCTAAGCTGTAAAGGAAGACAGTACCCTAATGTTTTTCAAAGAAAAGTGGACTTTTCAATTAAAATAAAGCAGCTGGATCTACTCATGTATTGAAAATGTTCTATTATGTTTCTGTTAAAAGTTAAAGATGTAGACCTGCAGAAAATGACTTCAAAATGATAACAACATTTTTCCGGTCATCAATACTGAGAGGGTGAGCAGATCCAACTGCCTTCTTTAATTGTTAATAGTATTTGAGAAAGTATTTCTCTAAAAATGCCTCAGGAAGAAAGGATAGTGGTTCCCCACCCGCACCCCTATACAGCTGCTGTAATGTGTTTTCTTGTACTGGAGAGGAAGCCTCTGGCAAAGACTGCCTTGAAGAGGTGCAGATAACATGGAATTGGTGGGTCTGCATGTCATGCTAAGGGTGCTGGTCGTTGACTGTAATAAATATATTCATTCATTCATTCATTCATTCATTCATTCATGTCACGCTAAGCCATCCTGCAAATAAGCCACCATGAGTTGGTTGATACCCATAGTACTTCTAGGAGACGATCGAACTTGCCATGGCTTGTTCTCCCGCTCATTCTCCCTAAGTCCTCTAATCGGCTCTGGCAGGTATCCCAGGCACCTTTGCAGCAGAACTCCCCACTGCCTAGGTCCCTACGTCAGTACCCGGTCTGCAATTGGTAAGCTGGGTTTGCTGGCTACTGAGGGGAAATCCTCCCTGCTGCATCCACTTGCCAAACGAAGTTAATTTTCTGAGCCCTATGAATGTAGTAACGCATTCACCAGTTCTTGTTTTTTCCGGGGACTTTCACACTTGAGCGGGACTGAAAATATTTTTTTTTTTTAAGTTGCGAATGCTTTCGGGACACTCTCCGGAGTCCTTTGCTATTTTTAGGGGCACACAGCACAGGGCACTGAGAAGGGATTAGAGAGGATGGTGATGGCACAAGCAAGAGCACGAGGAGCAGCAGGGGGGTTTCCTGCTCTGCCTGGGCAGCTCTCTAGCCATTCCTGGCAACCCATGAAAAAATTGCCCTGCTGGATTCGGACAACACAATGAGCCACCACGGGTATGAACAACCGTAAAACAAGCCATGGGTTGTCAGGTGGCTTGTCCGTGAAAAATAAGCCACCCTGCAGAAGCTGCACTGGGTTCGCATGACACAGCAACCCACCATGGCTGATCACCCACGATGGGTTGTCGTATCGCGCGAACCAGTTTAATGCGACTTTTCCTGGAACTGCCAGAGATCCTCTTGGGTGGTCTCCAGGATGTTTGCTGTCAGCAATGCAATGTTTGCTGTATTCATTCATTAGTCATGGAATGATTAAAAAAATGCTTTTAAAACTACGTAATTAAAATCCTTCACCCCTGAACTTCCTTATCACCTGAACTTCCATTTCCTTGTCTACAAAACAGTCAACACTTCTTAAGTTCTACTGTTGAATGAGTCTTCCAAATTAACCCAGTATGTAATAATTTTTGGTGATAGGAGATCTTAATAACAAAGTAACAACATAATCAGGCTTCTGTCTTCTTTGTTGTTGTGCAACTTTTTTAAAAAAATCATAATTATCAATAAAATACAAAAGAGACCATGGCATATTCATAATATGGAAAAGATGTATTCAGGGGCTTGTCTAGGATATAAATTAAATTTAAATAGATCACACATTTCATGCAACTTCTATATCCATATTTTGACTTTTGACATTAATTAATGAAGTTAATTTCTCCAATTAAGCAATATGCCAGACTTTTTTAGAGCCTTTCTTTCTTTGCAGGCATAGATCTTAATTTCCAACATGTTCCTAACAGAGCAATCCTATGGTCCCAGGGACTGTAGATTGTCTAGAAAAACCAGTTCGAGGTCTTGGCCAGAGCTCTGACCTCAGAGAGATTTTTCTGAAGTTGGCACCCCCTCTTGGCTCCTCCCAGTCACTGCAGAGGTTTCCATGGTGGCTTCCTCTATGAGGTTGGAACTCTGACCTCATAGGGCCTTTGTACACAAGGCTGTTAATCTGCTGCATCTACTTTCAGTTTCATTGTAGAATTGAGATCCAAGCACTACACGAGGAGCATTTCCTTTCCTGCTTTTCCACTACATAACCTCTAGGTGGCACTGTGGTATAGTGGAATAGCGCAAATACACAAGTAGAAACAGCACTTTCTTTCACCATGAAAATAATACTGCATTTTCCCTGCTCTAAAAAAACTCGTTGAAAGTGCTGTTTCCAAACAAAGCGAAAGTGGTGGGTCACAAAGTCATCTAAAGAACCTGTAAAGAACTGTGGTAGGGAATGATGAGTGCACAAGAAATTCCTTGTGTAGAAAAGCTCATAGAGGGGGAGAAATGGGAGTATCAAGGGCATGTCAGTGGGCAGGGAAGGAGTGGCCAAGGATCCAAGGGGTTCTAAGCCCTCCTGGTCCCAATGACAGAAGGTCCCAGGTTTAATCCCTGGCATCTCCAAGTAAGGCTGGAAAAAACCCTGCCTGAAACCCTGGAGAACTGCTGTCAGTCAATGCTGACAATACTGGTCTAGATGGACCAAGAAGGGTCTGACTCAGTATAAGGCAGCTTCCTATGTTCCTAAATCTGAATCTACAAGCTTATCCTGCTTACCCTCAGCTGAATCTTTCATAACATTTTTGATTTTGAAACATTGGAAAGTATTTCTTGGAAAAGGTTTATTCTTCAATCACTTTCTAAACTACCGTATGCCTTTTCCATGCAAAAGACTGAACACCAGCACGTCCCAAACGTAAACTGCCAGCAAGCAGATATTTTACTCACCTGATCTTCCCCTGTAAAGTGAGATTCCCCTGCAAAGTGACAGAAGATAGAATTCTTAGCATGCTAAGTACATTCAGAAGTGTAGCCAGAACCACGAACACTAGGCTAATTTATTTTCAGCCTCTCTCCTGAACTTGGAATTCACCCCATCCTGCTGGATTTCACTACAAATACCTTGAGCCAGCCCTGGCTAAATCTGAACAACCTTTGCCGCCCTGATGCCCTCAATGACCATGCTGGCTGGGGATGGTGGGAGTTGCAGTCCAACACATTTGGAGGGCGCCAGGGTGGGGAAGGTTGATAAAATGCTACTTTACACTTTCTTACAGAGATGTCCATCCTGGAGAGTGTGTCAACTGCAATGCCACCACTCTAGACCTGAACTTAGCAGGTGGCCTTAGGGAAGCTTCTATTCCCTCCGCCTCAATATTTCAAGAGTTACTAGGATAATGTCTGTGAAGTGTTTGAGCACTTAAACATGCTACATGAATATTTAGTACATATCCAAGGTGTACATATTTAGTACATATGGTAGCACCCGTTTCCAAGAGCATCAGATAGAGGCATTCCTAACTTGAATATGCTTGGGCCTGTACTCTATACATCCATCACACATGCATGAGGAATAGGAAGATATGAAGCCTCCCAAGACTTGAGATCTGTCAATGTGGCCCTGTTGAAAGTACCACCTTGTATGGATGCTAGATGAGCTTCTACAAGAAGCAGGGCCTTTTCTGCAGTGGCTCCAGAACTTTGGAATGACTCCCCCACAGGATGGTTACTTGCTTGCCTCTCTATCATCTTTTTCGAGGCAGGCAAACACATTTTTTTCACTGCAGTCCCCTTCACAAATACACGTGAATGGGGGGGGACCCAGATATTTTCATATTATGTTGTTGTATTGTATTTTTTAGGGTTTTAATCTTTGTAAACTGCCCAGAGAGCTTTGGCTATTGGGCAGTATAGAAATTTAATGAATGAATGAATGAATGAATGTTGAAATGGGCAGTAGTGCCATGTGTAAATGTCGGTGCATTTTTAACACGTGGACCTCCTTCAGATGTATAATATTATTATAAGTTTTAGTTTTATATTGTAAACTGCTTTGAAAATGTATGTTGGTCTAGAAATACCATAAATAAATAAAAACAATAAAATTAAGTTGACAGTGCCCAATGTCTTCATCATGCAAAGGGATTTGATGAATCAGCTTAATATAAGGCAGTCAATGTAATCTTGCACCAAGGATCAGAACATTTTGAGATAATTCAACACCTGAAACCTATTATGTGCTTGGAATTCACCCAACCTAGTTGGATCCACATAAACGTTGCTTTACCTCTTCCAGCTAAGATGTCAGTCCTGGGGAGTGTGCCTGTGACACCACCACTCAAGACCTCCTGCAGCTGCTGCCCTTGTATTATCCAGTCAGGAACCCTGTCACTATTTTCATGCTTCTCTTCTGAGCTGCGTGGGAGCTCATCTGCTTCTGCCTTTCTCATGGACATCCGAATGTCGGAGCTGGAATAAGTATAGCCATGCCCTGCAGGGCAAATCTCCTTAAAGGCTTCTGCAAGGGGGAGAGAGTGCAAGATATACATTTGGATGATGCAGAGAAAAAAAGCCACAGAGAGAAAAAGAAATAGCTGAGGGCACATAGAGATCTCTGACAATTTAATTCATTAGTGGAAAGTACTGTTGTTCTTCTGCTACACAGGTAAGATGTGTTGGGACATGTTTCCTCTTTAGTTTATATAAGTATCTACCACAATCGAAACATAGTTCACTAACATGGGTAGAACATGTTTAAACTACACCCATTTGGAGTCAGAACTGAAGATTGGAAGTTGCCAGCAAAAAGAAAGAAAGATGTTTGCAGGGCTGGGTGCGTTATTTTAGTAAATGCATCCTACTCTGAACTGATACTGGAAACTATGACTCCCTTTCTCTCAAAGCTGGCAAGAAAATATAACCACATAGAAACTCTCACTCTGTTTGTAGCCATGTATCTCTCTCTCAAAAAGAAACAGCTGTGTAATAAAAAGGCCAAGAAATCTACTGCCTGTTAAGACTGCATGAGAGTCAATGGCTAAACAGCCATAATTCTACAAGCCCAAGCAACCCTTTAATTCTTTGATGTTGTAGATTTCAGGCATATCTGAAAAGACCATCCTCAATGTTCATTTGGCTACACAAAGTCATCCCTGCTGTTAGATGGAGGCAGGAATTGGTGTCTGAATGGTGCAGCAACAGCTTTAAAAGTATTGGCCTTAGCTGGGGAGGTGAGGGAAGAGGTTTGTATGTACTGCCATTTGGGCTCTCCTTTGCGGGGCAACATGTCTTGGGCTGGCACTGTGACCACATATGCTAAATTGATTCATGATTGGTGTAGCTTGAGCACTTGCTGATGGCTATTGCGGAAAGAGGATGAAGAAGACCCAGCAGTAACTGGACGGAAGCACAGGAAAGGACAAAATCTTCCTGTAGGGCAGTGTTGTACAAGGGCTATGTCTTTATGCTGAAAAGCCATAATCCTCTATTCCTCTCAGTAGGCTTAGGCTCCTCTGGACCCACAAAGCATCCAGCTCCTTTCACCTAGTAGTGCTACACTTCCACTCTGCTTCAAGGCAAACAGCTAAATTTAGTTATCTTCTGCATACAGCCAGAACCCTGGGCACTCAGGCATCTGAAACCCAGTTTCACACAGCGATCACAGTAGTATTAAAATAATTGGACAAATGGGAAATAAAGGTCCAAAAAAAGCAAGCAGAGTCCTTACCAGAGCCCGGCAATGGGCACTTCTCACAATTCCCCCCCCATCCTTTGCCAACACGACTACAGCAGCAGATCTGTTTGGTGATGCGCTGGTTGAGTGGCAGGGCACAGACCCCTCCTACTGCTGAGCGATAGCACAATCCCTGCTCTGTGGAAACTGCTTTATCCGCTGAAACATAAATGGTGGGTTAATCTTTTGCACATACTTGTCAACTTTTGAAAATTGTAAAAAGGAAGATTTGCAGCACAATCCTATGCATATGTACTCAGAAGTAGGTATTTACTTCTAAGTAAACATGCTACTAAGCTCTTTCTGCTATCTTGAAGTCCCTCCCCTTTGTTCCTACTACTTCACTAATAATGGAAGTGAAGGCAGGAAAAACAGAGAAGATATTAATACTGACATTCATTCAATGCAAAATAATAATAATAATAATTAATATGCTTCATTCCCTCATGCTTTAAGATAAACAGCTGATTAAAACATTATTCTACTCTAAGATTCTAATCTAGAATCTAAGCATCTCCAGTTTAGATTGCTGGCAAAGGAGCTAGACAAGAAAGTAATAATGAGTCAGTTAAGCAACTTTGCCAAATCAAACAGCTAGATAGTTCAAGCCTAAGATTTTGGAACCAGGCGGTACAAGACTTCAGATTTCAGTTAGCAATTCAAGTTTAGTACTATCTTACATTGGAAATGAGCTGCAAGGTTTGCAGAGTTACAGGAGAACTGAGTGTTGTCACTTTTGTGCGTATAGCAAGTTCAACTCAGTTTGGGGCAATTGAACTTAACTGACTATAATATGGCATAGGAAACTGCTCTGTGTTCTGTATTCTAATACTGTTATGTTTTAACTAGCTGCAATTTTCAGACACTCTTATTTGATTTTTAGACTGTTTTATATTGCTTATTTGTTATGTCATTTAAAAAATTTTTTATTGTGAGTTGTATTGTTGTTAGCCATCTTGGGCATTTTTAATGGGAAGGTGAATAATACTAATACTAATACTAATACTAATACTAATACTAATACTAATACTAATACTAATAATAATAATAATAACAACAACAACAACAACGGCAAAATTAATCAAAACAAAGGCAAAACTGGGAGATTCATTTTCAAAGTGGGAAGAAGAACAGCCTTAAAAATTGAGGAGTCTTTTGCCCAAAGCTGGACAGTGGGCAAATCTGTTTCAGTTCACATTGATTTGAAGGGGAAGAAACTAGGAGTTTCTCCAGAGCTGCTAGCTCATGGCCTACACCTTACATTCAGTGTGATATCCATTCACTTCTGTTGTGGGCATAAACTAAAGGGAAAGCATTTTTCTTGTCCTTCAGTAATAATCTCCACGTTATCACTGATGCATGGCATAACTGCCCAGGACTGATGCCTCTGGCAACCCAACTTCAGGCTCCTTATGCCCTAACTCTGGCACCATAACGGTGGGAAAACACTGGTTATCTGCAAAAGAGTGCATACACAAAGGAAGATGGTTATTGGCTATATGTTAGCACTTACAGATGCAGTGGCTGCGGGATGGGTCCAGCATGGTGCCAGGCTTACAAGTGCAGAGGAAGCTGCCATGGGTGTTCACACATTCTGCATCTTTACATATACCGAGTATTACACATTCATTGATATCTATAAGTGAGCAGAAAGAACAGGATTAGCCAATCTATCCTGGTTTTGATCACAAATGGCACTGCAAGGAGGATCTGCAGTAGCTAACAGGATAAATCTGAATATGACAAGAGCAGAGAAGGGCAACCTTATGATATTATGGGATCACCAAATAAAAGAGAGGGGGTGGCTCATGGGTTGAGGTGGAGGCCACATGTAAAAACAGAGAGGGTGGGTTTGCACGACACGACAACCCACCCTTCAAATAAGCTACACAGTGTAGGTTGTTTATGAAACAACCCTCGGTGCACCTGACAGATGACTGGGCTCACCATGGGTTGTCCACCTCAGTCCTCCCACGGGTATCCCAGGGGACTCTGCAGCAGGACCCATCTTGTCTTCTCTCCCCTTGCTGACCGTGAGCCCCTTTGCACTTGCCATGGGTTCCCCCCCCTTTTCCCCCCAGAGATCGCTTTTTGCAATCTTTGAGTTGATAGCTAGTGACAGCCCCTCCAACCACCTTTTTAAAATTTATATTGTTTGTGCCACAAATGTGCACAAATATTTTTGTAATTATTATTTTTTAATTAGTCAGACTTGCACAGATGCGGAGGTGTGCACTTGTGCGGGTCCAAAATGGGAAGCCTTACCTGGCTAATGCCCTGGGAGGTGCCTGCTGTCAAAGTGCAACACGCACCAGCCATGCATATTGACCCAGAGAGGCTGCAAACAGGGTAGAGATAATAAGGGAAATGGCTTTGTGACTGTTACAAGGCCTAGCTGATCAGCACTCTGCACAGGCACAGCTAGCTACTAGAAACAAGATGAACCAGTTGTTGCTCTGAGGCTTAATTAACTGTGACAGTCTGTACCTCTTCCCTACAAGGGGTGACCGTGGATCCACAGCAGGCTCACTGCTCAGGGTATGTACATCTCTCAGCCTTTTTTCTCCCAACTCACACCCTTTTATTCAGTTTTTCAATGATGAGCCTTCACAACACAACTGCACTGTCAATGACCACTGTTAATTAATGCAATTATCACTGTCAAGTACTTTCTGCATTTATTTGCCTTCTGACCTCACTGTTTAAGTGGAAGACCGACAACCTGGTCTTCTGCGCGGGTTCAATGCTAAGGGGGTAGCGAGTCCTGGGGCGGGCCTTCTCCGAGGTCCCCAGCGCCTCACCCTTAGCCCAGAACAAAGGGATAACTTATAGCCACAAAAGTATCTTTTAGAAAACAAGTTTATTTACAAAATTACCTTCACAAACTCAGACCCACGCCAGCAATACAGCTTATCAGTATGGTACAAAGTAGCAAGCAAGAAGTCTCAAGGACACCGTGATTTCAGGGCTCTCAGCTAGTTAGTTCAGCTCAGGCCCCGGCAGAGGCCCGGTCAACCGCATGCGGCTAGCTGGGTTCCCGGCGGAGGCCCGGTCTACCCAAGCGGCTAGCTGGGTTCCCGGCGGGGGCCCGGTCTACCCAAGCGGCTTGTGAGTGATTTCAGCTTGGTTTCCCGGGGGTCCGTCAACCCAAGCGGCTAGCTGGGTTCCCGGCGGGGCCCGGTCTACCCAAGCGGCTTGTGAGTGATTTCAGCTTGGTTTCCCGGGGGTCCAGTCAACCCAAGCGGCTAGCTGGGTTCCCGGCGGGGCCCGGTCTACCCAAGCGGCTTGTGAGTGATTTCAGCTTGGTTTCCCGGGGGTCCGGTCAACCCAAGCGGCCAGTGATTCCAGCTAGCTGGAGCGCGCCAGGTGCTGCTACCCGGGGTTGCCGATCCTTCATTCCCTTACCCCAGGCATGGGCAAGATTACTGAACTGAACCAGTTCCCTTGCGCAGGGTGTTTTATACCTTGGTGTTTCAGGTAGCCCTTCCCTCCGCTATCAGGTGGGTTGACACCCTCCCTGAGGGGCGGTCTTTTGGGTCAGGTGGGGTGACGCCCTCCCCCCGTGGGATGGGGTCCCTTTGAAGCCACTTGCTTAATGGTCCCATCCTATGGTGTTGAGTGGCCATTTCTTAGGGGTGCCGAAGTGTCTGCTCTGGAGAGGTATTCAAGTCTTATGTAGATGGGGCTGATAGGCGAGAGCATTGACAAACCTGGTGATGCTTCCTGCCTTCCCCCCTGGGGTGATTCTATGCAGATGTTGTTTGTCCCCTTTGGCATCTGTGGAGACTGGCTGTCTCCCCCCCCCCCCCGGGTCTCCTTCCCCCCTCCTGGGTGAGTGTGTGTGAGGCAGGGGGCTTAGGTTGGCTTTCTCCACAGTTTACAATTCCAACAACTCCCATCCCAGCTACTAAAACGTACTGTATATAAACCTGAAACTCTGCATAATACTCCATGCATCTGATGAAGTGGGCTATATTCCACAGAAGCTTATGACAGAATAAATTTGTTAGTCTTTAAGGCACCACAAGACTCTTTGTTGTTCTTTCTATACCTGTTATCCTCTCTGAGGCCATATGAGACGGCATGCTACAGACCTAAATCGGTTATAATACATCACTTTAAAAAAATGATCAACAAAGTGCTTCTGAAACAAGTGGACAACTCTTTTCAGCAGGTTACTGAAAGTGTAGGCTTTCCCTCCCTGCTGCATCTTCCAGACTTCCACAGCTAATTCCTCTTGCCGCTGCTATTCTACAGAACCAGAACAGCCTCAACCAAGGCTTAAGAAGGAATATAGCAGTGATGGTGAACCTATGGCACGGGTGCCACAGCTGGCACGCAGGGACCTCTCTGTGGGCACTCGAGCCATTGGTCACCAGATCACAAAAAGACCGTCCCCTTCTGCAAAACACTAATGATCTTGTTCTTTCTCACAGTATGGAACAGAATAATTTTATTCTAGAATTCCTGTTACAGAATTCTTTTCTACATTGTTATCATATTTAAAAGATTTTGAAGAATGATGCACAGAGCATGGCTTGGATGTAAAGCCCTAACAGTTGACCTGAGTGCTGCATGTGTTGCTCTCAAACTAACGGAGTATGAGCCAAGGTTTGACAAATTATCAGCATGCATGCAATAGCAAAAATCACAAACTTTTACCTAATGCAGTGTTTGCAGTCCAAGACATAAAGTGTTTAAAATGTGTTAAGCACGTTTAGTTTTCTTGTTTATCTTGCTCATCCTAGTACAGGTTGACTTTTACTTTTACTATTCCAACACTTGTAGAAGCAGGGAAAGGACCCGGAGTAAAGCTTGCCCCATACAATTTCAGTCTGGCATGTAATCATATTACAAGTTGAGAATTCCTTATCCAAAAATACACGTGCCTAATTATTTAAAAAGTTTGTATAAATTCCCTTCAGGCTATGTGTACAATGTAGTACTATAATAATTTTTTGAGTTGATTTTTTTTTCAACAAAAAACTGTATCATTGAAAGCTCTGTTATTGTGTTTTTCTTTAAAGACAAAATATGTTTAATTAGTTCGGACAACTGTATGAGTTGTTTTTCTAAAACTAAAACCTCGGTATTCAGGTTTAATTGCAGTGTTGGCACTTTGAAATAAATAAGTTGGTTTTGTGTTGCAGTTTGGGCACTCGGGCTCAAAAAGATTCGCCATCACTGGAATATAGTAAGGGGTCTGGCTTTCCTAACTGAGTGTGAGGTGGATGCAATCATTTCCCAGAAGGTTTTAGCTACTGGCAAGTATCTACTGTGCAGAAGCAAGAACTGGTGGTTCCGATCTATAAAAAGTACAATGTTGGTGAACGAAGGGGCTCTCAGTTGCTTAGGCGCTGCGAGACTCACAGCTGTGACTTCCTGTTTTCTGAATAAAGCGCTTCAGCAGATTGTATCACATACCCGCATCTGGTTGCTTATTGCCCTTGTGGCCGGACACCGAAGCCTGAGTCGATTGGACCCTTACCACAAAAGTAAGGCTTTCTAAAATGTTCTGAGCTAGAGCCGTGCCCATGGCTAGTTTGAATCCTAGCCACAATTCCCAGCAACCTGTTCCACACCCGTTTCTCAAGATCTTTAAGGCCATTTTCACACAAGGCCTAAATCACCCTTGAGTTCTCAGTTATTTGTATCAATGTCTGATCATACAGCAAAGAAAATAAGAGGAAGAGGGGCATTTGTAATGTCAATTAGCATTCTTGCCTATGTAGATTATGCATTCACTTTACAGATTCATTTGAAACAAGAAACACTTAAACCGAAGCTTAACACAGCTTTCACTACAATCTTATAGATTCTAGAGTTGGAAGGGGCCTACAAGGTCATCGAGTCCAACCCCCTGCTCAATGCAGGAAACTAGAGGAGGGGTCTCCCATCCAAGTAATAACCAGGCCTGACCCTGCTTAGCTTTCCACACTCAGACAACCTGAGCCAGCGTGAGCCACAGGCCTGTGATCTGATTTGTAATGTGAATGTAAAGCATGCACTAGCCAGAATGCTCATTTGTAATCAGATGATGAAACATTTAGACAAATAGCAGGAGACATTCAAAGGCAACTTAAGCCTCATGTGTGAAAAACACTCTAAGCTACATGTGTGAAAATATTCAGTCACGAATGGTTGACAGTGATTATTCCTTCGCATGAGCAGGTGGGGGCACTGTCTGCACATGTTCCATTGACAAGAACAAGGTAGGGAAAGGATACTACAAGTATTTGATAGAAGAAACCTCTTCCTGTAATTATGGGAATGATCTGCATGATAATTTCGAAGCACAGATTGGGGAAGAGGGCTCCAGGTCCCAAGAAGCTCTCAGAGGAGACAGAAGATGCTACATTTCTCTCACTAATTCCCTACATGACTTATAGCAAATTCCTTCCACTTGCCATGCCATCAGTACAATGAATGAAGACAATGATCCCTATGGTCTCTGACCCCAGAGACTGCAAAGGGTCAGATGGTGTTTGTTAATCATGGTGAAAGTTGCAGAAGTGGCAGACGCCTGTGAAGAACTATGATTGATGGCACACCAGGAGGGAAGAGGTAACAGTTTCTGTCCTGGCTCCACCACTCAGTAGGGTCACCAATATAAAGGGCCAAAATAATTTGCCCAGCATTCAGCTGTGGCAAATGGAATGCTTCCAACAGACAAAAGGGAAGAAGAACCCCTTGCATCTGCACAGGTTCCCAAGAAACACAAGCTTCCAAAGATGGGTGGGGGGGGGATAACTGTTTCCATGATGGCCAGAGGGAATGGGAAATACAAAATATGCAATAAGGTAGTTGTTAACTTACTGGACTAATAACCTCTACTGGTCAAGAGGACAAAAGCCATAAGGTGGATAGGGTTCTAAACACAGATCAATAGCTCAACAGATAGATTGGCCTTCTTGCTGCTTAATACATTTTAAGTAACTTTTTTTGTGTACTGCTGAATGTTTTGTGATCCAAACTAAGGGGATTAAACTGTATTTGCAGTAGTATATAACCTTGCTCCATGGACTGTGAAGCAGCTATCTCTCCATTCTTCTTGTTGATGGTTCCATACTCTTAAATGACATTATCCAAATGAAAAATCACTTTATTGTTCCCCCCCCCACTCATTTTCCATAATGATTATCTTATGGGACCTGTGAGTTTTAGCTCTTATAGTTTGAACTTTGCCTACTAATGCCAGATTTGAGTGGTTACTCCAGCAGTGGTTATGCAGTGGTGAGGAATAGGCACCCTGCTCAGATATTCCAGGACTGTGCGCTCCTTGTACCTGGCATTCAGAACTGTTTCCTGATTCAAATTAAACCATGTCAGTATGAGAATATCCACAAAGTACAAGGACTGAACCCTATAACTCCTGAAGAGGCCTGGTATCTTTTCCTCCTCAATGCCTGGGGGATGGGGCTATACCTCACTGGTAGAGCACATGCTTTGCATACCGAAGGTCACATGTTCAATCCCTAGCAACTCCAGACTGGGCTGGGAAGGAACTCTGTCTAAAACCTTGGAGAGCCACTGCCAGTCAGCATGGAGACAATACTGAGCTAGATGGACAAATATTCTGACTTGATATGAGGTAGGTATGATATGAGATATGAGAGCCGGTGTGGCGTAGTGGTGAGAGTGTTGGACTGGGACTCGGGAGATCCGGGTTCTAGTCCCCGCTCGGCCATGAAACTCACTGGGTGACTTTGGGCCAGACACTGACTCTCAGCCTAACCTACCTCACAGGGTTGTTGTGAGGATAAAATGGAGAGGAGGATTATGTAAGCCACCTTGGGTTCCTTGCAGGAAAAAAGGCGGGGTATAAATATAATAAATAAATAAATAGGTAGCTTCCTATGTTCTTGTTAGCTAAAGCATGGAAGAAGTTGGTTAAACATTCATTTCTTGACTCTTTTTCAGCTTGGCAATAGAAGCTGAAGACCTTGAAAAAAAATTAGCTTTAGCCATCCCATTTACTCTTCTTTGCTCCCCACCACCCCCACCCCCTACTGGGGAGGATCCCAGACATCCTGTGTGGTCTCATTCCAGCATTCTCTCAGCCAAGTCTTCATTCAGGTTCTGGGCAAGGTCTTCAGATTCAGGTTCTGGGCAAGTTCTGGTCTGCCAGGTAAACATTCCATCATTGCCAGAAAGAAATCTGAGTGCAAACATAGCAAAGAGATCCTGAAGTCACTAGACTATTTGTAGGTCAGGGGGGACTGAGAAGCAGTGTGTGTGGAGAAAGCCTGACACGAGTACACATGCACACACGCACGTACACCTCAGTCTCTTTCCCCGGGGGGCGGGGGAGGGAGGCTGGAGAGATGAGGAAGTAGCCAGACGGATCCGCATACCAACAATGGAGGGCCTCGGTTGGATTCCACAAAACCCAGGAAAGGACCATCAAGACCATCAAACTAGCAGCTCAAAGAGCTGTAAAGTACCCAACACGTCACCTTCTTTTCCCAGGCAGGAATAAGCCCACCTGACACGAAGGGGCAGGCATAAGCCCCACCTGACCGCAGGGGCGGAGAGAGCTGGAAACTCAGGGGTAGAAAACCCCTCCCCCCTCCTTTTGGGGGTTGTTGGGAACACGGGTTGCTTTCGTCAAGTTCGTCCTCCAGCGGCGGCTGGGATAAGCTGTTCTCTTCCCCGGATCGGGCAAATCTGGAGCCAGGCTGAAACTGACCAGCGTAAAGTCTTTAGTCTAAGGTAACTGACTAATCCCAATGTGCTAGCCTGGGAACCCGTTCATTGATAAACTCGGAGATCACGTCAGGTCATGTTGACGTTATAGTATTCCTAGAAAGTTATTAGTTCCGCTCCGTATATTGTATAGAAAATAAAAGCCTTATTTGGTCATACAAAGGGCTGGAGTTTCCTTTTGTTGCGTAAACCTCCTAGTTGGTTTTAATTGCTTGTACAGGCTGTAACTCAGTGCCGGTTAACCCGTTAAGCGCCGAACTCACGCATAGGACCTGGGTGCTGGACCTTCACAGTGTGGCTCTGCGGGCTAGGTTAAAAAAAAAAAAAGACTGTGGTCTCAATACCCAAACATACATATACCGGTATGTGGGCCCCATGTATCTTTGCAATGTGAGCTGCATTTTCTTCTCTGCCAGCTAAAAGCACAAAAAGGCTTACATTCTATCTGGGATCTACTCTATTCTTATTCTGGTATTTATTTTATTGCATTTGTAAGCCCCTGCCTTCTTCCTTCGAAGTGGTCAGTTCAATTTACATATGGTTCTCAAGCCATATAATCACCTATCCTGACAAAACTCAGGCGGCCCAGGGCCAGTCCAGCTTAACTTCAGACAAAGAACTGTTATCATATGCCTTTGGATATTTTCTGGGCCATGCAATAAGCCAGCAGGGCCAGCTCCAGGTTTGGGGGGGCCCTCGGCAAAGCACCCCCTGGTGGGGTTCTTCCTATATGGACGGGCCCTGATGAGCTTACCTAGTGACAGGCTGTAGTATCTCTTGGATCAGCTCCAGCTGGCCAGGAGCTGCCATTTACATTTCCCACAACACACTGTTGCTCCAGGGCATTGTGGGAAATATAAATGTCAGCTCACAGATTCAGCTGCCCAGCCCAAGGGGGCCATGTGCTGATGCTAAGCCTGTAAGCCAGGGTAAAGTATTTCAGTGTCTCTGGGCCATGACTGTTGCTCCTCTCTGATGAGAGAAAGAGCAGTTACCTTATTCTGAGTGAAAATTTAACTGAGCATGGTGCAGTACAAGAGAGCAGGTTACAGGCACACTCCATAGAAAGGCCTAGATCAGGGCTGGCCCTCCCATGAGGTGGGCAAAGCCACCAGCTCAGGTGGCGGAGTGGGAGGAGCGAGAAATTTCGCCACTCCCTGCTGCCGCCAGGTGCTCCAGAAAGCCCCGCTAGCCACTCTCCTCCTGTGGAATTTTTCTCCCAGCAGGGCCCTCCAGAGCAGCTGCCCACTCAGTGATATTACCAGGAGCTCTGGAGAGCCAACCCCACTCTCACATTGTGGCAAATGCAGCAGGCAGGACTCTCCTCAGAGTGAAACTGAGGAGTGGTGGCTGCTCTCAGCCATCCACCCTCTGGCTCACGCTGAGAATCCTCTCAGCGAGAGTCAGACGGTGGCCAGGGTGGCTGGGTGGGCTCCTGTGAGAACTGCAGCAGCTGCTTCTTCCGGCTATGCTGCTCTTATGAGAACCAACACGGCAGTGGTGGTGCTAAAGGTATGGGTGGGACGTGATGAGGTAAGGGGTGGGGGGCGGACAGCAACATAAGGGGTAGGGAGGTGCAATTCAGTAAAGGGAAGGAGGCACGAGGCAGCTGCAGGAAGGGCATGGAAGTGCAAGGCGGCAGTGGCGCACTTCAGGCAGTGGGAGAGCTTGTGCCAGGCCTACCCAAGATTGTTTGAGGACGTACACTCACTGTAGCATAGAATATCATAGTTAATCTGGCCCTGCATTCAGCTATAACGTCTCTGTATCTTTAAGTAAATCAGCTAACCACACAGGCTAGCCCAGAACCAGGTAAGCAAAGAACAAGAATGGCCAAGGAGAAGAAACAGAGGGCTGATCTACACAAAGGTGTGTTTTTTTTAACCAGCGTTATAATGCCTGGCTCACTGGCGCATCAAAGACGCACACCCCAAAATGCCCTCCTCATGCTATTTCACCCTCAATATTCCATTGTTTCTCAAACTACCTTTACAACAGTTTTTCTGGTGCTTGCGGTCTCCCTGGACTACAAAGACCTATGTGTTCCAATCAAGTGGTATTTTAACTCTTAATGGTAGGGGTGGCTTCAAAGCTTTTCCCACTCCCACCTGTCTTTCCTCTCCTCCTCCTTTTGTTCCCTGCTCTTTCCTCAAACCGATTTTAATGGGATTTGTGGGCAGGAACCAGCACCCATGCCCTCTTCCTTTCTCATTCGCTCTCACACAGCTACCTAGCAAAACTGCCCCTTGCTGCAGCCCGCAGTCACTGAGAAAAGAGCAGGGAACAAAAGGAGGCGGAGACAGATATGGGGAAGGGAGCAGCAGCACGGGACCATTTTGCTGGGTGCTGCCATGCAAGAGCAGCCCTCCCCATGTCCTTCTCCTCCTCTGTAATTGTGTTGTTGTTGTTGCTGCTACTTTTGATTGTGCATGTACAGTGTAGCGGAGCTCTGAATTGTTATTTTTAATCCCCTTGCTTCACACCATTGCAGGTGCTTATTTTGTCAGCTGAGTCAAAAAAGAGAGAAAGAAACCAGAGGAAGCAACTCATCCCTCCCACTTCTAACACAATTCAAGCTCCACAAAGCAACATGTAGCACAAACTTGTGTTACAAAGTGACACAACTATGCTCACATGACCTTTCAATCTCTGCCTACTTCTCCTGCAATTATTATTATTATTATTATTATTACATTACATTTATATCCTGCCTTTTTCCCTCTTGCAAGGAACCCAAGGTGGCTTACAAGGTTCTCCTCCTCTCCATTTTATCCTCACAACAACCCTGTCAGGTAGGGTAAGCCGAGAGTCAGTGACTGGCCTAAAGTCACCCAGCGAGCTTCATGGCTGAGTGGGAACTAGAATCCAGATCTCACAACAACACTCTAACCCAGGGCTCTCCAACCTTGGGTCCCCAGATGTTGCTGGCCTACAGCTCCCAGCATACCCAGCCAGCATGGCTAATGGCAAGGGATTCTGGGAGCTGTAGTCCAGCAACATCTGGGGACCCAAGGTTGGAGAGCCCTGCTCTAACCACTACACTGGCTCTCAATGAGAACACAATGCAGTTTTGTATGGCATGTGATCGCCTTATAAACACGGTGGATACTGCATCGTATTCATTAACATGTGCCTCAATGGAAACTATTGTGTTTTAAAGAAATACTGCCACAGCGCTGACTTACACATGGAAGGGGAGCTAGTGTGGATCCCCCCTCCCATTAACTTGTTGTGGCTGTAAAGTGTTCACCTCAAAACTCTTCCCAGCAACCACCACAACAAACGGCAATGGGCAATTCAATAAACCTGCTCACAACTTTACAGCTCTTGGATTCTCACTGGGTTAGGATTTCCACATTCTAGTCTATGTAACCTGGGGGAATTTTAGATCCTTTGCTGATCCTGCTACCTCCTGTAAAGGAGCAATCCTAGGGGAGATCCACATTACACTGTATATCGTCAAATTAGCAGAACGGTACCTCTGTATTCATGTTCTGCAGTCACTCCTCACAGGGCACACTCTCATTAAATGTACTGCAATCATCCCGGTTTGCCACCCCACACCTAACTCCAGAGAGGTAGAACGGGGCATTGCCTTGAACAGGGTTTTTTAAATTTTATTTTGCTTTGCTGTTTCTGTGCAGGTGCAAACAAGTGCAGGAACAATCTTTTAAAAAAGAAAGGAAAAAGAATTGTTCCTCCCATTCTGAGTTTCCCAAGCACAAGGCTCCTGTTAAATCAATGTGATACACTTGGGAGTAAGGGCATTGGAGAGAATGTGATTTACTTCTGAGCAGACATGCCTTTTGGCTAATTTACAGCTCCCTGCTCTTCGGGCAACGGGGGTGGTGGTGAATGTGGCTGCTTAAAAAAGAGGGGGAAAGCCTCCCGCTCCTGGCCCCTCTCAAACTCCATGGTGGTTATCCTGGGGGTACTGGCTTTCACATGCAGGGGAAACGGCCATTTCAGAAGCAGGGGTTCTTTGTTTCTGGTCCGCCGCTTATGCGGAGGTGCGCATGTGCGCAGCAGTGAATTTGTTTTAAAAACAACACCAACATGCGATTCCCTGAAGCAGCCTGCTTGGAGGTGTGGATGAACGTTTACAAACAAACAAAAAATCAAGACGTTTCTAAGGAAGTGGGCGAACGGCCACATGACAACAAATGGTGGACACCTCTCTTCCCCACCAGTTTGGGAGAGACACGTCACGCTGCATTCCCCCCGCCCCTCAAAAACTATTGGCTAACTCCAGCAGCGACACTTTCGTAGCCACACCTTGGATGGGCAACTGCAGCACAAGTTTAGCACACACTGGCCGTGTGCTGCAACAGTGAACCGCAATAACTGAAAAAGCTGTGATAAACCTAGTCTGGGAAATTCTGGAAGAAACGAAGAACGATTACGCAGGACTACTGCGACCAGCAGTGAAAAGTGAGTGCGTCGTGTGCCCTGCAAGTCACAGCAGCGATACAGTCCTGTAATAAACCTTAGGTGAGGATCCGGCCCCAATCTAACGGTGGCTGCAGACCTGTCTTTCTCCAAAACAGTTCTCATACTCCTGGTTATGTGCCCTGTCAGGAGTGCCAAGAGCTAATACCTGACTATGCTTTCACTCATAGCTGGGCCAATGACAACTGCATCTGGGCACAGATTAATTTTTTGCTCTCCAGTTCAGAGCCAAGGCAAAGGCCTTTCCCAGACCTCAATGGAGGTCACAAAAGCAACTATGCTTCCTCAAACTTACACGCCTAGCCCAGCTCGGGAGGAGATGAGTGGGGGGTAGGGGTGGGCCCATACAGGGGAGAATCAGTGGACACAGAAAGGGTTAAGCACCCACCTGCCAATTCTCTTCTACAAATGCCCCCTCCACCCACACTTCCATGTTACCTTAGCAAGCAGGTTTCAGAATATTAATTTATTTAAAATATTTTTACCTTGCTCTTCAAACAAAAAGGCTCTGAGAGTGGCATACAAAGATCAACAATAAGATAGTCTCCTCCCCACCCTTAGGCTTGCAATCAGAAAGGCATGACACAAACAGAAAAGGGACTGGGTGGGAGGAGGAAATATGTTGCGCAGCACAGCATGAGTGCAGCCTAATCACAAGTCTGTTCTCTCCATTCTTTCTCAGGAACTGTCCTCTCCTGCTCCCTCAGAAGGGGCCTGCAGAACCCTAGCTAAATTTGTAAGGCCTGCAGAGAACTGTCCACAAAAATGAGGGCTACGGTGTTGCTAATCATCTCCCCGGAGGTATCGTGCAGAGGTTCTACAACAGAGCTTCTCAAACAGAATGTGTGCAGTCATGGCTGTTAAAGAATGGCAAAAGGGGATGTGTGGAATGGTAATGACAGACAATCATGGTTAACAAATGGGCTGTGAGCCAGGAAGGTTGAGACCCGCAGTATTGTGGTGACTTGCTAATCAGTTCAATATGACTGAAATTCCATGTTAAAGGAAGTGTGTCAGGAGACCATCCATCAATGGATTTGTACAATTCAAGGCCAAGACTCTGCATTACACCCTTCAAGCAGAACCCCACAACTTATTGTGGGGAAACCCCCCCCCCCCCATAAAGAACCATAAATTCCAGCCACCACCATGAGGAGGTACCAGGCATTATACTTGAACAGTATCATGTATTTGCACCAGAACAACTAAAAATTCCCAAAGGGGGCCCAGTATCTCAAGATCATGTTAGCAAAAACCTAATAGATGTAGATACGGCCCTCACTTGAGCAAAAGGAATCTTGAAGGCAAGCATGCATCTCTGCTGAGATTTTGAAGGAGAACCAATGTTTATCCAGTGTGTATCCAGTCACTGAAGTCAACAATTCCACTCTACACTGCAGCTGGCTGATTGCTGAGTTGCTTTTCCAAGGTACTACGCACTTGTTGTATATACTGATTGCACAAGTGCCAAAAAGCATGGGGAAATGTGTGGCTGCACCCAAAGGAGTTCATAGGCTTGACCACATCTCACTACAGAGCAGATTCAAGCACATGAAACCATAGAATGGAATGTGATGGATATAAAATGGTATATTTATTTATATCCCACCCTTTTTCCTGTAAGAAACCCAAGACAGCTTACATAATCCTCCTCCTCTTCTCCATTTTTTTCTTCACGACGACCCTGTGAGGTAGGTTAGGCTGAGAGTCAGTGACTGGCCCAAAGTCACCCAGTGAGCTTCATGGCCAAGTAGGGACTAGAACCCGGATCTCCGGAGTCCCAGTCCAACACTCTAACCACTATGCCTTCTCAAACATTCCCAGTACTTAAGCAATCAAGTAGGGCCCTATTCAGCATACCAACACTGTCTGCTATTATGACTGAGGGACACCAGGAGCAGGGCCTTCTCAGTGAGGGAATTCTCCTTATCAAACTCTCTTCCTACAGAGGTTCAGCAGACCCACTCAGTCTTGATTTTAGGGGGTTGATTAAAGGTGAAATCCTATGCACGTTTAGATAGAAAAAAGTCTTACAACTCCCAGCATTCCCCAGCCAGCACTGCTGGCTGGGGAATGCTGGGAGTTATAGAATATTTTTCTGTCTAAACATTCATAGGATTGCACCCTAAGTCCTTACTCTTCCTGTAGACATTTCAAGAAACATGAATTTTATTCCAGAGTCCAGACTTGCTTGTTTTATTAGTATAATCACTACATAATTGTTACTTATCCTGTTTATTGGTAACTAATTTTATAGTGCTGACGAGATGTATTGTTATTTTAAACAGTTGTTTTGGTTGCTCTGAGGCTTTTTAAAGCATGTGGCAGGATATATATAGAAAAATAAATTAACAACAGAGATTTTTCCACACCTGTTCACATTCAAATCTTCATCTCAGCACCTCCTACACACGAACAAATAAAATCGCTAAAACTAAGCTTGCTTTAGGGTACAGAAAACATAATCCTTGTTCAAAACACCTACCAAAAACATTATACCTTGAACACACCCTGCAATTAAGTTATTAATTACTATCTCACCAAAGGCAAAGAGGTATATCATTGTATCAATCTGCAGGTTGGAAGAATCTGTATCATTTGTAGGGCAGTGTTTATTTTATCACTGGACTGAGTAAGGCAAACTTTCATGCATTGGCTATATGGGCACTGGTGATAACTGAAATGGAGGAAGGTTCAAGGGTGTGAAATATCAGTTTAGGGCACAATCCTATGCATGTTTAGACAGAAAAAAGTCCTACAACTCTCAGCATTCCCCAGTCATCATGGTTGGCTAGGGAATGGGAGTTGTAGGACTTTTTTTCTGTATAAACATGCATAGGATTGCACCCTAATCCACATTAATGAAACTTGATATTTTCACACTTCATAAGCAGAGGTGTAGGTTTTTTGTTTTGTTTTGTAAATAATGTATGTATTAAATAATCAGTCATGTTACAGATCCATTGATATACATTTCTATAGCTGAGTGAAAGGGGAAAAGAAAGAGTTTCATGCTTACCTTGGCAGTGGCTCTGATTCAACCTCTTGTATCCCTGTGGGCATTCAACTTGTTCATTTTCAATCACTGGGTGAGCTAGGTGGGGAGAAAAAAAAAGTAGAGCCTGTTCAAAGGGTGGGCAATTCAGACTCATCTTTTCTCTCTTTCCTTCCCTAAGGAGGCACAC
The DNA here is from genome assembly GCA_021292165.1 of Shinisaurus crocodilurus. Taxonomy (NCBI): domain Eukaryota; kingdom Metazoa; phylum Chordata; class Lepidosauria; order Squamata; family Shinisauridae; genus Shinisaurus; species Shinisaurus crocodilurus. Next base: position 271,787,447 of record CM037876.1, read on the forward strand.
TTCTACATTTGCCTCCACTACCTAAATTTTGAATAATCTTCATCTTCAGTTCTTTTCAGTAAGTCTGCTACTGGCACCACATTCTGTGAGCATCACAAACTCAGTTAACACTGGTACTTGTTCCCCTTTTAATTTAAAATGGATGGTCCTAATCAGTGCTTTTTTTCTGGAGAAAAAGGTACCGGAACTCTTGGATTACATTTCCTCGGGAGTAGATGGCGATTAAATTGTAATGCAATTAATAGAAGAAAAGGTGCTGGAACTCAGTTCCGGTGAGTTCCACCAGAAAAAAAGCCCTGGTCCTAATAATAATAATAATAATAATAATAATAATAATAATAATAATAATAATAATATACCCTTCATGCTTTTTTGGTATCTAACAGTGCAATTCTATGCATGTTTACTTGGAAGTAAATCTTACAGTGAAGCTTGCTCCCTGGTAAGTGAGGCTGCCATCTTTTAAAGGGTTAGTAGGACTAGGAGTGCCTAACTCTGTTTATTAGCAGGATGCACATTGCCCAATCTCTGTGCCTTAATTCTGCACTAAGCAGATTTTTTTTGCCACTGAATTAGGTCAGCTTGTATGTGAGCTCAGGATGTGGCAGGTGCCAGTTTTCCCCACTGCAGGAAGTGAGTGTGCATGTGTGAAGCAAGTGACATGCTCCTGCAAATCATGGTGCTCCTGCATATTATGAAGCCTCTACCATAAATCACCCAACAAAAGAGGCATATGTTATTCAGAGGGCTGGAGGCCAAAACCATGTTTATCATGGAAAAGTAATATTTTTCTTCTAATATCAATCATGACCTCAGAGTGTTTGAATTAATATTAAAATCACTTGCCATGGGAAATTGTGAGAAATTTCAAATAATGATTCCTTATTTTACAATAAAAATACCTTACAGCTTTTAAATAATCTTTAATAAGGATTTAAAGCCATATGAAAAATCCATATTCACAGTCCACAGAGTCAAATCAGTGAAGGTTCACAGTCTTGCTGAGCAGCTAGCAGGCAAAAGGTATAAAGAAAGATGGAAACTTGTGACTCCCTGCAAATTAGGCTTTTGTGATGGTGTCACATAGCCTCATAGTATCATCTTGCCTATTTCTAAGATCAGTTTGCTGTGGGTGACACAGTACTACTATAGAGGAAATGCAAGAAAGAGTCTTGTGGTACCTTAAAAATATCACATTTATTATGGCATAAGCTTTTGTGTACTACAATCCATTTGGACTGTTGTGGATGTATGCCGGAATAAATTTGTTAGTCTTAAGGTGCACAAGATGCTTTGTTGTTTTTGCTGCAACAAACTAACATGGCTTCCCCTCTGGAAATTGCTAGAGGAAATTGTTTGAAAAGCACAGCTTTATGAAAGACCCCCCTGTCCCATCCCCAGTATTGATTGGTAATGCATAAAACAGCTGTGAGATGAGGGGCAATTATTGCAAAGATCCATTATGGCAATATCTGCATCAAGTGTTCAAACTAAGCCTGTCTCTTGCTGTGTGTTCAGTGTCATCAAAAACAGCAGCTGTCAACTGTAGAAAGTTTGTGGAATAAAGAGAGTGGCACTGTGCATGACCTAAGTAATTAAAAGTAAGCAAATGGAACCAACTTTGCTGTTCTCCTATGGACTTCCTGTTGAAATCCAAATGCATTATAGATAATATATGCTGAAGAAATTCTGAATTGGATTTATCATGCAAATGTCACACTAGCAAGCAGAGGGGAAAGGCTTGATTACCTCCATTATATTTTAAGAGGAAGAAAGAAAAAAAATGCCCATGGTTTGAAAGGGAGAAGATTTGAATGGAGGGTTGAAAGGGGATAGTTTTCCTTATGCAAAACCTGCTCCAGGTGGCAAAATTTGCCCAGCAGAAAGTTCTAGCCTCCTTTGTAGTCCAAAAATGGGGAGGGTACCATTGCTAGATAGACACAGGATGGGGAAGAGTGGAAAACCATTTTCTAGCATCACCAGTGTCTTGTGATCAGTTGAGCATTTTATCAACCACCGGGGAGGCAGCGGTTTTAGAATTGCAGAATTTGCAACACATTACAATCCCCAAGGTTTTCACTCCTGGATAGCAGCAAAAGTTTATAGATGGTTTGATTTCTTTGATAAAGAGGAATCTCTCTCCTATGCATCGTTTTGAAAAGAACTGAACCAACTGTGCTGTCTTTTTATCAGTACATGCAACTACATCACTTTCTTAGCCTGAATCACATTAAGAAGGCAGCCAAGCACCCACTTACTTTTTCTGAATCTTTTATAGAAGCTGCTGTTACTTCAAATAAAGGTTTGATACCATCTATTATAAAATCCTCTAACTGCAATTATTGGATGACAAACCATCCTGTGTGCAAGCATGGGAAACTGACTTAGGTGAGTCTTTGGAAGAAGATTATTGGGAGTGTATTTGGGCTTCTTTTGCATCTTTATCAATCAACACTAAAGGAAGCACAATACGAAGTTCTCAGTAGGTGGTACATTACTCCTGCAAGGTTTCACCTAATGCATCTGAGTTATAGTCAATATTTTGGAAGGGATGTGGTCAGATTGGTTTTCAGCTGTCTAGTGATGGCGTCTCAGAATGGGAGGGAAGGAGGCTGGGGGCCTGGGGCCACTTTATGATACCTTATATCTTGGCCGCCCCAGTCTCCTCCCCTCCCCGCCTCCTTTCTCCCCTTCTCTGAGATCACATTCCCTCGGAGAGCAGCCAGCATGGTTCTTTCCACGCAGACTGCAAGGGGACGGAGCTCCGATTCCCAGCTCTAATGGGGGACCCCAAGATCAGCCCAGTGAGAACTGAGCATTCATAGTGGCCACTGACTGACTGTTGGGATGTGGGGACAAAAAAACCAGGGGGTGGGAAATGGAATGGAGTATCCTGGAGGAGGGCACGGCTGACTGACTGGACCACTGAACAGGAGCATTCCACACTGCAACATTTTGTTGCAGGTCCCACTTGTGTTCTTTTATCAGAAAATAATTTCACCTCTCAGTAAATGTGTGTGTGTTACTCCAAACCTTGTTTTAGGGAGGACCAATCTTAAAACCTTAGAGCTCCTGCATCTTTAAATGTGATGCTGATGAGGAAATTCTGGCAGGTGCACAGCTTTTCCAATCTACGCTGCACAGAGACCTGGAAAGCTGCACCTGCCAACATTCCCTCATCCATACAACTGTTAAAAGTAGAGGCATACTAATGTTGAAATGTTAGCCATCCGTGTTTTAATTAAGGATATGGTTCAGATTCAAAAATTGTTTTATAGCTCTTTAAGCAAAGCACATATTAAAAGGAGCCAGCTGTCTCATATCCTCCTGACTAGTAATGTCAGTCCTCCCTGTTTTGCCTTATTATTAAATTCAGAAATAGAAACAATCTTGATGAAATCCATATTAGGGTCCATAGTGCAAGTATACTCTGGTCATCAAATGGGAAAAGTTAAGCGTTTGAAAATAATGTTATTTGTCAAGGACAAATTTAAGCATAGCTATTCTTAATGGAGCAAACATTTCTGTTGCTTTAATCTCAGTCACAAAACCAACATCAGGTAAGAGTGACGCCCATCTCTCTTCTTAACAGATAATTCAGCATGGATACGGACAAAAATCATAGCTGCCTTAAAAGGCTATTTTTGGACCACTTTTAACTAATCTCTTCATTTGGGTCCTATTAATTAATTAATTAATTTATTATATTTATACCCCACCTTTTTTCCTGCAAGGAACCCAGGGCGGCTTACATAATCCTCCTCCTCCTCCTCTCCATTTTATCCTCACAACAACCCTGTGAGGTAGGTTAGGCTGAGAGTCAATGACTGGCCCAAAGTCACCCAGTGAGTTTCATGGCCGAGCAGGGACTAGAACCCAGATATCCCGTGTTTATTATTTCTATCCCATATATGAAAGCTGTGCTATTGTATTTGCCTCATGCATTTCAATTGCTGGGGTCATACACAGCCTCTGGAAATTCTGACTGGAGATCAAAGTTCTACAGACAGTATATTTTTTTTACTAAGTTCCTCACTCACTCACTTCACAAGCTGGGTACATTGGTATTTATTGAGGTAAACTGTGAAGGGGAGACATGTCTCCAAATAAGCAGCGGACACATGCCAGAAAGCAGTAGCCTGTCACAATATCATGAATGCTCCTTACCTTGGGTGGTAACAGCAGCAGATTGCTCAGCCTAATAATAATAATAATAATAATAATAATAATAATAGTTTTCAGATTTCAGAAGCACGAGGCATGGAGTTGTGACACTTATCACAAGTCACATTGCAGGTATCATCTAGTAAGGTCCTGTGATAGTCACTCAATGGAATCCTCAGCAAACAATGAGGAAAAACTGTGTATTTGTGTAAAAAATCATCCTAGAACTGCCCCAAGATTACAGATGTGCTCCTGAGCAACTTCCATTCAGTGGGGCTTATGCAGTTGTTGTTACACCTTTTTGCTTTGCAAAGCTACAATAGGTTGTAGAACAGTGATGGCGAACCTATGGCACGCGCGCCACAGCTGGCACGCAGGGAACTCTCTGTGGGCACTCGAGCCATTGGTCGCCAGATCGCGAAAAGACCGTCCCCTTCTGCATTCAGCGTCAGGTTTCCATAGTAACTCCTCTCCACTCATTCCTTGCTGGCCTCCACAGGCAGGCACACTCCAACATCTCCATCCCCAGAAGCGGACTGCGCAGGCACCCAGCCCTCCTTCTAACTAAACAGACAGCTCAGAAGCACAGCGCGCGCCCGAATCTTTGCGCGCCTGGTGAAGAGCCATGCTCTGAGACAGAGCGGGGCACGATTAGCTAGTGCCTCCTCCTCCTTCCTGCCAAATTTAAGGCACTTTGAAATAAATAAGTTGGTTTTGTGTTGCAGTTTGGGCACTCGGGCTCAGAAAGGTTCGCCATCACTGTTGTAGAAGGTCTGATACACGTTAAAGATAATCATATTGTAATTCCTGCTATCAGTGCCAGCATAATAGCCTTAACACTGCATTGCAACATGATAATAAAGGGTAGGATTTGCTGTTCCCACTCACCTATGGATAGTATTATTGTGAGCCATGGCTTACCAGTTAGTCTGACTGGTCACATCCATTTGCCCAGGCAGGAAATGGAAACCGTTTTTGCCTTCCCTAGAAGAAAGTGTGGGAGGAGAGCTGAATGGCAGGTTAGATAGGCTAGCTAGCTGGTTTAGGATTTAGGACCTTTTTGACTAATGATGGAGACCTGGCTCTCACAACAAGGTCAAGTGGGTTATTTAACCCATGATGAGCCATGGTGCATGCTGGGTGTGTTTTGAATATGCAATTTTTAATCAATTATTTCAAATAATTATTGTCATTCTCTATATTATTGTATTCACTGTGTATTTTGTCTTGTTGGTCTTCTGAATATTGTTTTATTTTACTTGCTGGTCTTATGACCATAATAAATTGAATTGAAAATTGAATATGTTGTGTGAACCCAGCCATTCTGGCTTAATTAGCAGTAGGGTTATGTGAGGGTTGTTTAACCCTCAAATAGCCCACGATGGCCAGGTTCACATGACACAGCACAATCCCCCAACTACCCTGATTGGGGGCTACATATTCAAAATGGTGTGCTGCAGCTCATCTTGGATTAAATAACCCTCAATGAGCTGGCTGTCATTCAAATTAGCCCAATGTGAATCTGGTTCTGCCTATGTTCTTGTTTCTACACTGTCTTAATACCTGCTTGACCTGTAACTCATGGGTCAGAAACCTTTTCCCCATGACGGGCCACTGAGTCATGGGAAAAATCAATTGAAGGCTGATGCTGGGTGGAGATAGAGGAGTTTATAGCATTCCATAGATTTTTCACTCTCTGTTCCACCCCATCTTTTCTCTAACAAATAAGCTAAGGGTCGCATGTTCCCCACCCCAGCTGTAAATAACCATATTCTGACAAATGCATCCTGAGCCTACTCCAAAGAAGAGTGGCCCTGTAAATGCAGCTACTAACTTCCCACCATCAGTGCTAGTCTGAGATGTTTTCACACATGAAGGCAATATACGAATGAAGAAGTATGAGACTCATCCAGACCCTGCAAGAAGGAGCCTAAAATAATGTCCGCTTTGACAGTTTCCAACTACTGTTAGGTCAGGTGTTGCCAAAACTGTGCAGTTATACCATCTGTGACTGCCATTCTTAAATTCTCTAAGTAGAGAATATTCTGCCCCACACCCACCCTGTGGCACATGATAAGGAAAATGAAAGTGGAAGGAATGACACAGGCTCCTGATTAGGTGCTGGTGTAACAGCCCAGGGCTCATTTATTACCTTCCCCCCATTTTGGGGGTATTTTTTTACAAGGTTCTCACAGCCTTGGCTACACATGGTTTCCTGACTCACTCTAGAGAATTTTAAACAGTTGCTTAAAATAGGTCTATGGGTTTTTAAATGCCTGGCAACATGCACAATTAAACCTCTCAAAACCGTTTTTATAGGTGAGTACTATAAGCAAGCCAATAAATTCCAGAAAAACTCCAGTGCCGTGTTTTGAAGTGAACTAAAGTGAGTGATTTTTTAAGAAAATATAGGGCAGAGCATGAGTGAAGGTAGGATGATTAATGTGCAGCACAATTCTATGCAGATTTACTTGGAAACAAGTCTCACCATGTCCAGTGTACAGTTCTGGCTGCCACATCCCGAAAAGAATATTGTAGAGCTGGAAAAGGTGCAGAAAAGGGCAACCAAAATCATCAGGGGGGTGGAGCAAAAAGCTTACTACATCTGGGGCTATTTAGTTTAGAAAAAAGGTGAGTAAAGAGGGCATGATAAAGGCGTATAAAATTATGTATGACATGGGGAAAGTAGAGAAAGAGATGTTTTTCTCCCTATGCAATAATTTTAGAACCCAGGATCATCCAGTGAAACTGAATGGTGAAAGATTCAGAACAAACAAAAAGAAGTACTTCTTCACCCAGCGCATACTTGAACTATAGAATTCACTAGCACAAGATGTAATGATGGCCACCAACTTGGACAGGTTTAATGGGGGATTAGACAAATTCATGGAGGATGGTTGTATGCTACCTCCAGGTTCAAAGGCACCAGGCATCTAAAGTGAGTGAGGAACAACAACAGGAGAAGGCAATTGCTGTCATACTATGCTTTGGAGCTTCCCATAGACCACCATGGGAAATATGATGCTGGACTAGACAGACTTTTGGCCTGATCCAGAAGAGTTCTTCTTATATTCTTATATTATGTTCTTAAGTCCAGTGGGGCTTACTATTGAGTAAGGATGTTCAAAATTGCAGCCTGAAGAACTGAAGAAAAATAGAAGGAAAATAGGAAACCCTTACACTGAGTGAGACCATTCATCCATCTAGCTTCGTATTATCTACAGAAGGGGTGAGCAGAAAGTAGATCTCCAGATATTTTGGACTTCAACTCCCAGCATTCCTGACCATTGGCCATGCTGGCTTGGGCTTCTGGGAGTTGAAATCCAAAACTTCTGGAGACTTATCTTCTGCCCACCCCATTCTATACCAGGGGTGAGCAACTCGTGGCCCTCCAGATGTTTTGACCTACAACTACCATGGATCCCTCGCCATTGGCTATGCTGGCTAGGGGTGATGGGAGTTGTGATCCTCCAGATGTTTTGGCCTACAAGTTGCCCACTCCTGACCTACACTGACAGGCAGTTCTCTAGGGTTTCATACTAGAGGACTTTCCTGCCTTACCTGGAGATACCAGAGACTGAACCCTTTGCATGCAAAGCATATGCTTTACCACTGGGTTACAGTCCTTCCCTCATCAATCTACCAGTTTGTTTATATACACACTGAAGAACAGATTTTAGATAAGATGTGCACATTATACTTGCATATACATTTCAATGTAAGTGATTATAGGGTCTTTGTTTTTGCACTTAACATATACATCCCTCTTCCTCTTCCCTCTGTGTTTGCTGTGATATCTACACTTATCTTCGGTTGCAACAGTCACCATGCAATGACAGTAATCCATACATGATGCACCACATGAACACAGTTGGGTGAATCAGTCCTAAAATGTGTTGTCTGAACTAGTGGATTAGCCGCACTCTATACGTAGCAGAAAAGAAAAACACAGTTATAGGAGGATGTAAACCAAAGGTGGCCAATTTTGGGGGGAGACAAGCATGTCAGAAACTATATCCAAAGTATGAAATGATGCCATTCTAGTGACCACTACACTATACAGTATATATATATATATATATATATATATATACACACACACACACACACACACACACCCTGTGCCTTGATGTGATTTTGCTTCTGGTCTAGTAAACTGCAGACCCCTGACGCTCCTGGTCCTGTCCAGAAGTGTACAAATGTTTGCTACCCGTGCCATTTGAGGCACCCATGCCACAAGGCAGTCACCCTTAATCTAGACCAGGGGTAGACAACCCTGACCATTGGCCATGATAGTTGCAGTTAATGGGAGTTGTAGTCCAAAGTATCTGGAGGGCCCCAAGTTGCCTACCCCTGATCTAGACTAACATTTAAGCTTGGCCTTAGCTACTAAAGCATTTCCTTCCATAAATGAGATGACACCACACTCAACAATGGTCTGGGAGAGGGAAGTCATTAAAATGAGGCCTGCAGGAGAATTGCAGCAGACTTTATCATTCCTTCCATTCCAGATCGTCTGACCCTTTGGCTCTGGAGTCCTGGACTCGAATGTGAATAAGGGAAGGAGAAGTCACTTGAAGAAAACAAGTCAGATGCTCTGACTAAGCACAGTTGGTGACTGGGTCTGTAGAGGCAGCCAGAAAGGATTAGGGATTTTCACTCTGTGTGTGTCTGCTTATGATTCTCTCCAGAAAGAGGAACTGTGGCTTAAACTAACAGGCAGCTGAGAGAAAATGGGATATCAGGCTTGCCTGAAGAATTGGCTAAGGGTTAAAATGATGTAACCTTTAAGCCTAGCTTTATTGCCAGATTTATGAACAGTAGGTTTTGTTTTAAGTGCCTGTGATCTGAGGTGGCCAGAAATCCCCTTACACTGCTTGGAGAGTAATCCATTTCCCCACAGGCAATTCAGTGCCATGTTAGTCTCTGTTATGTCTGCAAACAGCAATCCCAAGCTAAGGCTGCCTCACACAAACAAAAGGGGAAAGATTGGTCATTTTATTAGGAGGTTAGGCACAATTAGAACCATGGAGAGAAGGGGAGAAAGTACACAATTTAGGGCCTTAAACCTGAGATACTGGCCTTCATAGTACGTAAGCTTCATGAAAAAAAAATCAAAAAATATTTTTTAAAATCTTTAGAAAGAAGGCAATTCACTGGAGATCTGAAGTCCATCAAGCTAGCTTTCAAGCTGCCATAAAGATTTCATACACAACTGTATTATTAGTTAAACAGAAAACAATGCCATTGATTTATAAACAACTGCACTCAGTTCCTACAGTCTGGAATTCATTTATCCCCAGAAGGGCTTTCTATGGGTTCTTCTTTCTGATCGCAGTCACATTTACACTCAATATTACAATCCTCTCCCTTGATTGCTTTGATTGTTGTTGTTTTTTAACTGGATAAAACTAACATCTTGATTATTTCAGATAACTAATGAGCCTGCAGCTTCCAGTAATAACGTCATGTTCTTTTTCATCCTTATGTCTTCCTTTGCCTTGCAGCAGCAGCTACACTGTAGAGTTTGAGTCCAAAGCTGTGACCTAATGGGCTGGTTTGTACAATCAAATTAGTCACTGTGGCTAAGCCATGGTGGGCTGAAGCGCATGCTGGTGGCCATTTTGAATATTCAAGCAGTGGCCGTGGCTTGTCGTGTAGTCCGAACCTGGGCGGCGGTGGTTGTGCGAGGGTTAAACAACCCTTGCATCACCCTGGAACAGGCCATGGGTTATGCGAGGGTTGTTTAACCCTTGGACAACCCCTGCTGCCCGAGTTCAGATGACACAACAAGCTGTAGCGTGAATATTCAAAAACAAGCCACAGTGGGCCGCTGTGATCATGCGAACTGGGTCAATGTGTAACTGTGAAGGATCACTAACAGGATCCTTTGCGTGAGTTCGGCGCTTAACGGGTTAACCGGCACTGAGTTACAGCCCGTACAAGCGCTAGAGACCGCCCGGGAGGCTAGCGCACACAAGAGGAAACCAGAGCCTTTTAAATTACCAAATAAGGCTTTTATTTGTTTACACAAGATATGGAGCGGAACTAACAGCTTTCTAGGAATACTACAATGTCAACACAACCTTAGTTGACCCCTGCGTTTGTCAATGAAACAGACTCCCAGGCTAGCGTATTGGAACTAGTCAGTTACCTCAGATCAGAGACGTTACGCTAGTCAATTTCAGTCTGGCTCCGAATCGGCCGATTCGGGGATGGGAATGGCTTACTCCAGCTGCCGCCTGGAGAACAAATCTGGTTCCGAAGTACTCTGGGTTCCCAACAACCCTTTACCGGAAGGGAGAGGGGTTTTCTACCCCGGAGTTCCTGCTCTCCCCACCCTCCAGGTCAGGTGGGGCTTATGCCTGCCCCTTCGTATCAGGTGGGCTTATTCCTGCCCGGGAAGAAGGTGACGTACTGGTACTTTACAGCTCTTTGAGACTGCCCTGATAGTTTGATGATTCTTGATGGTCCTTCCTTGGGTTTTGTGGATCTCCACCGAGACTCTTCTTTGTTGGGGATGACGGTCTGTCTGGCTACTCTCCTGTGACTTCATCCCCCCTTCCTCGCCCCCCTCCCTTGGGCAGAGACGATGTGTGTGTGTGTGTGTGTGTGTGTGTGTGTGTGTGCGTGCGGACTTGTGTTAGGCTTTCTCCACAGTAACTTTTACATAAATCCATTTGAAAAAAATCCATCCCCAATAGACAAATTAAAGAACATGAAACAAAGACACAAGCATGAGCAGTATCTCAACTTAAGCAGTGCCATCTGCAGGTCCATGACACTGCGAAGCTTCTAATTTTTAAGGCATTGCCCTAACCACTGGACCTCTCTACTTTGTAAGCTGGGCAAAAAAAATGTATTAAGGGTGCAATCCTATGCATGGTTAGACAGCAAAAAGTCCTACAACTCCCAGTAGAACTTTTTTCTGTCTAAACATGCATACGATTGCGGCCTGCATTTGTGTTGATCACAGAGGCTTGGATCCTAAGCTAAGGTAAAACTTAAGGAGTTTCACAGATCTAAAGTTTCCCATGCCCTCCACTCCGGATGGGGTGGTGCTGCTGGGGGAGGGGAGAATTACCCCAAACCAAACAAATTTGAGGAGATTCCCACCATCCCCATCAGCTCCCTGCATCTCATCCCATATTGTCCAGGAGGGCACCCAATGTCTGGACAGGCCTTTCAGGGAGCCCAAGGGACTGCAGGATGGAGGTGGGGACAGGAAACATTCCTTCTGTGATCGTATTTATTTATTTATTATATTTATAATTATTATATTTATTTTTATACCCCGCCTTTTTTCCTGCAAGGAACCCAAGGCGGCTTACATAATCCTCCTCCTCCTCTCCATTTTACCCTCACAACAACCCTGTGAGGTAGGTTAGGCTGAGAGTCAGTGACTGGCCCAAAGTCACCCAGTGAGTTTCATGGCCGAGCGGGGATTTGAACCCGGATCTCCGGAGTCCCTGTCCAACACTCTAACCACTACGCCACACTGGCTCTTCCTGACATTGCATTGTCTTAGGATCTGAGCCAGAGTGAGATACATTCACTTGCACGTTATATGGCATACCATGAATTAAAACCAACTTGGATGTTGCTGCCATCTTCAAGAAAGAGATTTGGACAGGGCTAGGTATTGTAAACTCTGAATAGGGCATGAGGATCCTGTCCGAGCCAACTTCAAGGTATTTAAGATGCTGCATGTGTAACATGCCACTCCTCAGGAGCCCTCAGGGCACCAAGCTCTCAATTAGAAGAACTTGTTTGCACATACACTTGGTGCTTGCCGCACACTTTGATGCCTATGGTTCTAGGCTACTTGTCTGCTACACTACTCCAAGCGTCTTACATCAGTGAAGGCAGCTGCATATGAAAGAGTAAGGCCTGAGGGCTAACAGAAGCCAGAACAGAGTCATTGCTGTGAATGATGAGTAGCTACAAACAACACCGTGGACTTGCAGAGCCCGGTGTTGAAGTAGCTGCATACTAGAAATCAGTTTAACAGTCACAGTTAATCTCTGTAAGGGGGGCCACCAGGGCTGCTTTGGGGGTTGTGATCCATTGCTGACAGCAAGGCAATGGAACTGAGCCAGGTATAACAGTCAGAAAACAGTGAATTGCCTGTAGATGACAAACAGGAGGCCTCCTTAAGGAGCGAAGGCAGGTTCCAACAAGAGAAAAAGATACTATTACTTGGAGAATGGTCACATTGTGTGTAGAGAATAGAAGGGACCCAAGATGCTCACTCAGAATATGCAGCAGCAGCAGCAGTGACTGAGAAAGTGGAGAGGGGTACCACTGTTGTGACAGAGGCGTAGCGTGGGGGGTGCAGGGGGGGCCGGCCGCACCGGGCGCAACATCTGGGGGGGCGCGCTCGCACTCGCAGTTCTCTGCCCCTGCCTGGCTCACTCACTCTCTCTGCAGCCTTCATGGGATCTGTAGCCCCGCCTCCTCCTCCCGGGATTAACCGCCTCGCCGGAGCTGCAGCAGGAGGGGGAGAAGACGAGGAGGAGGAGGAAGGAATCCTCCTTCTTCTACTGTTACCCTTGCCCCTGCAAGCTTGGGGCGCAATCTTATGCGGGTTAAGACAGAAAAAAGTCCTACAACTCCCAGCATGCCCCAGCCAGCATGGTTGCACCCTATATGCTGGCAGGGGCGTGCTGGGAGTTGTAGGACTTTTCTTTGTCTAAGCACACATAAGATTGCGCCCAGTTAGAGACTGTTAACTCCTTGGGGCAGCGACCTGTTTTTCGCTTTATGTCACATTATGTATGTGAATTACTACTACTACTACTACTACTACTAAATTCATGCGCCCTTGAAAGGTGGGGAAAACTTTTATTTCCACTTGGAAATAAATCCTTCCTCGTCGTCGTCGTCTTCTCCCCCTCCTGCTGCTGGAAGGAAGGAAGGCGGGAGCCAGCCGCGTAAGTGGCAACTTTGCTGCCGCCCCGCCCGGACTGCTTTGCATGGGGCTGGCCCGGCCCGGCCCCCCGCCTGGATCGGGTCCCCCAGCAAACTTTGTGTCGCTCGCCGCGCAGGTGCCTCGGGCCGGACGCGGGCAGGAGGGGAAGGCGCCCCGCCAGGCGGCGGCGGCGGCGAAGGACGCGACGCTGCCCGGGCTGGGCGCGTTTCAGCGGCGCGGCGCGGGCGCGGCGCGGCGGAGAGTCCGGCGGGTGGACGGGCTGCTGCCTGCCTCGCCTCGCCCTGGCAGGCAGGAGTGCCTCGACGCCCGGCTCGGCTCAGCAGAGGGCAGATTGATCGGCCCATCTGCATAATCGATAGGGCAGCGAAGAGGGTGGCCGGGAAATGGCTGCGATGCCCGCCCGCCCGCCGCCGCCGCCGCTCCCCTCCGCCGGCCTTCTCGCCACGCTGCGCGGGGAGCGAGCCTCTGCCCCGGAGGAGGCGCCCCGGCACGCTGCCTGCCAACATGTCACTGGCGCCCGGAGCCCCCCCGGACCCTTCGCCAGTAGGGGCACCGGAGAGTGAAACAGGGCCCCCCCCCGGCCCTTGCGGTGGCTGTGGAGTCGCTTGCTTATCTAAATATTGAAAAAGCGCCTTTTTTTTTTTTTAAGCTCAGAAACCGATCGTGTCTTGGGGGGGGGAGAAATGTCGGGGGTTCGGCGATTGGTGCAGTGCGTCTTCGCCAACTGCGTTGGGTCTGCGAAGCCGGCGAAGCGCCGTGGAAGCCGCTTCCAGCGCTGGCCAGGGTCTGCTTTGGGCCATTAGTGAGAGCTAGTGTAAAATGGGGCGCAATTACTGCTGCCAGGGTGCTGACACCCAGACCACTGTTGTGATACTCAGTCCATGGCTCAAAAGAGCATAGGAATGGGCAAGTGTTCTGGCTTGCTAAAACGCTGGCCTCTGAGATAGATGCTATCTTGGCATTCAGCCTGGCTTAATTTAATTCAGCTTAACTTGAGTATCTCTGAAGAACTGTGAATGCAGCAGGCCCAATACAAGCACATAGCTCTTCTGGCAGCTGCTGCTGCAGTCTCCGCAACCCAACAGTGTCTCTCACTGCACTGACACCTGTCCTGGGCTGGCTAGCTGTGTCTGAGAGCTGCCCTTGTAATTTCCTGCAGTGACTTGATGTACTATTGCTCCAGGGCATTGTGGGAAATGGAAATGGCAGCCCCCAGTGGAGGCCACCATTTCCCATTTTAATTGCACACAAAGTCCCGGAACGGCGCTACACTGGGGGCACCGTGGGAAATTAAAACAGGAGCCCAAAGCCATTTGGCATTGATCGCAGTGTTGCTACTACCTGCTGTGGCCCACCAAAGCAGGAGGGCCCCAGTGACATAAGATGGGGCCCACCAGAGGGCATCTATCTGTGTTCTGGGATGTGTGTCTCTTTTAACATATTGGAGTTGTGGTACAATCCAGCACTATAAAGCAAGACACAGCCCATGATGGGAAAGCAAACAAAGAAAACAAATGCAAAACAGTAACAACGCAACAACAACTAAAAAGCTGAGACATTGACATTTCTCAAAGTGGCACGAGTCCTTACTGTGCCTGGCTGTTGAAACAAGAATATTACATTATAGATATTAAAGCTCAGGAAGTAAAAGGAGCATTTGAAACAGAAGTTATAATCAGAAGACTAAGATTTAAAAAAAGAGAGAGTTGCTTTGTTACCGGTAACTGTCAGGTTTGCTATAGGCCCACTTGCTTCAACCAAGAGCAATAACTGAGGAAGCTCTGCTCTACAAAAGAGAAGTGGAAAGTACCAGCCCGCCCCTGGGCTTTCTGCTCATTATAGTTTAAGAGTGTTTTTATGCTGCATATTCAATGTGCTTGCTGTGAGGCACGTGAAACTGGTGAGCTTGGAGTTTCCCTGGGTGGGAGAGTCACTTGGACAGCTCTAGTTAGCCATCCAGCTGAACAGCTAAGTGAAGACTGCTGAGCCCAAGTGAACTGCATTCTTTCTTAATAAGCTGCAGCTTTAAATTCACAGCAGGCCTAAAATTGCTTGGATGCCCAGGGGCTTCAAACAGGGTAATTGTGTGGACCTTTGGGAGAAAGAGAGGTTTGGAATGGATGTCCTTTTAGTCCCTCCCAACAATATGATTCTATAATGGCATATAGATTTCTGGTCACATAGATTCAAGAGTTCCCTCAAAAAGCCTCTAACAGCTTTGGTGTCTGGGATAAGTTTCCATTCAAGCAACTCCATTGAATCTATTTAAGCAATTAAAATTGGTTGGTTACGCTTCTATGCACTGTAGAACAATTAGTGAAGGACTTCCAGCTGCACTCCACTAGCAAAGACTCATGAGCTAATAGAAAGTTGACACAATACATACACATTCAATGCAGACAATTTGCTGGCCCTCTTAGAGTCGTAGAGTCTCTTCCAAACCTTTGGGGAGAGCTCCAGAGAGAGTGATGAGTAACTCACCCCTAAATCATGCCGAAATTCCACTGGATGAAAAGATTCGCATAAATGCACACTTAATGAAAAGCACTACATAAATTCCATTTCCATGGAATCAACTCCCTTTCGCACTTAAACTTGCCCCACAGCATGAGTTGAGCAGCCTCTGAGGCACCACAGAGCAACTTCACTGGAGAAGTTCCTTTCAGAGGCTTCATTAGCTATGTTCAGTATTTTATCTGAGTCATCTTTATCATTATCCCAGTGAGGATGGGCAAAGATTTGGTTTTCACAATGTTTTCCATTCTAGCATAGAAAACTGGTATGGAGCTTGTAAAATCATTCAGCATTTCTCAATGGCTCTAGCTTAATTTGGGCAATATGCCACCTCTTTGACAAATCTGGCTGACTCAGTGGGAGGTCCATTCAGGGATTGCACTGAATACCACACTCAAAACTAGCCTTTCCAACACACACTGGGAGGGTTTGGATGACATGACAGCCCACGTTCTGGCACAAGCCACACAGCGTGGGTCAATCGCCTGAGGCCCCATGATGTGCCCGACAAACGATTGGACACATTGTGGGTTGCTAGCCTTCTCCTTCCCCCTCGGTCCTCCCATAGGTATTAGCAGGGGACACCTTGGGAGAAAGAACAGGTTGCTTACCTGTAACTGTGGTTCTTCGAGTCGAGTGGTCATCTGTGCATTCACACATATGGGCTCTGCGCATGCACGGAGTTCATTCAGGAAGATTTTATAGCTGAGGAAAAAATCGGGTGGGAGCTCCTCTCCCATCGTGCGTGCTCCTTAGCGCAGCTCCCACCGGTTCCCTCAGTTCCTCTGAGACCACGAATGGGAGTCTCAGGACCGAGGGAAAAAATATCGCCATCTACATCGGTCCTGACACTGACAGTGTAAATTTTATCCCTAACATCTCCTGCAGCCAATCGAGAAAAGAGTGTAGTGACACGTAGTGGGGAAGGAGGGTGTGTTGTGTGAATGCACAGATGACCACTCAAAGAACCACAGTTACAGGTAAGCAACCTGTTCTTCTTCTTCATGGTCTTTGTGCATCACACATATGGGCAGAGTAACAAGCTGACTTACTGGAGGCGGGAGGTGGCACACATCACTGCAGGACAGAAGACAAGACAGCTCTGCTGAAATGGGTGCTCAAGCTCGAACGTCCAGTCAGTAATGCCTGATAAATGTAGAAAGTGTAGCCCAGTCGCCACCTTACACAGGTCAGGAAGGGGTATGCCCCTTGCAAAAGCCACAGACGTAGACTGTGCCCGAGTGGAGTGAGACTTTATCGGGCCCAGCAAGGGTTGGTCAGCAAGCTGGTATGCTAGTTTGATAGACTCCACAATCCAACTGGCAAAACGCTGGCTTGAGACTGGAGAGCCGATGGAATGGCTGCGGTAACAGACGAAGAGGCGCTGTGTCCATCGGATCGGTTCAGTCCTGGCTTTGTAAAAGGCAAGAGCCCAAAGAACATCTAGCACGTGCAGTGAGCATTTGAGAACTGACGAAGGGGCTGGAAAGAAAGCCGGAAGGACTATATCTTGCTCCACATGAAAATCCGAGACAACTTTTGGCAGGAATTCAAAGTCTGGTCTGAGGACTACCTTGTCTTGATGAAAAACTAGGTATGGTGGGTCCACTCACAATGCGCACAGTTCGCTGGCCCACTGAGCTGAGGTTATGGAGACAAGAAATGCTGTCTTCAATGAGAGGATGCCAATTGTCACCAAGGGCTCAAAGGGAGTCCTGGTCAGGGCCTGTAGGACCAGTGGAAGGTCCCATCCTGGTACCAAGGAGCGAGACGGTAGGATTAGGTTCCGTAGCCCTTTAAGGAAAAGTCTCACAAGAGGGTCTGTGAACAGGGTTCCTATGGGAGGAGGGGGGCAGTGAGCGGAGATCACTGCCAGGTGAACCCGTATGGATGAGAGGCATAGTCCCTGGGACATCAGCATACGGAGATACTGTAGGACGGAGTGGACAGGTCAGGTCATGGGATCGATGTGGTTAGCCGCTGCATAAGCCAAGAAGGTCGCCCACTTCTTATAAGAAAGTCAGGTAGAAGGCTTCCTTGCAGCTCAAATGACTGTAGAAACTCTTTCGGGAATCGGGAAGATCAGCAAACATGGCTAACAGATCCACCAAGTTGTGAGACCGAGTGTCTTTGGCGCAGGGTGAGCAACGTGGTCTGATCCTGAGTCAACAGTGTCGGACTCGACAAGAGCAGTAGATACTCCCCACGGGACAACTCTAGTAGCAGTGGAAAGAAACCAGGTCTGTCTCGGCCACCATGGTGCAACTAGAATGCAATGCAGTCTGTCTTGTCCCTCCTGATCTTCGCTATGACCCGAGTCAGTAGTGGTATAGGGGGGAAATGTAGTAGAGTGCTGCGGTCCATGTTGGTGCGTGGCCAAATTCACTAGCGGAGTCGATTGCGTGCTGCCTTCTTTGTTTATGTAGGCTACAACGGTTGTGTTGTCAGAGGTCACCTGTAGCAAATGACCCTGTAGAAGCTGCTCGAGAGCGCTGAGTGAGTTCCAAACCGCCTTCATTTCGAGGAGATTGATATGTTGTCGCCTTTCTGTGTGAGTCCACTTGCCCTGCACGTGACCACCCCAACCTGTAAGGGAGGTGTCCGTGGTTAGGATCATAGAAGGGTCTGGTCTCTGGAACGGGAGCCCCATCAGCAGGTTCGCTTTGGACATCCACCACTTGAGGGAGTCTCGAACTTGTACGGGTAAGCGGAGGCGCGTGTGAGGAAAGTCCCTCTCTGGATCAAAGGTATGGATTAGCCATTTTTGTAGTGGTCTCATTCAGAGGCGTGCCAAGGGCACCATCAAAATCGTCAAGGCATCAAAGTCTGAGAAACGTTGGACTGACCGGGCAGTACATGAAGTGGAGCGATGGAGTTTTGTGGTCATGGTAAGTATAGTCTGCATTCATTCGACAGGTAAGATCACCCGACCAAGGTCGGCATAAAGCACTGCTCCAATGAATTTTATTTTTTTTGTAGGTTCAAGGACAGATTTCTCTGTATTTATGCACAGTCCGAGGTCATCTAAGAGGGCCAATGTTGTCTGGAGTGCAGTATGGAGACACTGTTTCAAGGAATCCACAACCAGCCAATCGTCCAGGTAAGGGTAGATCTTTATCCCATTCACCCATAGACTGGCACACACTACTGCCATGCACTTTGTGAACATCCGTGGAGCCACACAGAGGCCGAAAGGAAGAACAACAAATTGGTAGGCGACCGTCCCCAACATGAACCTCAGATACTTCCAACTGTCCCGATGTATAGAAATGTGAAAATATGCGTCTTGAAGGTCTATGGAAGCAAACCAGTCGGTCTTGCGAAGCAGAGGCAAGATCGACTGAATTGAGACCATCCTGAACCTCTTCAGGGTGATATAGAAGTTTACAGTCCGTAGGTCTAGGATGGGACACAGTCCTCCACCCTTTTCGGCACCGTAAAGTACCTGGAGTAGAGGCCTTCGCTCTGATGAGTGGGGGTGACAGGTTGGATAGTTCCCTTCTGAAGTAAGGTCTCAACTTCCTTCAGTAGCGCTGGGGTAGTCTGCATGGTACGGGTGCCGATAAAGGGAAGGAGGACATCGAACTCTATGTGGTATCCCCGTTGAACGATCTTCAAGACCCAGCGGTCCGATGTGATGTTTCTCCAGGACGCGAAATATTGGGACAGACGGCCAGTGTAAGATATTCAGAGCAAGGGCTGGACACTGTTGGACGGACGATCGTCGCAGGACTCAAACCCGACTTCTAGTGAAGTCCCTTCCTTTCCGAGAGCCGCGGTAACAAGACTGGGTGTTGGAACGTCTCAGTACCAACGGCTGTTGTTCACGAGGATGACGATCAGTTGGTCATTGAAAATAAGGATGGTACGGGATCGAAGAAAACGGGAATCGACCCCACCTCCATTGGCGATACGGTCGAGTTTACGGCTGAGTGGTCAAGCCCATCTTCTTCGCGTTGACCCTCACTTTTTGGATCGCATCTAGGGACTCGTCAGTAGATGAGTGGAAAAGTCCCTCCCCGTCACAGGAGAGATCCTCGATCCTCATCCGTACCTCCTGGATCAGTGAGGTAGAGCGGAGCCAGGCATGGAGAGCCAGTGTGCGTAGTGGTGAGAGTGTTGGACTGGGACTCGGGAGATCCTGGGTTCTTCTAGTCCCCGCTCGGCCATGAAACTCACTGGGTGACTTTGGGCCAGTCACTGACTCTCAGCCTAACCTACCTCACAGGGTTGTTGTGAGGAAAAAATGGAGAGGAGGAGGAGGATTATGTAAGCCGCCTTGGGTTCCTTGAAGGAAAAAAGGTGGGGAATAAATATAATAAATAAATAAAATGTCTGCAAAGAGCGATCATGCCTACTGATCTGCTGTGGCAATCCACCTGGTGGTGGGTGGTGTTAATTTGTTGCCTTGCGATGCCTGTAGCCTCGGCCTGGAAGACACAGGCCAATTCTCTCTTTTCCTCAGGTAGATAATTACACAAAGCCCCAATCTTTTCCCAAAGGAAAAGCTGGTAACACGCCATGGTGGCTTGATAATTATCTACCCGAAGGCTGAGAGAACTGGATGCGTAGATTCGTCTTCCGAATGCATCTAGGCGTTTTCCTTCTCTATCAGAGGGGGCGGAGTGACATTTCGCAGATCCTGATTGTGCTGATTCTACCACGATAGAATTTGGGACCAGGTGTGAGAAGAGGAATTTTGCGTCTTCCTCTCGCACCCGGTACATGGATTCAAGTTGCCTGGCAGTGGCTGGAGTTGAAGCCGGAGCTTTCCAATTACTTTTGATGGTGTCTAGTAGAGTGGGTAGGAACAGAATCAAGGTAGGGCCCGACTCTGTGTTTGAGATGACGTCAAATATGGGATCCCTAGCCTTGGGTTCCTCCACTTTTACTTCCATTCTGAGAGCCTGTGTCATTCTCTGGACGTGTTCAGTGAATCGACCTAGGTCTTTGGACGGAGATATCGCTGCTTGCGAGGCTACTTGTGCGTCGGGCAATGACAAGTCTGGAGAAGGTGAGACCACTGAGTCCGAATCTGACTCATAGTTGCCTGAAGAAGCTGAAGGACTTGGAGCAGCTCGATCTGGTGAGAGGCGCACTGGCGGCGGCAGTGGTGGGCAGCTTTTTTCTGGAGCTGCAGACAGCTTGTCGGGTAAGTCAGTCAGCGATGGAAGCAACCCAACGTAGAACCGGAGGAGGAGATTTTGAATCACCTCTGTACCGGGGGTAGTGTCGGTACCGAGGAGAGTGTTGATCATCCCAAGGTGATTGTTCTCTCGGTAAGTATACCTGAAGGAGGCGTCTTGGTGGCGGTAGCTGGTGCAGTAAGACCGTCGCGTCGAGACTACCGCATATAGAGATCCTTCTTGGTATATGGGAGACCGAGATCTATATCGGTAAGGCATGGGATGACGGAGCTGTTGAGAAGGCTCATACGAAGGGTGAGACCTTTGTGGAGACCCCCAATGAAGTGGAGAGAGGTGATGCTCGAGCTGTGGAGGAGCACCTAAATCCTTCGAGCCAGAGCTCTCTGGAATGACAGGGGCACAGGAGCATGTTCGGTCTCTGTGAGGCAAGGCGATTCTATAATCTTGCCCTCCAACACCGAGGTGCGTGGGGCCCTTGATCCTGAGGAACCTCTCAGTGTCAGGGAACAAGACCTACGAAAGACGTTATTGGGCTCGAGGCGCCGATCTGGTATTATCTGACTGTGCCCGGCCTTCAGCATCGAGAGGGGCTGTTCGAGCCCGACAGAGGGTATTTGAGGCCTCTTGTCTGGTGTCGTCTAAGGAGGAGAAGAGCAGCGCTGTTCGGCTTTCACCTTCTTAGCCTCCTTGCGTCTTTTTCGACATTCTACTTCGTCTTTCTCCTTGTGAGGCTTCTTAATTTTTGATGTCAACAGAGCCTCCACTGACTTGCCCAGTGTTGCTGGGCACTCTCTGATGACTGTGTGGGAAGGCGGAGTTCTAGGCCACGATGCCGAAGCCGCGTCCACGGGCAATGGCATTTGTACCACCTCAAGGGCCTTATGCCAAAGCCCTGCCTTTAATTTATCGGCACGGTGCTTGCGCGCCTGTCGAGTAAAGGCTTGGCAATGGTGGCAGGTATCTACCACATGTCCTTCCCCCAAGCAAAATAAGCAAAGCGAATGTCCATCTGCAGGGGGGAGCTCCGCTCTGCATTTCACACACTTTCTAAAAGCCACTTTCAATGGCATTGTAGAGAGAAAGAAAGAACTAAAGAAAGAAGATATAACATATAACTAAAAAATATATATATATTTTAAAATATATATTTTTTAGGAGAGGGAGGTATGGAGATGAAAGGGAGTAACAATAAGAGAAGATAATTAGGAGAAGAACCTCAGCAAGTGCTGCAATAGAGCAGGAGAAAGCTTCCAAAATGACTAGCTGCGGCAGCGGTCGAAGAGGAATTGAGGGATCGGGCAGGATCCGCACTAAGGAGCACGCGCAATGGGGGAGGAGATTTTTTCCTCAGCTATAGAATCCTCCCAAATGAACTCCACGCATGTGCAGAGCCCATATATGTGATGCACAGAGACCACGAAGAAGAACAAGTCTTTCCCCCCTCCCTGCTGTGAGCCCTTTTGGGCTTGCCACAGTATTTTTTCCCTTTAATTTTGTTTGTGGGGGGGAGATGTGAAAGGCGGCTGTTAAGCCGACTTTTGCAATCCCCATTTTGGCAGCCATAAGCAGTCCCTCCTGACAACAGCCAAGCTGCTACATTCTGCACTAGTTACAGCTTCCGGAGCAGCCTTAAGGGAAGCCCCATGTAAAGCACATTGAGGCCATGAAGTCCAGAGCTGGAGCTCCAGAAGCAGCCTCAGCATGGAAATTAAAGTCACCCAGGACCACCATCCTGGGTTCCTCCAACACCACACCCAAGACCACTTCTGCCAG
This sequence comes from Shinisaurus crocodilurus, assembly GCA_021292165.1. NCBI lineage: Eukaryota > Metazoa > Chordata > Lepidosauria > Squamata > Shinisauridae > Shinisaurus > Shinisaurus crocodilurus. The sequence goes on from CM037876.1 coordinate 271,809,977, forward strand.
CTCGGTAAGGGAGGATGCTGGGCAGCAGGGTGGGCGGTACACTAGCAGCATCCCCAATCTGTCTCTATGGCCCAACACCAAGTTCAGCCCCTCAAGGCCCGCTCCAAGGTGGAGTGGCTTCCTGGCAATAGAGATGGAACTTTTGTGAATCACAGCAACTCCACCCCACCCACCACCCACACACACACTGGCCCTCCAGCCTATGCTGGTGCTGCACTGAGTACCCAGGTGGGCAGAGCTGAGTCAGGTCTGGTCCACCCAGCTCACCAACCCAAGTCTCAGTAATATGCACCAGATCAGCCTTCTCATCCATGATTAAATCGTGAATGAGTGCAGTCTTGTTGCAGACCTTATTTAATCTGGCATTAAATAGCAGCACCACAAGGTAGGATTGCCTAACGTAGAGATGGCCAACTGGCATCTCATGGGCTGGATCCACTGGCTGTCCTACCAAATTTTTAATCAAGGTGTAATAAAAGATTTGCCCGCAATTGCAAGGAAGAGAAAAGTATTTTCAAATTATCAAAAACAGCCAATCCACACACTAATGCTGCATTTCTCTTTGGTTTTGCATCTAATACCCGTTATACCCAAATGCATGTGCTCCATAACTGTGAAGTCTTTATTGATCAGTGGCACTGATATTATTATGGAGCATGATCACCAATGTAAGGGTTGGTTTTTATGGCAAAGTATGCTTCTGGCCCTTGGGTAACTCCAGAAAATAGAATGGCCCTCAATACTGAAGTTGCCCATTCTATGGTATAAGGGTAAATATAGACTACAAACACAAACCGGTTAACTATAGTGGCTTCAGCCAAGAAATCCAGGTTCAACATTATTTAGGTTTGCGCTATAAACATGTCCTGAGATTGGACTCACAGTTTGCCCATCTACCGAACAACCTGATACACCTGACAAGCATTAGTTTCCTAATCTCCTGTGCTACCTCATACTATTTTTTGTCTGTGTGGAACTGTACTTTAGAAGTCCCCTTTCAGACATACCAAATGTTTCCTTATACCTTGTTAACTTTTTTTCTTCTGATGTATTCCAGTTGATACCACTACTGGTTTGTGCTACTGCTCTAGATAATTATCTCCAGGAAAGTATCTTCCTTGGGACATCATCTGAGATCCCTGAAATGAAGGTTTGGCCTTTTGAGACATCTGGATATCTTACCAGAAAGGAAGGATGCAGAAAAATAGCTAAAGGAAAAATAGCTAGCAAACTATCTGAGACCTTTGACCTATACAGTAATCCTTCTATGCAGTGCCTGGGACCTTTTTTAAGACAACCCTGACTGTACACTCCTCCTAGGCTGCTGGGCAAAATGAGACAATTGGAGCATGTCTGAGAGCTTACAGGGCAGGACAAAGCTATCTCCAGTGTCTGCATTTGGGCAGAAAATCGATGACCACAGTAAGCATTAACCTTAACCTCCATGAGATATAAAAGTTTTTCATTTGGTTTTAAATGCCTCATGACTATTAAAAAACAAAACAAAACAGGAAACAATACCATCCACACCAGGGGTGTTGTGAACAGCATGAGTAGTCCAGGGAAAGAATGGATTGGTTTCTTCTCTATGTAACATATACCTACCACAAGAATATGCAACTTAATTCAGATTCTATGAATAATTCCACATCTTAGACAGCAAGACAACCACAACTGTGTCTGTAGTTCTCTATGGCCATTTTCCTATGTGGAATTTAAATTAGTTTATGCTTAAATGAGACTTCAGAGTAAAAGCAGAACCTACGTTGACTAGGATTGTACATTTAGTTTCTTTCTTTTTCACCCTGAATGAACCACATTCACATGTTGCACATAGTGTGAGAAAGCCTCGTAGGGATGTAAATTTATGGGTTTTTTGTGTTCACAGACAGCTCACAATCGAACGAGTCGAATTCATCAGATTCGTGGTCACCGAACAGCAATATCGAATTTCTCCTAAAAGGCACGTGCCTTTTGGGCCTGTTCACTTGCTCCCCCCCCCCCCCCGATTGTACTTGGACTCAGACTGGGAGCAGGGCTGACTTGGGTTCTATCTCACAGGTTCAGTATGATCCCACATTCAATTTAAACATTACCATCTCCCTGTGGTAAGGAAGGCATGGAAAGCATGCAAGTTCTCACTCTGGGAACAACAACAAAGTGAGAACTTGCATGCTTTTACACATCAAAGCCTGTCGTTTGATGTGTAAAAAGCATGGTCTATGCTTCTAATGCTTATCCTTAGCCAGCTGTATGTATCTATGCAGTTTTCCCCCATAACTTGTGGTACGTGCAACGTTTTGGCAGCTTTTAAGCCAGTGTTCTCATATCTGACCCCCAGAGAGCAAAACACAGAAGAGGAGTTTCCTATGAAATCTACAATGCCAGAACATGAACTAGAACATAAGCTAGAAGCATCAACTGGTGTGACAACAAGTCTAAAGCAGTCATCGGGAATGTATTGACAGAGGCAATGCACCATACAGTCTGTGCCTTTGTGAAGCAGGCAAGTGTGCAGAAATGGAATCCATCCCCAGCTGCAATCCTGTGCTCACGTATCTGAGCACTAGGACTGAGGCTAAGAAAACTTTTCATATCAGTCAGACCACTGGTCTATGTAGCCCACTATTGCCTACTCTGACTAACAGAAGCTTTCCAATGCCTCAGGCAAGTCTTTCCCAGCTCTGGTACCTCAGATCCTCTTTAACTGGAAATACCAGGGACTGAATCTGAGACTTTATGCATTTAAAACATGTGTTTTACGATTGAGCTGTGGCCCATCCTCACCATAAGAAGTAAGTCTTAACCTTAGCTCTTTCTACTTCATTTGCCTACTTATACAGGCAAACAATATTCAAGGAGATTTCACCTCAAATAAGTAACTGGCTCTTTAAAGGCATTTCTTGCCACCTCGAGCTTGCTGCCATTGGAGATGTCACATGCAAGTATGAGTAGTATTGCAGGCTGGTAAACAAGAAACAAATGACAAATGAAAGGCAAACCAATTCTGGCCATATAGATGATGGATCAACCAACAGGTACCCTCTATGGAGTTTGATGGAACTGCTTATAATCCTGATGTCAAATCTGAAGGTGCAAACCTCAATGTCAACATTATTATTGGAACAGTGAGGAGAGATGCATGAAGGAGGAGAAGAAAGTCAGCTGGGATGACAGAAATCAGAGCTGCCCTGGGCTCTCAGGGTTGTATGAACAAGCCCTGATAGTCCTGTGAACCTAATGCTGGCATCAGCTCCATTGTGTCAGAAGGGCTGGTTTTTCTGTTATTCAGCAAGTCTTAGAAAGGATAAAGATGAACACAAGACCCAGGACAGGCTCTTTTGGCAAACTCCAAACTGGTTAAACATGACCCAGATAGAGGCGAGCTTGTGATGCAAATGCAGAACAGAACCGGTTGCCCATTTCCAGTGATTACGGCTGCTGGTTCTTTGATCACATGAGATTGCCCTTTCTGATACAATAATAATTCCTTTCTGGGACCATGGGCTGTTTTTCACACATCCCACTGGGGAGCAGCTCATTAACAGATTGAAGCCTGATTTTGACTTGTGGAATGCAGGAGCCATTTTAGGGCTTTCTGCACGCTCAGTTCATTGAGCCCTAAATGCATTCGTTATTCATTTGTTGCACAGTCAGGTATTTCTTCAAGATTGCATGTCTGTTGTGGGGTATCTTTTTTTCTTCCTCATCTGGGAAAATATAATACTTCCCCAATATAATGCATTCATTACTGTAATGACTGCTGTGTAGAATGTGCTCGCGTGAATGTCACTGGAACATCTGGTTATTTTTTGTGATCTATTAATGATGAAAAATACAACTCTCCCACCTTGATATATATATATTTTGGAGGCTTTGTGCTTTCTTTTCTGTACTACTCCACCCTGCAAGCACTTACCTAGAATTTTTAAAGGGGCAAACACCAGCAAAGGTTCTCTGCCTTGTCTTGCAAATTTTATGAACCTTTTGTTGATTTTTATTTTACCTTAATTCTTTGGAAGCTTGCCTCCCCATCTGTTGTACTAAAGCATGCATCTAGCCAGATTTGTAAAAGGTTGAGGGGGTGGGCACTGAATAGTTACCCAGTTATTTTCCCCCTCTTCGAAGCTCCCTCCACTCTATTATGGAATATATTATTGTCATTGAACAGGAGATTGTGAAAAAATTATACAGAAGCTGAAATGCAGCTTGGGCATCCTTGAGCCCCTCTCATGTTCCTTTTCTCCTAGGCAAAGCTGCTCATCACGAAGATTCTCTTATGGTGGGGGAGGTGGGGCACTGGCCAGGACAAAAGACAGCTTGAGAGATAGCTGCACAGCTCTTCCAACCTGGCTGCATTCTTCTGCACACACAGTGGCAGCAAAGACACAATACCAGCATGCCAAAGACTTACTTAGCCTGACATTAGATATAGATCAAGTCAATGACATCTTAATCTTCATTGTGGGGACCTGAAACCAAGTTTGTTTCTTTTCCTACTTCTCAGAGCATCCTACCCACTGACACTGAACTAAGAGTTGGGCTACACATTACAACACTCCTGTGGTTAGTTTTCTACTAGCTCTGAATGCTGGCCAGAACTGTGGTCCTCACGTGTCAAGTTAAAGACTACTAGCATTGAAAAAATGATCCTTCAACGCCAACTTCAGTGGACCGGTCATGTTGTTCGAATGCCTGACTGCCGTCTCCCAAAGCAGTTACTTTACTCCCAACTCAAGAATGGAAAGCGGAATATCGGTGGTCAATATAAGAGGTTTAAAGATGTTCATAAGGCTAATCTAAAAAAATGCAATATAAACATCGAAAACTGGGAAGCTCTGGCCCATGAACGATCTAAATGGAGGTTGGCCTTTCACAAAGGTTCCATGGACTTTGAAGAAGCCCGAGTGCAAGGTGAAAGGGAGAAACGTGCTAAGCGAAAAGCACGTCAAATGAATCCTTTACAGGACCATCTCCTATCTGGTAACCTGTGTCCTCACTGTGGGAAGCTGTGTGGATCTAGAATTGGCCTCCACAGTCACTTACGGACCCATCACTAGAGTCTACACAATCTTCTTTAGAATTTCCTCCTTTTATCCCAGAAGACAATCTTACTCGGTCATGAGTGATCGCCTGATGATGACTCTGCCATCTCCCCATTACACCCTCTCCCTCCCACCTCATTGGAGAGCATACAGTGAGTGCAGCTAAACATGGGGGTTAGTGTGTGCATGTGAACAACGAATTGCCATGGAGATGCCAATCATACAATCAGCAGAGGTGGTAGTAGTTATCATGTGATAAGCTTTCCTACTTTTGATGGTCCTGCACATTAAAACTCTGTGCATGAAAGCTGATCTGTTGTAACAATTTCACACAATCCAATTATCACAGCCTTCAGATATGTACTAAAGGGCCTATTGAGATCTTCTTCAGAGGTCCTTCTCTGTGTCCCACTGTCGCTTTAGTGCAAATTTTAAAAACTGATCAGAATTGTGCCTTCCTCACCCACACAGCTATGTCATGTGCGTAGTGTGGATGGAACACAGTGGGATGCGCATATCAAAAATACCCCCCAAAGTGTGAAAAGCCAAATGCAATTCTACTTATAGCTTTCAGCAGAAGAGCAATAATTGGGGAGCACTAGAAGCCACCTGTCTGGAACGAACCTCAGTCAGTCTCCCTCTCCATTCACTAGATGACATGACATCTTCCCCAGTGCACACCACGGAATAAGCAAATGGAAATGATAAGCAAATGGGAATGCTCCTTACAAAATAACTGAACTATCCTCTACGGTTGTGCTGCATCAGTCTCTTTGGGTACTGGGGAAAGTAAATGTAAAGCTGGATTTCTATGCCCCTGGAATGGACTCTAGATTCAATCCTGCCAATTGTTTGATGTAGTGTTATTTCCAGAGTGTCTGCCAATCCCTCATCTAAAGCAGGCCTGTAACTCTATAAGGCTGAGTATGCAACCTCACCAGCCAAACTGCAGCCACACCTCCTAAAATGATGGCCGCTATTTTCCAGTTTTCTCTTGCTTAATGTCTCTGAGATGGAATGGAACAAACATCAGACTGCCCTTGGGTTTTACAGAGGTGGTATGCAGGGAGACTGCAGAGCTGTGAGCCAGCAACCAAGTCAAACCAATTCCTGCTGGCACCTAAACCAATACTGCAGCCCAGTAAGAATCACAGTGAATACCACATTACATGTTCTTCCTCCTGCTCAAGGGTATTCAGGAAAGACATCAATGACAAAGAGGTAATAGTGTCCCTGAAATAGGTGGCCATCCTGTGTGTCTATGGGTGCTTCCAGGCAACACTTTTACTGTGCAATTGCACTGCTTCATTCATATAATTTTATGGGAAATCCAGACATTGTCTTCAGTTTGTAGCCCTCCCGTGTTTCCCCACCACTTCTTCCATCTTTTTTCTTACAAGAAAAATCGGTTAAGAAAACAACAAAAAAAGATGGAATAGCTGCACAATGCCTGTTGAGTGTTAGCTCTAAGAGTTCTCCATCTGGAAGCATCCAATGTGCCTGGTGTCCCCTTCATGTTCCAAATGAATCATTGCCAGTTTGTGATCTGTCCCATCCATGCACTGTTTCACAGATAATCCCTACAAGAAGACTAGCAAAGGATAGAAATGTCCACCTAGAGAGCACTTACCTGGTTTCAATGGGCACGGAATACACCTGCTGACCCCCCAAAAGGCTCCCACACTGCCACAACAATCCTCATATCTGGCCAGACCAAGTAATGGGCCCGCACACTAGATGGAAAGAGGAAAGGCAGCATCAGAATTCAGTCCCTTCCATACTCAGGGAGAAAGATGATGTCAAACACTAGGCCCAGTACATCATTCCTGTCTGTCTTGACCAAAGCTAGACCGGCCAAGATAGGGGAAAGCAGAAGTACCGGCATGACTTTTTGTGGAGGAGTGGACTGTAGCTAACAGAGAGATGCCTGCTTTAAACTATCATAGGCAGCAAAACTCCCTGCAGGGCCAGAGATGTATTTTAAGACAGGAAACGGTTTCGCAGACAGGAAAATGAGAGCCTGCCTATGTCTTTGCCCCTTGGAAAGCTAGGGTATTAGTATTAGATATGGGGTATTACTGTTAGGTCTGAGTAGCGCAGCATGTCCCAGAAATGATATCACCAAGCAAAGCTTTTGGATAAAGCAAATGCCTGTTCCCAGACTTAAATCTATTAGCTAGAGAGATGGGTACACAATCTGAGACCTTGTGGGGACATTTGTGGCAAGGCCTTTTCATTTACGTACTTAATCAGTCTCTCTTTCCCTCCCAACAAGGCCCTCTGGATTGCAGTCTTCCCCATTAGAGCTAAACTGTCACAGTCCTCAGGCCGAATCTGGCATCCATCCATCCATCCCAAAAATGGCCATGTGCCCAGTGCTCACATTTCAATAAGTTTGGCTTTAGACTGAAATGGAAGAGAGAAATGCTTCCTGACCAGGCTTTTAGCCATTGCCCAGTCTGCTCAGCTGCAGGCCCTGCACCAGCTGAACAAGAAAAGAATAGAGCAAGGATGCTCATTCCCCATTTTGCTCACCTTTCCTTGAAATTATCTATAGAACTCCAGAAAAGACAAAAGCCTAAATGTGGCCCCTTTCACTAAACCAGTCAGACAAAGGACAAGCACTTAAGAAAAACATTGAGTGTTGGGTTGGAATTTACCAACCCTATTATTATAGTCAAAATGTTTCAGATCAAATTTTCAGAATAAATCCACATAGAATTGCTTGGCTAAGGAAAATAAGCACTGGAAATTGGGATGGGGCAGAATATGACTGCTGTCTCTGGATGTGGATACTGAAGGGTTCATCCACCAGACTGGATAGAACCCACCTATGACTCTTCAGAGAAAGGTTTTCAGAAATAAGGTACCCAAATGGCAAATTTCAGATGGTCACCTGAAAATCTGTGTAAAAAATGAACTATATTAATATAAAGAAAATACACAAGTATTGTTCTGAACTGTATATTTCCATAGTTGCAACAAGAGACAAGAAAAGGCCTAAATTGCTTCAGTCATGTCAGGGCCGGTGCTACCATTAGGCCAACTAAGCGGCTGCCTAGGGCGCCGGGCTAAAGGGGGCACCAGGAGCATAGGGCTGGAGGGAGGGAGGCCTCAAGTGGGAAGAGGGGGGCGCTAAATATCTGATCTTGCCTAGGGCACCAAGCTGCCTTGCACCGGCCCTGAGTCATGTGAATTTACATTCCCTATAAGCTGCAAGGGAAATGAATGTTCCATGAAAATTAGGCATTCATTTACTGAGTGAGAGATATTTTTCTACATTTTATCCATTTCCTACTGAAATCACAGAGTAGCTATAAAAAGGGCACCCTTTGGATTCAGTTTATTTTATATATTGTGTGAGAAATTCAAAGAGACAGACAGATAGACAGACAGACAGACAGACAGGCAGACATAAAGTCTCAGTACAAAGTGTGGTCAAGTAGCAGCTGTGGGTTGCACTTAAGGGTCCATCTGCATTGCCCTAATTTAAGGAGACCAGACGTGCTCCTTGGACTAGTGTAAACTGCTCTAGGAGGCTTCAGACCACTAAATTCTACACAGTTAGCTTCCCATTTTGCATGGCAGGGTTTCTGGGAAAGGATGGACACTTCCCACACTCCTACAAGTGTGCCACAATATCACCAAACCAGAAATGCAAGAAGCAGCCATATGGATATGCTCCAATAGGCAATAAAACATTATTTCTTAAACCTCTCCTTGATTCTTGAGAACAATTGATGGAGTGATGCCATCAGCTCTTAAGGAGGCAGTAATAAGACCGCTTCTAAAGAAGCCCTCCTTAGATCCCCAAGATTTGAACAACTTTCGCCCAGTCTCCAATTTGCCATTTCTGGGCAAGCTGATTGAGTGAGTGGTGGGGGTTCAGTTGAGGGCACATTTGGATGAAGCCGATTATTTAGATCCATGCCAGTTGGGCTTCAGGCCTGGACATGGGACAGAAATGGCCTTGGTCGCCTTGGTGGATGATATGAGGAGGACTTTGGAAAGGGGCGAATGCTCTTTTCTAGTCCTCCTCGATCTCTCAGTGGCTTTTGATACCGTTGACCACAGTATCTTCCTGGACCGCCTGGAGGGGTTGGGCGTGGGAGGCACTGTATTGCAGTGGTTCTGGTCCTTCTCCTCTGGAAGGTACCAGAGGGTAGTTCTTGGGGAGGAGGCTTCGGACCCTTGGCCGCTCACTTGTGGGGTGCCGCAGGGTTCCATCCTCTCCTCAATGTTATTTAACATCTACCTGAAGCTGCTGGGAGCTATCATCAGGAGGTTTGGGGTGCGCTGTTATCAATATGCGGATGACACACAGCTCTACCTCTCCTTCAAGTCCTCACCAAGGTTAGCTGTTGAAACCCTGTCCAAGTGCCTGGAGGCAGTGGGTGGCTGGATGGGAAGGAACATGCTGAAACTGAACCCTGACAAGACCGAGGTACTTCTGGTGGGAGACAAGGGAAGGTTAGGGGATGTTGACCTGGTGCTGAATGGGGTACATCTACCCCTGAAGGACCAGGTCCGCAGCTTGGGAGTCATTCTAGACTCCCAGCTGTCCATGGAGGCTCAGGTGTCAGCTGTGAGTCAGGCGGCGCTGTATCAACTCCATCTGATACAGCAGCTGCACCCCTACCTTCCTAATCACCTGCTCCCATCAGTGGTTCATGCCTTGGTCTCCTCTCACCTAGACTACTGTAATGCGCTCTACGTGGGGTTACCCTGGAAGATGGTTCGGAAGTTGCAGCTGGTACAGAATGCAGCAGCTTGCCTGGTTAAAGGCAGCCGCCGGCGTGATCACATCACCCCGGTGCTCAAAGAAATGAACTGGCTACCAGTTGTTTGCCGAGCCGAATTCAAGGTGTTGGCGTTGACCTTTAAAACCCTGTACGGCTCCGGTCCAGTATATCTCAAGGAGCGCCTCCAGCAACATCAAGTAGGCCGCTCAACAAGATCCGCCACGGATGGCCTTCTCCCTGTCCCATCAGCCAGAGAAACCAGGCTGGTGGGGACTAGGAGGAGGGCCTTTTCTGTGGCAGCCCCCAATTTATGGAACTCTCTCCCCAGTGACTTCCGCCATGCCCCTTCTTTGATTAGCTTCCGCCGGGCATTAAAAACATGGCTTTTCAGGCGGGAATATGGGGTGGGTTAGGATTTTTAATTGTGTTTTATACTGTGTGTGTGTGTGTGTGTGTGTGTGTGTCCCCTGTATTTTATTGCATTGTACATCGCTCAGAGTGGCCGGATGTCTGGCCAGATGGGCGATTCATAAATATAATAAATAAATAAATAATTCATAGAACCACTTCGAGGTTTTGAGATGAGGTGTGAATGGATGTGATTTCCGCACACACACTCAGATCATAATTTGCTGCATCACTGCAAAGCTTGCAAAAATGGACTGATTGGTGACTAAAATATGACCATTTAATTAAAAAAATTAAGATTTGGGCAAGTGCTGAAATCACTCACTGTGTACACAAGGGAGAAAAAAATTTCAAAACACTAATCTGCTCTAAATTATAGCCCTACATTACACATAAACCCAGCAACTGCAACATAGCATCCAAACACAGCCATGCACTACTTACCCCCCTATGAGCCTGCCCACACATTCAGTTCATCAACAGAGGCTCTCTTATGTGTAATAAACCTATATTTTGTTGGGATGATGGAGAAAGTCTTTTCTGTAGCTGTGCCTAGGTTCTGGGACTCCATACTTGCCTAAGGAGGCCTGTCTGACCCCTTTCTTGGTGACCTCCCTTTAAATGCAGTTAAAGGCATTTTCTATTTGATTCTCTTTAGCCTGGAACTATTTTAATGCTAATTGTACATTCTCCTTGGTGGAGTAACTCAACTGAATGACTCTCCCTGATGTTTTTAATGTTTGCAAACTGCCGCTTTTTAAATTGATTTTACCTGTTGTTATCCATAAGCATTTTTTCTCCTGCTTCTTTTTGTTGAAGATTGTTTGTTTTAATTGCACTTTACATTATCTTGTGCTGTTAGTTGGACTTTTTAAGGAAAGGCGGGATGCAAATGTTTTAAGCAAATAATAAATAAATGAATATACATTGACATTTCATAGACATTCACATGCAAATGTTCATGGTTCACACACTGGATTCATAGTCCTCACACTCCACTATACTGCAAATGGGCAGATAAATAACGGGTGACCAGCCAGATGGGTGATTAATAAATATAAGAAGTAAATAAATAAATAAATAAATAAAACAGAGTAAGAAAGAATAGCTCTGACCTTTCCATGTACTGACTCCAGGTAACACCTTCCCATGAGACCCTGGGTTCTTTGCTGCTGATTTCTCTCTGTGACAACATTGTTGCTGCTGGTGGTGGCATTATCATTGTACTGAGGGCCCATGGGAAGCTGAGATACCAACACAGTTTCAACACTGTTCTCTTCCAACTTGTCTGAGTCACTCTTCACTCTGGCCACCTGATGGATCTGCACCTCAGCTTCTGGAGGGTGGTTGATATGTACATTCACAAGGGAAGGGTTTATCGAAGCTGAAATAAAGGTTTAAAGTTTATCAGCACCAATATGACTTTGTTCTTTGTTTTGCCACATAACCCACAGGCCAGAACAGGCACTTCTAGAGCGGTAAGTAAAAGGGTTGAAATACTTGGATAACTTTGGCATCTACTCTATCTGCAGTACCATACTGGTTCTCAAACTAAACATTAGATAAAAACCCAGCAATCATTGGTCATGTAAGGCCCACAACATACAAACAAGCGAAATAACATCTGGCTTGGCATGAAACTGAGAGAAACTGGACAAACCTGTAAGCATCAGAATGTGGACAAGAAGATTAACATCATCCATCAGTGTCATGGTTCTGTCCAGGGCTAGGCTATGTATAGATTATGGCCTACCTGACTAGCTTATTAAGATAAGAGTTCTAGACTAGACATTTTACCTAGCTGAAGTTAGTTTGGCAACTGTTTCTTTATGGGGGGTTTAATTAACTAATTTGCAAACCCGTACTTGCATTACAGGTGTATAATAGATCTCAATTTATCTTTTCTTCTATCTCAGCCTGATTCAAGAAATAATTAGAACATAAACCGGATTCCTGCATAGCCACAAAAGCAAACATTCTCAGTCAGCATTCTCACTCAGGGCAATATCCAATGCTGGGAATCCACTAGCACAGTGGGAAATTAGAGCATGCTAGCTCAACCCAGGAAAGTAGCTGAAACGGCCACTTCCAGAATGGAACATGTCAGTGGAGCTCCCTTCTGCGAGCTCCTCTGACCTGTCCCATTCTAGAAGTGGTAGTTCCAGCTAGTTTCTGGTTGTGCTAGTCAGTGCTAGCGGTTGTTACAGGCAGCACAATGGTAGCCTTGGATACTTCCCTCAGAGCCCTAAGCACAGGTGGGGTGCTTCCAGACGGACAGCTCCTAGAGCTACCAAATCTAAAGACCTTGTGCAGCTATTCCATCTTTTCCTCCTTAATGGATTTTCTGTGTCACAAAAAAAGACAGGAGGAGTGGGAAAACACTGGAGGGTTATAAATGGAAGACAACACTGTCTGAACCCCCAATAAAATTATGGGAATTCGGCAGGGCGATTGCAAAAACAAAAGCCTCATCTGAAAGCACTGGTGACACAATGCAAGCAAGATAAGCTTCACACACTGTTGGCCTGTGAGAAACAATGAGACTAGTGCTTACCAAGTTGGTTGGACAGAGGAAGTGTGTACATAGAATGCTTCATGGAGCTGCTTGCCAGGCTATTGGGCACTTGTTTTCTTTCTGGTTTTAAAGCTGGTAAGTGGCAAAACTTCCCTGTAGAGTTAGATGGGCACCAGCATTCATCCCTACCCACACAGCGTCCACCATTTAGACAGGGAATCTGGCAGAAATCTGTAAAGAAAATAAATCTGCAAGTCAAACCTATTCTAATAGGTCACTTCAGCCATCAAACGAGCTAATGGCTGCCTTACTGGGAAGTAATTCATGTAACCTACATACTCAACTCAGCATCTCCCCCTCAGTCACAGAAAAATTTCAAGCTGTTCTAAATGGGAACGATGCCAGAGCAAGTATCTAACTAGCCTCCTTTCCAAAGATGACCAAGGACCATTGCACCTGTGAAATTTAAATCACTTCAGGCTTCAGCCATGCTCTTTGTACCATGGAAGGAGGTTGCTAATGTGGGGAAGAAGAATTCTGAAGAGCAATTGAACATGCAATATGGTCAGAGTAAGTTTGACATTTCAGTTTACCAATTTAAGTTAGTCAAAGTCAACTGAAACACCCCTAAAAGTCAGACACAGAATTGTAGGATTTGGGTTCTTCTAGACAGCATGAGGCCCTAGAGCAGCCTTCCCTAATCTGGCGCCTTCCAGATATGTTGGAATACAACTCCCACCATCCCCAACCAGCATAGCCAATGACTGTGTTGGTTGTGTGTGATTGGAGTTGTAGTCTAACACATTTGGAGGGCGCCAAGTTGTGGAAGGCTGCCCTAGATTGATGGCTGACCTGTCCAATTCACTAAAATTTCCTGTGCAATTACGGCATCAACAAGATCAGAAGAAAAGGCTTCAGCTGCCTTAGTAATTAGGAAAAGCATAAAAGCTTCAGCCAACTCTCCTGGTTTCCACAGAAGTGGAAGAAGGGGATGGGAATAAATTAGGTGTTGGGAGTCAGGCCCAAAAGCTAATGCCAATGAAAGCAGCAAATTGGCCCTGACAAGAAGAAATGCTGCAATGCCTGTCTGCGACTCTGACTGAAAGCCAGAGACTGTTATATCCAGAGCGGGATAGAGAAAGACAGAAAGGTTACTGTAATTGACCTCTTGCCCCAAAAAGGGCAGGATCAGTCTCAGAGAAGACTATTTCTTTTTCAGTCAAATGGACTTGTCATAATAATCCTCCTGCCCTCAACTCTGCTGAACTATGGAACTGCTAGTTTCACAAACAAAAGAAACAGAGGATGATAAATAAACCTTGTGAAATGGGTCAGACATCTTGGGGGACTCACAGATACGGAAGCCAGATTTGGGGTCGTGGTCATGTCCACCCTGGCTGTACAGGGTGGTGGTGTCTCCTTTCTCACAGCTATTGAAGCAGCGGCCATGCCGACAAGTCTGTTTACAGATTGTGGGAGTGAAGATGATCTTTATCTTCCTGATTTTTTCTGTCAGGTTGACACCTGCAAAGAAAAGGAAAGTGACTTCACAGAGTGAAAAGGTTTCTCTGAGCAACTTTGTCTCTGGGGATTATGATTATGATTCTATGATTCTATGATCTATGTCCTCCACTGGTTGCAGCCAATGAACTGTTCCAACCAGGGCATGCCTCTCTGAGTCAAGCTATACATATCTTTTAATATGTAGCAAGCAGCTACATCGGTGCCTTTTTCTTTCTCAAAAGTAAACATGGGGGACGCAATCTGGATCAGGATTCAGGACCCTCACGTGGGAACAGGGGAGCTTTAACACTTTGCTCCCCACTGTGGTCCCAATCCAGATGGGGGCAGGGGCTGTGCCTGCAATTTGCATAGGGAAAAAGCCTCCATTTGCTTCAGTGGGAGCTGTTTCCCTATGCAAATTGCTGGTGAAGTGTGTGTGTGAGAGAGATACAGATGGGGAGCACGGAACGTTAAAGCCTCCCTACTCTACAGGGTCCTGATCCAAATCAGGTCCCTCTCAATTACTTTTGAGTAAGAAAAAAGCACCAACGTAGCTGCATGCTACATATTAAAGGTAACATGTAGTTTGGAAGAAGTGTTTCATGTGCCCTTTCTCTATTTCTGTCATGTAATTAAAACTATTCCTTTACCTCCAGTCACAGTTTCTTGTTTCATCTTTCTTCCCGACCCCTTTGTTCATGTGACAAATGTTTCAAATGGCTTCACATAACTTTCTCCACATAGCAGATTAAAAAAAAAAAAACTTTCTGAAAGAATTCTCATAATACTATAGATAGGAACCATACAAAGCAATAGCTTATACTGTACACTGTCAGAAGGTGAACAACAGGATTTGCGGATTATGTAGTGAACCAACAGAATACAACTCAAGGAGTTAACCAAGTAAGAGTTTTTAAAAGGGGAGGGGTTAAGAGCACATTAAGCGAAAGATATGTGGGGGCATTTCTGTATTAAAAGATAATAAATGCTTTCAGACTTGTTTATTTCTCTGTCCCCATCTCCCCTCCCCCCCCCCCACTTTAAAGAAAGGATAGGAGACTGGGAAAGTTACCCTGAAGGGAGATGCTTGGATAAAAAAATAATCCATAGCAATAATGCCTCCCTCCCATGTCTCAGTAGAGCACATGGCTATATTCCAGTTTGCTCCTGTACTACTCCAACTGAGAAAAGAGTAAGTCAGAGCCAGGCCAATCAGTTGAGATGAGGGGAGAGGAATGCTGGGGAGAACAATTACAAGAGTGTTGATGTCAAAGTTGTAAGAGAAGAGGCTGATCTAGTACTAGGGAGAGGTGGAGGAGCAGTGTGGGGGTGGCAGAGAATGGCCTGTTTGAGAGAGCAATTCAGAAATGGCATGATGGATTGGGCCTTTGCGCCAGGGCTTAATTTGTGCCAGGGCTACGGTAATTACTGAAATCTGTTTTCTCAGAAACTTGGAATGTGTGATGAATAAAACTCCCTTTGAGCATGAGCAGAGTGTGTTCCCCTCCCTCCTGAGTATCCATAGCCTAACCCCACATATTTAGGATCAAGGAGAAGAAGACTTCCAGGGAAGATGTTATGATGCCCAGATAGCCTTGAGCCTCAGAAACTCTCTATGAAGAAATTAAGCACTGCTCTATACCACATGAAATTCTGCATCTCCAACTAAGTGGAAACAGAGACAGAAGAAGGTGGTTCATCAAGATCATAGAATCATAGAATCATAGAAAAGTAGAGTTGGAAGGGGCCTACAAGGCCATCGAGTCCAACCCCCTGCTCAATGCAGGAATCTAGGTCAAAGCATCCCTGACAGATGGCTGTCTAGCTGCACCTTGAATGCCTCCAGATTGGGAGAGCCCACCACCTCCCTAGGTAGTTGATTCCATTGTCTTATTGCTCTGACAGTCAGGAAATTTTTCCTGATGTTTAGGTGGAATCTAGGTTCCTGTAACTTGAGCCCATTATTCCGTGTCCTGCAAACTGGGATGATCGAGAAGAGATCCTGGCCCTCCTCTGTGTGACATCCCTTCAAGTACTGGAAGAGTGCGATCATATCTCCCCTCAGTCTCCTCTTCTGAAGGCTAAACATGCCCAGTTCTTTCAGTCTCTCCTCATAGGGCCTTGTTTCCAGTCCCTTTATCATCCTTGTTGCCCTCCTCTGAACCCTCTCCAGTTTGTCTATGTCCTTCTTAAAGTGTGGTGCCCAGAACTGGACGCAGTACTCAAGATGAGGCCTGACCAGTGCCGAGTAAAGGGGAATTATCACTTCACGCGATTTGGAAGCTATACTTCTATTAATGCAGCCCAAAATAGCATTGGCCTTCTTTGCAGCCACATCGCATTGCTGGCTCATATTCAGTTTGTGATCTACCACAATTCCAAGATCCTTCTCACTTGTAGTATTGTTGAGCCAAGTGTCCCCCATTCTGTAACTCTGCATTTGGTTTCCTCTCCCTAGGTGCAGCACTTGGCATTTATCCCTATTAAATTTCATTCTGTTGTTTTCGGCCCAGCGCTCCAGCCTATCGAGGTCACTTTGAATTTTGTTTCTGTCTTCCAGAGTATTAGCTATTCCACCCAACTTTGTGTCATCTGCAAATTTGATAAGCATTCCCTGTACCTCCTGATCCAAGTCATTAATAAAAATGTTGAAGAGCACTGGGCCCAGGACCGAGCCCTGTGGTACCCCGCTCGTTACCTCTCCCCAGTTTGAGAAGGAACCATTGATAAGTACTCTTTGAGTCCGATTCTGTAGCCAATTGTGGATCCACCTGATAGTTGTTCCATCTAGCCCACTCTTAGCTAGCTTGCTAATCAGGATATCATGAGGCACTTTGTCGAAAGCTTTGCTGAAGTCCAGATATATGATGTCCACAGCATTCCCACAGTCCACAAGGGAGGTTACCCGATCAAAAAATGAGATCAGATTAGTCTGGCAGGATTTGTTCTTGACAAATCCATGCTGGCTTCTAGTAATCACTGCATTGTTTTCGAGGTGCTTGCAGACTTTCTTTATAATCTGCTCCAAAATTTTCCCCGGGATTGATGTCAGACTGACTGGCCTATAGTTCCCAGGTTCTTCCTTCTTGCCCTTTAGTAAAGATAGTAAAGTTCAGCTCAGTTGAACAGGAAGACAACAGGATAATAATTCCCTAGACCAGAATAGCTGGCTAAATTTTGTGCTGGTGTCTTTGTCTCATACATCTAAGGAGGTCACAGAAATGAGTAACTGTGTTAACCTTATTCATTGCAGAGCTGCAGAGATTGCTGGCATGTATTCATGTCGCTATGGAGTCCCACAATGACTATAACAGAGCCCCTCCCCACCAATAACAATTTCAGAAAGTTTGAACCCAGAAACCTTTCTTTGGAAAACAAACAAACAAACAAATAAACCATCCTTCAGACCTTACCCCAGAGAGACAAAGCAGGTTCTGGGTATGCCGTACGTGGCCCAGCACTGCTCTGTTCAAATCCATTCCCATTAGGCAGTGCATTGGATGTTAGCTGATCATTATTTGCAGCTGGATAGCGTCTCACTGTGCGGGAGGGCCCTTTGTGCAGCTGAGGGGTAACAAGTGAACCGCTTCTGCTCTGAGTCCTGTGGAAAGGAAAGCCGAGCTAACATTTGTGTTGAATGGTTATATACCAACAGTTCTTTTATACCAACATTTCTTTCTAGATCAGGGTGGGAAGAAGTTAGATTTGGATCTACTGGTAGATCTCTGGGTAATTTCTAGTAGATCAGCAAGGGTTTCTTCTGACTCACAATTATTTAACAATAGTAGCAACAAAATGACTTCCCCTGCTGCAGATTATATTACTGAAATGAAGAAAGCTTGGGATAACCAGAAGTAGAAGGACTGTGAGTTCCTCTCAGTTTTGGTACTCTGCTCAGAACAATATCCTGGGGTCTGAATTCTTTAAATCTAAGTGTACATCTTTTGCACCAGGCTCTGGCTGGTGGATCTTGAGGTTCTAGTAAAAAAATCCAAAGTAGATCCAAGATCCCACAACCCTAAAGTCTGACAACCCCTGTTCTAGATTATGAGGTAAAATCTTGACTGCATCAAAGGGAGAGGGGAGACAGGAGGCCAATGGCTATTTGGCTCTTCCCCTCCCAGAAATGTTTCCTTTAACTTCATTATGAAAGACTAGCTGTTGCCCGCGGCTGCGCTCGCATAGATTTTAGGATTTGGTATAATTGTTTTTAAAAGAAAGATGTATGGAAAAGATGCAGTGTCTCTGACTGAAAGTGTAATGTTTAGGCTGGGTGCTGGCAGCAGAAATCTTTTGTGACAGAAATATCTGTTCTTAAAGAAAAATCAGGTTAATCTTGAGAGTCTACAGGTGATGAAGAGTGAGCATGCCAAGTTTGGGGTAGATCCGTCTAAACGTGATGGAGCCTATGCGATGATGCCCCCCACACAACAATCAGAGTCAGTCATGTAAAAAGCTTCCCTCCTTTTTCACCCCCTCAGAGAACATTCTAAATGGCCTAGGGGAGATTTGCATGCCCAGCCCTATTGGCCCTTGCAGGAATTATCTATTTGCATAACTGCTGCTATTGGCTCCTGCAGCAAGTTGGCTCCTGCAACGATTATGAGGTGAGGCCTATTTGCAGAACTGTAGATATGAGAGTGGGGCGATTTTGCCCTTTTTTCACCCCCTTAGGGACAGAATTTCCCAAAATCCTTCCTTAGTGGGGGGTCTACGTCATAAAAGCAATGTCCCTTCAAAATTTCACGTTCCTAGATTAAATGGTTTGAGCTGGGCGTTGATGAGTCAGTCAGTCAGTCAGGGCACCTTCTTTTATATATATAGATATCTGCAGGAATGCCTCTCCCTATACCAGCCTGCCTGTGATGGAAAACTGTCAGGGGAGGCTCTTCTCCAAGTACCTTGGGTGTCAACAAGGGAGAGATGACCTTCAGTTGTGGCACCCCAATTGTGGAAGATCCTCCCCATGGAAGTGCAACTGGTGTCAACATTGCAGTACCAACTAAAACCCTTTTTGTTTACCCAGGCATTTTAATTGGTTGATTCTGTCTGTTCTGTTGTATTTGCTGACTTCTCTGTTTTTATCACAATGGCATGGTTTTAGTGTTTTTATTGTATTATGTATTATCATATTTGTACACCAACCCAGTATCCGCAAGGATGAAGTGCAGTTTTAAAAATATTTGAATAAACAAACAACAAATTATGAAAGAGTTGGGCTGGGAACTTGTTTATCTTCCTCTTCCTGTCCCTTTTTTCTTTTGTGTGGCTTCTCTTAGATTATAAACCATTATTTTAAATTGTAAATTGCCTTAATCTCTTACTTTATGAGGCAAGTGTAGCCTAAATTTCTCCAAATACTATTGAAGGCTGCTTTTTCAGCATGGTCTCCTATGAGTGCTAGTGTCAGTCTAGCAGCCCTTCACAAGAATATACAAAGCTTGCAGGGTAGCCAGAATATATTTCTGTTGGCTCATCTTGAGCTTTGCAAAACCAGAACAGATTCCACTTTGGCCCACCATGCAACCCACTTCAAAAAGATTTGCCATAAGCACAGATGTGTCTGGGCTCAACCTCGTCCCCCAAAACTCACAAACACTGCCGGTCATACAAATTGGCCCTGAGCATGAGAGCCATTAATGCTGTGAATGTGCAAGATGGTAATATATTCACAAGGACAGTTTAGTTGTTATCCCCAGCTTCTCATCTTCATCCAAACATGAGTGATCCCTTGAAAGCCTGCATACCCTGTGTTCGGGTTGGAGGAGCACATTCCTGTGTTTGGCACTGACAAGGGAGGGATGTAGCCAAGAAAGGAGCCTGGCCAAGGAAATAAACAGAATATTCAATCCATACAAGTCGTAAATAAAAGAAACTGTACAGGGAATGAACACCCATTAATGAATTTGCAATTTTTTCTAGGTAAATTTATTTACGGCGTCTGGCTTTTTGCAGCAGCCAAGCAACAAGAAGATGCATACACTCCCAGTTCCCAAACTCTTTAGTGCCCATTTAATACATGCTGGTTGTCACAACAGACTCTCACAGAGCAGGGCTTGTTTTAACTCAGCAGATTCTATCCCCCTTTCTTTCCTAGGCTTTTCAATTCCATTCTGCCCTGTTGGTTCCCATTTTCTTTTCTGCGGGAACAGAGCCAAGACTTCCAGACTGCTTTGTCTGTACGTACCCTGACTGCCCTCTATTTTTTAGCATCCTAAATAAGCTAGGCGTTTGTTCTGAGATCTCTGAAGAAGCCTAAAGTGAGTCACTGAGATTAGGCCGGTCTTATGCATCACATGTAAACCCAACAAGCTGTGTCATATTTTTTGCACGTTCCTACTTAATACACAGAACCTATTATACATGCAATGAGCCAAAGTTCATTTGTACAACAAGCATGAATTCACAGTTTTGATCCATAGCTTAAATGAATCTCAAGAAGCAGGGCTGGGAAAAAGTGTTACCTGAAATCCTGAAGATTTGGATTCAATAATTTATTATTAAAGCTACTCAACCAATATGTAGGCGATGTGCATGATACTGCACTCCAAACAACAACAACAAATGACCACCAGTAGCGCATCAAGTTCATAAATTTCATGGATTTAAAATATTTCAAAATTTAAAATTTTCCATTTTTAAAAATAGATTTCATAGATTTATTGAAGCTGTTAAACTGAGACAGATGATGATGATGATGATGATGATGATGATGATGATGATGATGATATTTATTTATATCCCACCTTTTCCCCAATACTGGAACTCAAGACCTTATTAAACCAATGGTTGGAAGCAGCATGCAGTAGCTTTCTTATATCTTAGAAGTCATTCTAAAAGAATTCCCATTATGTTTACTTTGATAATTCATACTTTCCAGTTAGCTCATCATCAATAGTCAATTATTATCTGAAACTAGTTCCTCAATTTGCTTTATCTTGCAACATGAATCTTGTACACATATTGACCTCGTTCAGATGGTCATGTCTTGGTTCAATAAACTGAGTCATGAACAAACTTTTTGTTCAGCTCCTTCACTCCTCCCTTTGCAGTACAAACCAACAAACCAGGAAGTCTTAAATTAACCACAGTTTCCTGCTTCATCTAAGCTATGGTAACTATGGTTACCAGCTTCAGAACAAGCCAAGATATTAAACCATGATTAAGTTGATTTAATATCAGTTGATTAAGTTGATTTAATACGCCAGCTGCGCCCCTTCCTAGAGTTGGAAGACCTAAAGACGGTAGTGCACGCGCTGGTAACTTAAATATGGCAGCCAGATTGGTCACCGGTACATCTAGAGGTGCCCATATTACACCAGCTTTAAAAGCATTACACTGGCTGCCGATCAGTTTCCAGGCGAAATATAAAGTGTTGGTTATCACCTTTAAAGCCCTACATGGTTTGGGTCCGGGTTACCTGCAGGATCGCCTTATCCCGTACAATCCGGCCCGCACACTTAGGTCCTCTGGGAGGAATTTACTCAAGTTGGCCAAGACTAGGCTGGCGAGTACTACCCAGAGGACCTTCTCTTCTGCTGCTCCCAGACTGTGGAATGGCCTGTCGGAGGAGACTCATCAACTAGACAGTCTTTTGGCCTTTAAAAAGGCCATAAAGACTGACCTCTTCCAACAGGCCTACCCAGTGGAATTTTAAGAGTTTTAAAGAGTTTTTAGGATACTTTTAAAGGTTTTTAAGAATATTTTAATAATATTTGCTGTATTTTTAACTACTTAGTGTATTTTATGTTATGGTTGTTCCCCGCCTCGATCTGAGTGGAGAGGTGGGTAAGAAATAAATAAATAAATAAATAAATAAATTATTATTATTATTATTATTATTATTATTATTATTATTATTATTATTAATATATCCTGGCCTATTTCAAATGGCTTCATCTGAACCAGGAAACTATGGTTAATTAGAGGCTTCATGGCTTAATCACACCTTGCGTGAAGGATGTGCACACCTGGGGGGGGGGGGAAGGTTCCTTCATATCTCAGCTTATTAAGCCTAGATATGATCATCCAAACTGGGCCATCAAAGCGAAGGAGAATGTTTTGGATTTGTGAATGGAAGTTCACAAAAGGGGGCTTTTGCATCCTCCCCTCCCCTCAGAAGCTCGTATATCCCCTGAAAAGACACTCTGGTGGGTCAGGGAATCCTCTTAAACAGT
Organism: Shinisaurus crocodilurus; assembly: GCA_021292165.1. NCBI lineage: Eukaryota > Metazoa > Chordata > Lepidosauria > Squamata > Shinisauridae > Shinisaurus > Shinisaurus crocodilurus. The sequence goes on from CM037876.1 coordinate 271,832,367, forward strand.
GTGGGATGGGGCTCTCCCCCGGGAGTCTCAGGAGGAGGGAGGAATTAGACAAAATAAAGTAGAGATAACTTGCATGATCAGAGCTGCATTAAGACAAAGGGCATCAGCCTGATTTTGGGTGATTCCCCTTTCCTACTGCAGCCTCCCTCCCCATACCACATCCCTCTCAGTTCAGGAGGGTTCCTTGACCCTCAAGAGAGCCTTTTGGGGGGCACAGGGGGCTGCAAGGGAATGGAGGAGGGAATGGAAAAGTTTGCTTCCATGTATTTCCTTCTGTTCACATATCTTAGGTTCCAAGCCAATGTTCCTTGCAGAAGTCTACCCTGAGCTGCCTTACTGCCATGATTATTCCCGAAGATTTGCATTTAAACATAAAGTTATTTTATTAGAACATCAAATATACCCTGTACTTTCCCAACCAATGTTAAGTGTTGGCTTTTTTTTAAGTGAAGATTTTACAAAGCTTCCTCAGCCTGTGGCCAACCAATCTCTCTTCAGTGGCCTTAGGTGTTGCTTGTTGTGGAAGATGGTCTCTCTCCTTCTGCGGTAGACACAGACCTTAACTAAAACTTTATTATGGTAATGGCAACCAGCAAGGCTGGCTTTAAATTACAAATTAAGCATATTGCAGAAACTAGTAACAAAAGAAACAAGTGTAGTTAGAATTCTAAGTGATCAAGCAATTAAGGAAGTGTGACTTCAACAGTAGGAAGTTGATTCCAAACTGAGGGCCTCTCTGTCTCCTCCCTCCCAAACTCAAATTACCAACACCCCACCTTTAAGGTGGATCCTCTTGCTTGAGGGTCAACCACTTAGAACTCCTGATACTTCTTAGTTGGCCCGCCCTCTTTAACTGATGTCTGACCCTGGGATTAGTTATATCGCCCTCCTCCTCATTAACAGGTTCACTGTGACTTCCCACGGTATCTGAAGCTGGTTGACTCCTGGCTACTTCCTGGCTTTTCTCTGAGTCAACTGGCCTTGGCACTTCAGCTAGGAATTCCACACTCACCCCTCTTCTGACTCAGAATCTGTTCCCACACATCCCTTGAAACTTGAAGGCTCTTCTGCAGCAGCAATGGGCGCAATCCCTACATTGCTCTTGACTCATTTCTGATTCCTCCCAAGAAGCAGAACAATCAGAACGCATCTAGTAGTGGCTCTTGCATATCGTTACAGTTGAATTGGTACCTCAAGGGACCTCAGAACTCAGTGTAGAACATTGGCCCTCCTAGCTTGCCAGCCCAGGAAGTCCCTGAGTCAGCTCTCAGGAACTGTGATTTCAGCTTCTCATCAGCATTGCCTGCAGCAGTATGCTGCATGACCTGTTCTCTATTAACTTTATTTATTAAAGTACCGGTATCTAGTTTTGCATCTTCAGTGTGGTTTTCTCTTCATGATATACTTCACTCACTGCAATACAGAACCTAGCAATGGCAACTGCATCCCCTGACTGTTGATTGTTGATAATTGTGTTAATGGCCCTAGACCACGGGTGGGCAGAAAATAGATCCCCAGATGTTTGGGACTTCAACTCCCAGCATTCCTGACCAGTGGCTGTGCTGGCAGAGGCTTTGAGGAGTTGAAGTCCCAAACATATGGAGATCTACCTTCTGTCCACCCTTTCCCCTAGACTGCCCAACACCTTACAACTGGAAAACAGCTAAAATAGAGTACCCCCACACCAAGAGTTAGTCTACAAGTTGCAACTGCCTTTAGTCCATAAACATCATTACATATGTGTCTACTGTAATCAGCATAACTTAAACTGAAGCCAGAGCAAGAGAAGCTCTTATAAGACAGGCCTGTGGCTCATGCTGGCTCAGCTTGTCTAAGTGTGGAAAGCTAAGCAGGGTCAGGCCTGGTTATTACTTGGATGGGAGACCCCTCCTCTAGTTTCCAGCATTGAGCAGGGGGTTGGACTCAATGGCCTTGGCCCCTTCCAACTCTATGATCTATGAAATCTATGAAATAAACCATGGACTGGCACAGCCTTGCCCATATCATAGTGCCTTTCTTTAGCCCCTCTCAGCTGCCTTTGCTTCATGGGGATGTGCAACTTCCTGGTGAGACCCAAGATGCTTTGAGCATCTTAGCTGCTTATCCCATCTACACAAAGAGAAGGTTTGAAACCAAGTAAGTGAGGTGAAGGTTCGATAACCAGGCACGCAAAAGGGTCCCAGAGCTACTTCCATCTCTGAGCATCCGAAGGGAGCATTCTACTTGGCTAGCCCATTCACTTTTCATTCAGAAGCTGTTCCATCCACAGTCTTTCCATTCAGTTTCATTCATCTCTCACTGATGATCTCATAACATGCCTGTGGTATCCACAGGAAATACTTTTTAAAAACAACACAAAATTACACTAGTAAAACATATTTTAAGGCAATAAAAGAGATGCATTGTCAAGAAATGAGCTGTCCTGAAAAACACGAGAGTGTGAATCAACATAGTAAAAAAGAAACATATTCCAAGATTTAGATGGAGTTCACCCAAGTGCTCTACAGGCATCTAAGAATGGACTGGCTGAACTCCTAAAATATGAAATTTCTCATTGGCAGCTTCTTTACCAGGAGATGTAAAATTTTTCATTTTTAAGAAAATAATACCTGGGTGTTCTAAGAAAACACAGTTCTGGCAACACCTTACCACTGAAAGCAGCTAAAAACAGAGTTACCTCCACATGAAGAGCAAGTCTACAAGTTGCAATTGCCTACAGTCCTAAACATAATTACCGTATACATGTGTTAAGCCCTGCAGAAATCTTCCAAGTGCCTCCTTCGAGGGAGGTTTGGAGGATGGCAACAAGAGAGAGGTCCTTCTCAGTGGTGGTTCCGATTGTGGAACACTGTCCCCAGTGAGGTCCGCTTGGCGCCAACATTGTCATCTTTTCAGCAGCAGATTAATACTTTCCTCCACTCCCAGGCATTTGACAGCATATGATAAGGCTTTTTAATGGGTCCTGGGATTCTCATGGTTGATTGTTTAAAATTGTTTTCATATTTTTGTATGTTAATGGTTTTATATTATGTTATCATACTGTATTTTTAGGGTTTTCAACTTTGTAAACTGCCCAGAGAGTTTTGGCTATTGGACGGTATAGAAATGTAATAAATGAAATCAGTGTAACTTAAAGTAGCAGTACTGGGGGCATGGTCATGTCTCAACAGAGACCAATCAACAGAATATCTTATTTACTTTATTATTTATTATTACATTTATATCCCACCTTTTTTCCTTTTGCAAGGAACCTAAGGCGGCTTACATGTTCCTCCTTCTTGGACTGGCCCAAAATCACCCAGTGAGTTTCATGGCTGACTGGGAACTAGAACCTGGGTCTCCTGAATCCCAGTCCAGCACTCTAACCACTACACCACACTGGCAATCATCTGAATTATAGCCCTATTCAGGCGTTCACTTATTGGGTAGATCAAACACACATGGAGGGAGAACGCTCCAGCCCTGCCCCTCTCATCGCGTTTGATGCCCTCTAGTCGTGGAGGGCGAAGGTCTCAAGACGAGAGCCTCCTGCATGTGTGGAGGCTCTCCAAGCAAGCCAGATCACTGGGAAATCCATGTTCTGGTTCGTACGGAGAGCCACCACAGATACAGTAGGCACTCCTCCTCAGACCTTCACCTTACATGAGTAGAGGGCACCAAACACAACAAGAGGGGCGGGGGCAGGAAAAGGTGTGTGTGTGCGTGCGCGCACACACACACACACGAAAACCAAAATGGTCAGGAGGTTGGAAAACATTTGCTGTGAGCAAAGGCTAAAGCTTTTGGAGCTTTCTGATTTAGAAAAAAAAGGAAATTAAAGCTGCAGTTCTATGCCCACTTACCTGGGAGCATCACCTACTGAATACAACAGAACTTACTTCCAAGTAGACATGCACTGAATTGTGCTCTAAGAGAGGATATGATAGGTATATCACATATCCATGGTGAGGAGACAGTGGGAGAGAGATGATGGAGGGAGTTCTGGGGGGCAAAGTATACCATTGTTGAGCGGCAGACGCTGGCAGAACGCTAGGGGCAGGCCACGCCGATTAAGGGGGACAAGGGATCGATGCTTAATGCCCAGAGCCAAGGTGTGGGGCTCCTCCCCACACCTTGCGTTTGCTGTTGTGCAATGCCAGGTCCGTTACCCAAAAAACATCTCTCATCCATGACTTGATCCTGGATGAGGGTGCGGACCTGGCATGTATTACGGAAACCTGGCTGGATGAGGCCGCTGCTCCAACTCTGGTGGCCTTGTGTCCGGCTAGTTTCTCGTATGCCCAGCAGCCAAGGGTTGGGGGATGGGGAGGGGGAGTGGCTGTTATCTACCGGGAGTCCTTGGTCCTTACCAGACTCCCTCTCCGGGAGACCAAGTTTATTGAGTGCATGTACTGGAGGTTGGGTCCAAAGCACAGTCTGGGGATTCTGCTCGTGTATCGTCCACCCCGCTGCACGACGGACTCCCTGGCCGAGGTGCTGGAGGTGGTCTCTGATGTGCGTGTGTTGTCCCCCAAGCTATTGGTGCTGGGGGACTTCAATGTGCATTCGGGGGCTGCCCTCATGGGGGCACCTCGGGACTTCATGGAGACCATGGCTTCCTGGGAGCTGCACCCTGTATTAACTGGACCTACCCATGTAGCCGGTCATGCACTGGACTTGGTTTTTGTTTCTGGAGAGGGGGGAAATGATCTGGAAATCGGGGGTATATCCACCACCCCTTTGTCATGGTAATATCACTATCTGGTGGGGTTGGATTTCTCGGTGCCACAACCCCTCTGCAGGGGTGAGGGACCTATTAGGATGGTCCGCCCCAGGCGTCTTATGGATCCGGATGGATTCCTGAACACGCTTGGGGAATTGGAGCACACAAATGGTAGCTCAGTCGAGACCCTGGTGGACGACTGGAATGCTGCAATCACCAGGGCATTAGACCGAGTTGCCCCAAAGCGCCCTCTTTGCCTAAACAGAGCTTGCGCGGCATCATGGTCCACTCCGTCGCTGCGAGCTCTGAAACAAGAGGTGAGAAGGCTAGAGCACTGATGGCGTAATTCCCGCTCCCAAGACGATCGAACACAGGTCAGAGCTGCATCTTCAGCCTACCGGGTGGCGGTGGAGGCAGCAAAAAAGATTTTCTATGCTGCCTCCATTGCATCTGTGGAGTGCTGCCCCAGGAGGCTGTTCCAATGGAACAGTCTAAAGCCTCCTGTGAGGCTTTAGCAAAGCACTTCGCAGATAAAATCGATCGGATTAGAAGTGGGATATCGTGCATCGTGGACACAGGGAGTGAGCGGGAGGAGGCCAATGGCAGACCGGTTTTGTGGGATCGGTTCCGGCTTCTTCCTTCTGATGAAGTGGACAAGGTGTTTTCATCTGTGAGGCCGACCACCTACTTGCTTGATCCTTGCCCGTCCTGGCTCATCATGAGCTGTAGGGAGAGACTGGGTGAGGGGATCAAGGCGGTGGTGAATGCCTCCCTCAAGGAGGGAGTGATGCCATCAGCCCTCAAGGAGGCAGTAATAAGACCGCTTCTAAAGAAGCCCTCCTTGGATCCCCAGGATCTAAACAACTTTCGCCCAGTCTCCAATTTACCATTTCTGGGCAAGGTGATTGAGCGGGTGGTGGGTGCGCAGTTGAAGGCACACTTGGATGAAGCCGATTATTTAGATCCATGCCAGTCGGGCTTCAGGCCTGGACATGGGACGGAGACGGCCTTGGTGGATGATATGAGGAGGGCTTTGGATAGGGGCAAATGCTCCTTTCTAGTCCTCCTCGATCTCTCAGCGGCTTTTGATACCATTGACCAAGGTATCCTCCTGGACTGGCTAGAGGGCTTGGGCGGCACTGTATTGCAGTGGTTCCGGTCCTTCCTCTCTGGAAGGTACCAGAGGGTAGTTCTTGGGGCTTCGGACCCTCGGCCGCTCACTTGTGGGGTACCGCAGGGTTCCATCCTCTCCCCAATGTTATTCAACATCTACCTAAAGTCGCTGGGAGCTATCATCAGGAGGTTTGGGGTGCGGTGTCATCAGTATGCAGATGACATGCAGCTCTACCTCTCCTTCAAGTCCTCACCGAGGTTGGCCGTTGAGACCCTGTCCAAGTGCCTGGAGTCAGTGGGTGGCTGGATGGGAAGGAACATGCTGAAGCTGAACCCCGACAAGACCAAGGTACTTCTGGTGGGGGACAAGGGGAGGTTAGAGGATGTTGACCTGGTGCTGAATGGGGTACATCTACCCCTGAAGGACCAGGTCCACAGCTTGGGGGTCATTCTAGACTCCCAGCTGTCCATGGAGGCTCAAGTGTCAGCTGTGAGCCGGGCGGCGCTGTATCAACTCCATCTGATACGGCAGCTGCACCCCTACCTTCCTAATCACCTGCTCCCATCAGTGGTTCATGCCTTGGTCTCCTCTCACCTAGACTACTGTAATGCGCTCTACGTGGGGTTACCCTTGAAGACGGTTCGGAAGCTACAGCTGGTACAGAACGCGGCGGCTCGCTTGGTTAAAGGCAGCTGCCAGCGGGATCACATCACGCCAGTGCTCAAGGAGCTGCACTGGCTACCAGTTGCTTGCCGAGCCGAATTCAAGGTGTTGGTTTTGACCTTTAAAACCCTATACGGCTCTGGTCCAGTCCATCTCAAGGAGCGTCTCCAGCAACACCAAGTAGGCCGCTCAACAAGATCTGCCATAGACGGCCTTCTCCTTGTCCCTTCAGCTAGAGCAGCTAGACTGGTGGGGACGAGGAAGAGGGCCTTTTCTGTGGCGGCCCCCGTAGTGTGGAACTCTCTCCCGAGTGACCTCCGCCATGCCCCCTCTCTGCTGAGCTTCCGCTGCTCATTAAAAACCTGTCTGTTCAGGTGGGAATATGGGGTGGGTTAAGTTTTTTAAAAAAAATTATACTGTTTTAAATGTATTTTATCTTGTTTTTATCCTATGTACATCGCCCAGGGTTGCCGGTTGACGGCCAGATGGGCGATTAATAAATGTAAATAAATAAATAAATAAATATCATATATCCATGATGAGGAGACAGTGGAGAGAGAGAGAAGCTTTTTCTCCCTTTCTCATAATACTAGAACCTCCTAGGCTCATCCAATTATATTTATTTGCAGTGGATGCAGCACAGATGAAAGGAAGCGCCTTTTCACACAAAGTAGATATGGAATTCACTGCCATAAGATACAGTGATGGCCACTAGCTTAGATCCTTTAAAGGGAGATTAGACCATTCATGGAGGAAGGACTGATCGAAAGCTATATGGAATCTCCAAATTCAAAGGTAGCAGGCCTGGCATCAGCATCCAAGCACACTGGGGCACTTACCTGGCCTCATCCCCACCCAGTGCCTGCTGCCACTTGTCCCTCTCCTTCCCCCCATGGTGGCGCTCACTTGCAGGCTTATCCAATGGTGGCGGCCCATTATGTTGCCTGAGTCCAGATAAATCCACTCATGAGTAAGTATGCCCCAAGTACTCACTCACCATGGGCTCACCTGGTGGTAGCATTGCTGTAATGGGCCACCACCGCCGAAGTTACCAGGGTGCCAAAGTGGGAGCAAGCACTTGGAGGGGTGATCAACACTGTGGGGGGCATGCTGAGGGTTGCCTAGCCAGCACCCTCCAAAAGCTAGAGCTAGGCCTGAGAAATGAGCAGCCTCTGAACACCGGCTGCTAGGAAACAACACTGGGAGAGGGCTGATTCCTTCATGCCCTGCTTGGGGGCTTCCCAGAAGCATCTGGCTGACCCCTATGGAAAACAGGATGATGGACTAGAAGAGGGACTTTTAATGTGATCTAGCAGGCTCCTCTTATCATCTTATTCCTTGGAAGCTTTGTGACAGTGATGCATTTTTTAAAAATGCAAACATTCTCAAAATATACTAATTTGTTTTTTTAAATATTATGTTCCGGTTCAATGATGGTATGAAATTATGTAACATCGCATGCAAACATAACAGCAAAAAACCAAAATGCAAAGTAGAACATTATTAGTAGAAGAAATGATAATTCAAAACACTGAATCTACCACTGGACTATTCAAGGTTGAACGCCGATAACAGACTACTAAAAGACAGGTTTTCTTTTCAAACTTTGTCTATAGACATTGGAAGTACTACTTCATTTCCTTCTTGATGTTTGATCCCTAAATTCACATTTGACATAAAAAGCACAAATTCTTGAGATTCTGACAAGAAGAGAAAATAGATTTCCTCTGGTATTGGTGAAAACAGCAGACTGGATCTGAATTTATTATGTCTGCGTGTTCAAGAAAAATGAGCTGTAAAACAGGCTACACTGTTTTGTAAGAAAAGATGAAAGCAAGTGGACTCTAAGATCTCTGTTTTGTGCTTTGTTGAAACCTTGTTTTGTTAATAAAAACTTCCTTGCTGTATCAGACAGACAACACTGGCTAGTCAGATGCTTCTGGAGAACTCACCAGTGTTGGAAAGTCTGGTCTGACTTAAAGCAGAGTTGCCTTATATAGAGAAAGCATGGTAACACAGCATTTGGTATTAGAGGGAATAAACACAGGGTAGAGCCAGTTTAGAAGTTCAAATCAACTTACCGTAGTTTATTAGTGCTTTTATACACATCCTTGAAGAAAGCTATCTAACACTGACTACAAGCACCCCCTAACACTGGGTGCATGAGTGTAAGTAAGCAAAGGTATGGTTACTTGCTTCCCTCAGGGAGAGAGTACATGTCGGTTGTTGCAGAGGCAAAACAGAGGAGGAAGAAGAGGGAGTAGGAGAAAGGAATTGATCAAGTTACAGGACAACAAGGGGGATGAGAGCCAGTGTGGTGTAGTGGTTAGAATGTTGGACTGGGACTCGGGAGATCCGGGTTCTAGTCCCCGCTCGGCCATGAAACTCACTGGGTGACTTTGGGCCAGTCACTGCCTCTCAGCCTAACCTACCTCACAGGGTTGTTGTGAGGATAAAATGGAGAGGAGGAGGAGGATTATGTAAGCCGCCTTGAGTTCCTTGTAGGAAAAAAGGCGGGGTATAAATGTAATAAATAAATAAATGAACAAGACAAGCGGGCGCGGCGTTGATACAACACATTCTCCATCGTCCCCTAGTGTCTGAAAGCATGCAGAGTTGTTTCTATTATCCAACAACCAGTAGATTGGCCATATGTCCTACTTTACAGAAGACAATCTTCTATTTGAAGGCATCCTCTGTTTGAAGGGCTGACCAAGTCCAAATCCAGTTAAAGATTTTTTTAAAAAAAACATAACAAGGGAGAGCAGGGGTCGTGAAGTTGCCATCCACAATTAGCACCTGGACAGTAAGACTGAGCAGGCACACAGGTCACCTGGTCATAGTCTTCCTCACTATAGGAAGATGTATTGTATTTCTATTTAAGTTATAGAAATTATTTCTGGACAGAGAGCTGCAGGGAGGTGGTGCCAGCAGTGACTCTTAACTACTTTTATGCCTCTCCCCATCTGGTATCAAAACAAAAGGGCAGGGCAGCTGTGGCTGAAAAGGCAGTTATTCTAGCTTGCATTGTCCCTTACAGATCCTGGTGTCAGAGGACAAATTGCATCAGACAGAGCAAAAATCAATATCTGCTAACCTTTGAAAATCCCGAAGACAGACATTCCGAATCCTCCTGCTTTTGAAGCCCTGACTCATTTGCCCCCACTACCTTGCCTCAGGTGGCCATGCACCTTACTTGACAGAGGACAATCCTCTATTTGAAGTTGTCCTCTCTTTGAAGGGCTGCCAAGTCAATGTCTGGTTTAAAGATAAAGAACTACAAGAAGGAAAGGCAGGGGCCTTGAAGTTGTCCTTCAACAGGTAGTACCTGGGCAGCAAACTGAGCGGGCACACAGGTCACCAGCTCGAGTCACAAGTCTTCCCCGCTATGGTAAGATGTATTATATTTCTATTTACATTATAGCAATTATTTCTAAATGTGCATATATTAGCATATACTTTTTGTGTGTGTATGTGCAAATCTGTGTCCCCTTTGGCCTTTTTTTTTTTTTTTAATAGTGATGCATTTCCTCTTTTTTGGCTATAAGTGGTCACCCTATTCACAAGCAGGGCATGAAGAATATGACAGCCAAGCTTGTTGTTTGCCCCTAATAGCTGATAACCAGAGGTATTCTATTTCTAAACATTATGCATTATTTTTAGCTGTATGGCTTATAGCCAATGATAGGCCTCATCTCTATGAATTTGTCTACAGTGGGCTTACTTCTGCTGGTGGCAGTGCCCAAGCATGATTTCTCTGGACCTACTACAGGGTTGGAGAACTTCTCCCCCACCCACCACTGCCCAAAGGGCCACATTCCCTCAGGGGTAATGTGCCAGGGGCTACATGCCAGCAGTGGGCAGGGCTGGAGCCCAAAGTGGGCATGGCCATCCCATTCACTCATGTACGTACACACACACACACACACACACACACACACCATCCCCTTCCATCCATTCACACTCACAGACACAGACATACAATCCATCCACACCCGCACAACTCCCCATTGCAATTTACTGCTTTTTCATGCTGGCTAGGGAGGAAGAGAAGCGACTCTTTCCAGAACCAGCATGGAAGCTGCGGAGGGGGGAGGCTCTGGGGGCTAGATGGGAATCCTTCAAGGGCTGCATCTTGACCCACAGCCCAGAGGTTCCCCATTCCTGGTCTAGTACAAACTGGTAGCACAACATGCCCTCACCATCCCCTGTGTGTTTTGAAAAATTGGAGGATTGATTGGTGCACTTTAGCTTTTGAAAATTCCCTTTGTTTAAGCTCCTTATGTTACTGGCTACCTAATTTGAATTACAGCCAGACATGGCGGCATGGCATATACATGTATTAATTATACATGGTTGAGAAATACCATTTACACATATTCCCTGTACCTAGGATCTAGTGTCAATTGCTCTTTGCACTCTAGAGACCAAAGCCCTAACTCAGTTGTTCCATATGTTCCATAGCCTATAAAATTGGGCCACCAGCCTTTCTGAGCTGATGGTCACATTTGGAATTTTGAGAGATTGTTGTGGGTGCTCTCACAAAATGGCTACCATGGGAGCTTTCCCTTTCACAAAATGGCTGCTGTGGTGGGCTTGGCCAGTCAAAAAACACCCATTTCCCAGAGGGCAAACTGGTGTGACTAAAAGAAAGGTAACTTGCCCAAGAACAAGTACAGGGTTGTACAGGGTTGAACAAGTACAGGGTTGAACAAGTACAGGGTTGAACATTTCCCTGACCAACTTTTGTGAATTTCCCTGACCACCATTCAAAAATAACCCAAATTGAAAGAATTCATATGTTATATTACATTAAATAAAGGTTTTATTAAATGGTTTAAAACTACACAAGTACTGAAAGGCATTTTTTTTTGTCAAGATAGGAGATTCAATATGAGCTTCTTTGAACACTGAGACTGGATTGTCATGTGAACCCAGGACGGGATTGTCAGGGTGGCCTATTTTGGGGCTATAAGCCACCCCGAAAAGCCATGGCTTGTAGTAGGGTCTGTTTGATCCAGGATGGGTTGTCTTGTTGTCCAAACCCAGGCGGGGAACAACCAAAATATAAAATACATAAACTAATCAAAACACAACACGTACTATTAAAACATCTTAAAACTACTTTAAAACATTATAAAACATCTTAAAACATCTTAAAAACATCTTAAAAGCATCCTAAAATTCTGCTGGATAGGCCTGCCGGAACAGATCAGTCTTTATGGCTTTTTTAAATTCTAAGATACTGCTAAGTTGACGAATCTCCTCCGGCAGGAGGACACAACCCATCGTGGGTCAACCCTGACTACAAGCAAGCCACTTGGCAAGAGCGGCAAATACCCCTTGCTCCTCTTGTGAAGCGGCTAGCAGGTGACCACCATTGCCAGCCACCCCAAAAGTGCCAAGTGGCACTTTGGGGCAGCTGGCAAAGCTTCCCCTGCTCTCTGCTGCTGCTGCTGCGAGCAGTTTCAGGCTTGCCGCAGCTTGACTTTTTTTTTTTAACCTTTTTTGGGGGAGATTGCAAAAGCTGACTGTCAAGCCAAGCTTTTGCGATTCCCATGAAGGCACTAGGTGCCCCTCCAAGGACTCCCCATGGTACCTGGGAGGGGCTGCCCACGGTTGTTCCCAGTTTTGTTTTTTGTTTTGTTTTTTAATTGTACCAATAATGTGCGCAAATAATTGCACTCTTTTTTTTTTTTAACCTGACCTGCCCAATTTGCACAAATTGGGCAGGGCAGGTTAGCATAAGGAGGTCCCCGGGCTAGGTACTGGCCAGAGTGGGTGCCTGCTGGCCAAATCCAGCAGGCACCCACCCCTGTACAGTGCCTTCCCGAGTCTGCAGGTAGTAAGTATTTCCCCCCTTGCAAAGCCCCAGGAGATCGCTGTTTTCCAGAACGAGCTCTTTCCCCACTTTTTGCAGTGCGATCTCCTGGTTTCTTTGGGGAAGATCAGATGTCCCTGGGGGGCCCACCCAGTTTTGCAACTGTCCCCCGCTGCTAGAATTGGGGGAACCTTCAAAACTGACAGGAGGGAGGGCTTGGTTTGACATGTGTCAAAGTAATGTCAAATTCACATATCCCCGGCACTGAGAATCCCCCCAAGTTTTGCCGCTCCCTGAAGTACTAGCAACTTGGGGTCAATCGCAAAACCGAGGAGGCACTTGGAACTTGCAATCACACCAACCCCCCTCAGGGATCCTGATGGAAAGGGGGGCAATTGTGGGGGTGGCCCGGCCCAAACACCCTTTTCCATATGACCATTGGTTTTGGGGGGGGACCTCATGTGCCCCTGGGTTATCCACACTTGGAAAAATGAGGACAATCTATGGGCACATGAGCACCCCCAAAAAACCCTGAAGATTCTGCTGCTAAGGGTCTTTCCTAAACCCCCACCTCCTCCCCCCCCCCCTGCGCTTGCAAAGTGGGTTTTGTGAAGTGCTACAATGTTCATTTTGGCAGGCACACTTGCTGGGAGACAAACTGTAGCAGGACTGGACTTTACAGCTGGCTAGAAGAAGTAATGGCTGGCTACTAAGCCCAGCCAGCCACAAATTGCTGACCTCTGTCAAAATATTCACATCTTTAAATTAACTGAAATTGATTCCAGTTTGTCTGAGCACACAAATTACCCAGTTGCAAGAAGCCAGTCAGCTTCTCCATAATAAAATAAAGCTATCACATTAAGGTTCATTTTATTCTGCTTTACTGTTAACAACCATCAGCCAGTAAACATTTTCAAAATCATATAATCATATTATGGAATATGTGTGCATCATTACATTACACTTGTATTCTGCCACTTCTCTACTCCAACTGCCTCAAGTACAGACTGTCCTCCTGCAGCAGCATCTCAAAAAATCTTAATCACAATTTCCCTGACCTTCCCTGACTTCTGACCAACTTCCCTGACTTTCCCTGAACAATTTCCATTTCCCTTACTTTCCAGAAAGTGGCAACCCTGAAGTGCAGGGCAGAGGTGTGGGTCTGAGTTCCAAAGTTCATCAGACGCCTTCACTGCAGGTTTTCAGGAAGGCTCTGAAGACCCATCTGTTTTCGCTGGCCTTCCCATAATCCGTGGGCTGCATGTTTTATTGCTGTAATCTGCTTTTATTGTGGTTTTTTAAAGTGTATACCGGTATTTATTTGCCCATTTGTATATTTTTGTATGTGTTTTATCCTGTACACTGCCTTGAGATAGGATTACCCTTAAAGGCAGCCTAAAAATAATTTTAAACAAAATACAAATAAATAAAAACCACTTTTTTGAACTCATACTATTCTGCCCCAAAATCCGTATGACAGAAGGCAGAGTGATAAGGCTCAGGGACAAGTAACATGGGGAGGGGAGGGGCCAAGTAACATGGCCAAGAAACAGTAAAAGGCAGAAGTGGGGTCAGAGCCCCAAATGCCAAATCACATATTTGCCCTCACAAGGCACAACAAAATACCCATTTCACAGAAGATGATGTTCAGAGAAACATACACACACAGGCAGAAGATCCGCCTATACTACACATCAAAAAAGAAAACAAAGCCCAGGCAAAACACACACACACACACACACACACACACACCATGCAGAAAACATGCAATGGACTTCTCTGGGATATTCATGTCCCAGATCAGTACTACGTACATACAGAACACGTCTCCTGGAATCTAAACTGGATTAAGCATAGGATAAGAAAGGAAATACTTTCATGATTTTTGTTTCATATTGCACTGATTACATTAACTTTATCAGGATCTCAAAAGCTTCTTAGACAAAGTAACTTTCCAATGGTTAACAGGAGCCAAAAGTTCTCAAAAATTAAAGGAGACGATCCCTAGTTGTATTGAGAAACCACTGTCCTGGATCTACAAAGCACAAATTGTTCTTGGATTATCTCCTTCAGCTGTTTACTTTTACTTTATACACTGAACACAAATACGTATTTTCCTTATTTGTTTAATGTTCCCATCATTCTTTCCTAGAGTTGACGGTACCGCCCACCACTGTCCTCCAACAGAAATCATAGGAAATTTGTCTGAGGGATTCAGACATTCTGTAGGGAGCAACAAAACAATGGCATCCAACCAATCTAGTGAACTCATCCTTTCTGGTGAAAGCCACACCTCATCATCTCTGCATAGTATCTCTGTCACACATCCTATTCTACTTCCCTATTACTCCACCATTGCCTTGAAACTAGCTCATATATTTCTAATAAAACTAGCTGGGTGATGAAGATGGAGGCCACCTATTTGTGAGAAAGTCTCTTTGGAAGCCGTGCACACAACAAGTGCCTTACTACAGCACACATCTGCTCCCTATCGTTAGCCCCTGAAAGTGCTGCTGCGAGCCAGATGTAGCATGAACTCCAGGAAACTCCTGTACTGCGCACAGGAAAGCATCCAAAATGTGATGTATGGGGCCATACAAAAAGCATTACAATTAATGCTCTACGCTTTGGTTACAGGTCTGTAGAAAGCTTTTAACTTGGAGAATTATGAAAGAAGGTACCGGTAGATGGGATGCAATGAGATGCAGAGATGACTTCACCTGCCAGTTGTCAAGAATCAAATGAAAAGGGGTTATGCTTTGACAGTAAAGCACATGCTTTGCCTGCAAAAGGTCCAGATTTAATCTTTGGCATCTCCAATGAAAAAGATCTTAGGGAGCAGGGCTAGGAAGAATCCTGCTTGAGAACTTGGAGAGTCACTGTCAGCCAGGGAACAGTATTGGGCTAGAATCTAACCATTAGATGGATCAACAAATCGACAGCAATCTGGCACTTACTACCAGCATGATTAATTTGGTTCATGGGATAAACACAGGACATATTTGGGTTGTAAATAAGTTCTTATTGCTTGACTTCACCACTCTAACTGCTCATGCATGTACATTTCAATACTTTCCATTCTTAAAGGCAATTAATTAGCCATTAAATACAGAAACAAACATTTTCAGCAGACTTAAAAACAAACAAACACCCTATTTATTTATTTATTATATTTATACCCCGCCTTTTTTCCTGCAAGGAACCCAAGGCAGCTTACATAGCATTATGTTTAACAAGGAAAGGTGATGGATGCATAGTATGGAAGCAATAGCTGGCCTGTGGAGCCTGAACCAAAACCTCTGCACAACTATCCAAGAAGGGTGGAATTAGAATCTAATTCTTAGATGTTACAAGAGAAACTCAGTGTTTCCACCCTCATGTTTCCATGTAATGGTTATGCAGGGTATGGATTGGCAGGAGGAAGGGAGGCGTGCTTCCCCCCCACCCCCCACTGCCAATGTCCTCAAGGTATTTTTAATTGCTCCACCCTAAACAGGCTCTGAAAGTGCCTTGTGGAAGAAATCCCAGCTGGGGGACATTTGCAGTGGAGAATCAGCAGGCGCAGGAACAAAAGGGGGTTAGACCAGGAGTTTATTATATTTTTAATTAATTTATTTCATTCAAAAAAATAAATTACTGGGATGCCCTTACAGTTGTTTGGAGTTCCTTCTCATTTCTATTAGCAAAACTGCTGAAGAAAAGCATCTCCTAGTGATTTATTCCCATATACATATGAAGACACCTTTGGTTTATGACTTGAAAGATCTGAGCTGGCTACATACCAAAAAAGTGTTACAGAATTAAGAGCATAAGAAGGGCCTTGCTGGATCAGACGAAAGGCCTGTCTAGTCCAACTTTCTGTTGCCACAGTGGCCAGTCTGATACCTGTGGGAAGCTCACAAGCAGGACATGAGTCTGCAATAGCACACACCTGCTGTTGTTCCCCAGAAACTGGTTATACAGAAGCATGCTGCCTCTGAGACTGGAGGTAATATACAGCCATCATGACTAGTAGGCATTGATAGCCCGCACCTGCCTCAACCTATGAAGTAGCACTTTTCCCATGACACATCACTTCAAGCGTTCATAGACTTAACTTATAGGCCATCCAGCTACAAGTTTTGTACTTTTGTTCCAGACATGAATGATACCTGGATATTGATGCCATTTACTTCACATTGTTTCACAGGAGACAGAAGATACAGTGAGCACCTCACAGATGGAGGATTATGTAAGCCACCTTGGGTTCCTTGCAGGAAAAAGGCGGGGTATAAATATAATAAATAAATAAATAAATAAATGCATATTGGTCAGTCTTTGGGCTCTAGTGCGGAATCTCTCAATAACAGCCCTGGAGTGTCTCACACCACACAGCCCACAAAACCCACAAAGAACAAGACAGCTGTTAAGATTTTGTTCGGAATACAAGACATTGCAAAAAGTGGTCTATCTCTCCATATTACGAGGCAACAAAAGTGAATCTGTTTCACTGCACTATACCAGAGGCCAAGTCAGTAACCATCTCCTCACAAAAGGAGTACATTAGTGAGCAGCATGAAAAGCAAACAGGTAAAGTCAGAGAGTATATGAGTGGGTACCTCCTGAAATATTTCTATGTTATTGCCTCACACTTTTTACAAGGTCCTACAAGATTAAAACCTCAGCTTGTTGAGGAACTGTTTGACCTTTCCCATCTAGGACTATAACGAATTAATTTTTTTTTACAGATATACACTACTAAAATGCTGGCAATTCCATTCAGACTTCATTAGTCTATGTGAGCAGCTTCTAGAGAAAGAACTTAATCATGGTCATCGATTGACAACCAGCCATAGAGGTTTCGTTTTATCTTTAAACTCCCAACAGCCTTTTCACAGTTTCTGTCCCCTCCATCTGCCTTCCCTACTGGCCAGCAGCCCTCCTTATCCAAAACCACTTAAACCGTGAACCAATGATTCACTTCCTTCTTTTATGTAATTTTCCACTGAATCACTAGAGAAGAATGGACACCACACCAGCAACCAACCCTACAGGGACAGAAATAACTAGCCAGGCATGGAAAGACCCAAACTGGCTGCAGCCTAGAAGCTTTCCCTGTTTGATCTATCAAGTGGTCATTAAATGGCTAGACAGGTAGAATGCCAGTGTGGCGTAGTGGTGAGAGTGTTGGACTGGGACTCGGGAGATCCGGGTTCTATTCCCCGCTCGGCCATGAAACTCACTGGGTGACTTTGGGCCAGTCACTGCCTCTCAGCCTAACCTACCTCACAGGGTTGTTGTGAGGATAAAATGGAGAGGAGGATTATGTAAGCCACCTTGGGTTCCTTGCAGGAAAAAGGCGGGGTATAAATATAATAAATAAATAAATAAATAAATGCATATTGGTCAGTCTTTGGGCTCTAGTGCGGAATCTCTCAATAACAGCCCTGGAGTGTCTCACACCACACAGCCCACAAAACCCACAAAGAACAAGACAGCTGTTAAGATTTTGTTCGGAATACAAGACATTGCAAAAAGTGGTCTATCTCTCCATATTACGAGGCAACAAAAGTGAATCTGTTTCACTGCACTATACCAGAGGCCAAGTCAGTAACCACAACGTAGAAAACTAAAAACCTTCCCAGCAGAACAGAGTTAACACATTCAACTCCTCAGCAATACAAACCTGCTGTTTTTCCTCTTGTATTGATAGTATCTAGGAACTCTCTCTAATCTAATGCACCAGACTCTTCTCTCATCTCTTTCTCTCTGGGAAAGCTAAACCACCCTGTGAATAAGCCACAGTGGGCTGGTTGTTTGCGGAACAACCTATGATGCAGCTGACAGACAATTGGGTTCAACATGGGTTTTTCTGCCCCTCCTTCCCCCGCCCCATCCTCCGGCTGGCAGTTAGTAGGCGATCACTTGTGACCGAGTAAGATTGTCTTCCAGGATAAAATTACAAAAAGAAAATTATATAAAGAGGAAATTGTATAAAATTCTGTAGACTCTAGCGATGGGTCTGTAAGTGACTGTGGAGGCCAATTCTAGATCTACACAGCTTCCCACAGTGAGGACACAGGTTACCAGATGGAAGATGGTCCTGTAAAGGATTTGCTTGACATGCTTTTTGCTTAGCACGTTTCTCCCTTTCACCTTGCACTCGGGCTTCTTCAAAGTCCATGGAACCTTTGTGAAAGGCCAACCTCCAGTTAAAGCGTTCATGGGCCAGAGCTTCCCAGTTCTTGATGTTTATATTGCATTTTTTTAGATTAGTCTTAAGAACATCTTTAAACCTCTTATACTGACCACCGATATTCCGCTTTCCATCCTTGAGTTGGGAATAAAGTAACTGCTTTGGGAGACGGCAGTCAGACATTGAAGTTGGTGTTGAAGGATCATTTTTTCCAACGCTAGTAGTCTTTGCTTCTTCCAGTACACTGACATTTGTTCACCTATCTTCCCAAGTAATTCGTTTCACAGGATTTTCCGGAAGCAACGTTGATGAAATCTTTCAAGGAGGTGGAAATGACATTTATAGATAGTCCATGTTTCGCAGGCATACAATAAAGTTGGTAATACAATGGCTTGATAAACCAGCATTTTGGTCTCCCTACAGATATCCCGATCCTCAAACACTCTACGTTTCATTCAGGAAAATGCGGCACTTGCGGAGCTCAAACGATGCTGAATTTCAGTGTCAATGTTAGCTGTAACAGAAAGATAGTGGCAAGTATCCCAAGAGCCTTTGTGGCGCAGTCCACATCCCATAATCCCGTGCTCCTTCGCAGCATCACCAGCCTTTTTGCTATTGGTCCACTGTATGTTGGGGGCACGTTTTGCCTTTGCCAGCTACCCTTGGGTAGTTCCCTCATCCCCCCCCCCCCCGCCTCTGCAACCCTGTGCCTGCTGAAAGCCTGCTTGTGTTTCCCATGAATTCTGTAAACCTTTTGGTCCCTTTTGTGTTTTGCATTTAGCGCTGCTACGTTTGCCTCCTCTCCCTCTCTGCAGCGGCCGTCGGAGTCACTCTGGCTCACCCCCCCCCCCAGCTCTCCGACTCCCCAGGGTAGCATTTTGTATTGCAGCCACTGTTGCCACCCTGCTGCCCCCCCACACACCAGGCCTGTGGAAGAAGCTTCTGGTGGTCTGCTGCCACTGGCGGCGGTGGCACCACCACACACACACATGCACCGGGCCACACACACACACACACACACACACACACCAGGTTCGAAATGCGTTGGGTAGTGGTTTTTATGTTGTTGGAATTACAGCATGGTTTATTTATTTAGTTATTATATTTATACCCTGCCTTTTTTCCTGCAAGGGACCCAAGGCAGCTTACATAATCCTCCTCCTCCTCTCCATTTCATCCTCACAACCCTGTGAGGTAGGTTATAGGTTTGGTTGTTTTTTGTTTACAAGCCTATAAATGCATTGATATTCATCATATTGTTTGGAGCACTTTATGTATTATTTTACATTCAGTGGTTAAGTTGTCCCACTTCTTTTAGACTATAAGGCATCACTTTTGTCAGGGTTGCTCAGGGGATGGGTTGCTGGGTTAAAAAGGGAATGCAAGGAGCTGGCCTAGTGGCTTTGTGGGTGGGGTGTGATTATAGAAAAGAGGTTTCTGAGAGACCACGTGGGGGGGGTTTACGTTGGGAATGCTGTGCTTCAGCAGATGCTGAAAGGGAAGGGATGCTTATATGGGGGAGGGGAAGGCTATGTTATTCTACAGAATGCTAACAAGTATAACATACACAGACAGAAAAGGGACTTCTGCAGGTATAAGTCCTTCTTACTGACCGTACACATGAGGATAATGGATCCAGATCTACTCAGAGATAGGTGAACGGATATTTCTAGCTTCCTCCTGAGTCGCTGAATCAGATGCTGGATTCACAGGAAGTGGGTGGGCATTCCCCCGCCTATCAATGGCAATGGCGTCATTTTCAGCCCCTGGTCTTGGTAGCTCTGGGTTGTCCTGAAGGAGCATGTCACCCCTTGACTCACAGATGTTGTGCAGGATGCAGCAAGCAACAATCACATCTGGAACGAGGTCTTCTTCGCATCCAAAAGTGTGTAAGGGGAGTGCCACCATGCCTTTAAGCACCCAAAGGCACGCTCCACAGGCAGCCTGGCATGGCTATGGTAGTAGTTGAAGTTCTTCCATTTTGCCATCTTTGGAGCCCAGTAGTGCCATAAGCCACAGTTGCAGGGCAAAGGCCTGGTATCCGGGGATGACCATTGACCATAGTGGGGGCGGGGGCTGGTGTAGAACCTGCAAGTGGCTAGCTTGTCTGCCAAAGACGAGTTCTAAAAGACAGCTTCTCCCCAAAACCCGTGTTCCATAAATCTCCCTTTAGAGACCACAAGCGCCTTCTCCCCAAAACCCGTGTTCCATAAATCTCCCTTTAGAGACCACAAGCGCCTGAAGGACCACGCTGTTAAAGCATTTGGGGTTGTAGAACTCCTCACCCCTCCTGGGTGGAGCTAAAATGTGCACGTGCATTGCAAGGAATCCAGAGCCCCTGCAGCCCGGGGGGACCCCAGCTCATGAAAACCCCACATATTCTTTTTCTCATCCCCCACCTTGATGACATCAGCAAGGTAGAGCTCATTCAGAATGCGCACTGTCTCCTGGAAGATTTTGCATGCAGTAGACTTCCCCATTCTGAAGGTATTGCTGAAGGGGAGGTAACCAACGTTGAAAGCGAGTTTATACTGGGTCAGTCCAAGCCTTTTTTCCCCTCAGATATGGATCTCTGCATTACCATGTATGAACAACAGAGTGTGGGGCCAATTTCTGCAGCTATTATTTCAAAAGTGGCCTGCGGCATGCGGAAAGTGCTGCAAAATCTTGCATCATCCCAAGCATCTGATGGAACTTCAGAATGTTTCTGATATTCAAGAGTCATTGGAGTGGTAACTGGGTTACAATTCTCCAATCCATGAATTTCCAGCAATTTCTGAATTTTTCCACTTTGTTCAACCAAGAAAGAACCTTCCTCATCCTGGGATAATTGCATTCCAAGATAATGTTTCACCAAACCTAGATCCTTCAGTTCAAAGTGTGCTTGCAATTCTTTTGCAATTTTGTCTTTTTTGACTTACTGATTCTGTTATCAGCAATATATCATCAACAAAGGCTAACAAATACACCCAATGTCCCAGTTCTGTGTGATTTGTGTACAGACAGTGATCAGCCTTGCTTTGTTTGAATCCCAAACTAATCAAAACTCTGTCTAATTTTTGGTTCCAGCACCTAGCTGCTTGTTTCAGCCCATATATGGATTTGTGCAAACGACATACAAGACTGGGATTTTCTACAAAACCTTTTGGTTGCATCATGTAGATTTCCTCTTGTAAATCACCATATAGGAAAGCAGTTTTTACATCAAAATGAAATGCCATCATTTTTCTTTGTGCTGCCAATTTCAACAACAATCTTACAGTTGCATACCTTGTTCTTGGTGCAAACACGGAATCAAAACCTACCCCATGCTTTTGTGCAAATCCTCTTGCCACGAGTCTTGCCCTGTACCTTTCCACCTGCCTCTGGTGATTTGTTTTCACCCTGTACACCCATTTACAGGTGATGGCCTTTCGCCCTACAGGTAAAGATACCAGACTCCATGTTTTGTTAACATGCATTGCATTGACTTAATCCTGCATGGCTTCAAACCAATCATTTCTCACTGCTGGTTCCATGCTTTGGATTTCTTCAAAAAATTTGAGGTTCTAAAGCTATTTTGAGAGCTTTATGTACAACAGTTTTCCCACTTTGGAATTCATCCTGATATCTAACAGGTGTTTTGCGTTCTCGGGTTGAACGCCTTAGAGATTGTTCACCTCCCTCCTGTTCCCCAGATATCTGCCCAGTGGCCTGTTCTGTTTCAGAAACTTCCTGCTGTGTGTTTGTTTGCCATTGAATGCATTGGCAATTCCACTAGCTGTTTCTTTTCATGTGTTTGCTCGTGAAAAATCACATCTCTGCTTAGAATTACCTTGTTGTGTTGTGGTGACCACAATCTGTAACCTTTTGTTTGTCCATCATACCCCAGCAGAAAACATTCAAAGCTTTTAGCCTGTATTTGAACAAAACATTTACACCCAAAAATTCGCACATGTGCTATCTTTGGCCTCCTCCCATGAAACATTTCATATGGAGTTTTCTCAGTTATGGAGTTAGGTAACCTATTCAGCAGATAGTTTGCATTTGACAGTGCATCCCCCCAGAAATGGTTTTTTAATTGTGAGTCAGCTAATTGAGCCCTCATCATTTCCTGTAGCGTTCTGTTCCTTCTCTCAGCTACACCATTTTGAAAAGGTGAGTTTGGGGCCGTGATTTTGTGCTCAATGCCCTCACTTTCCAAGAATTTCTTGAATTTTGTACTCATGTACTCTCCCCCACCATCTGTGAGCAATTCACCTATGGGGTATTGTTTGAATCTGTTCCCAGCCCATTTCACAAATGATTCAAATCTCTCTTGAACCTGAGACTTATTTTGCAAAAGATAAACAAATCCAAATCTTGAATAATCATCCACAAGAGTCATGTAGTACTTATTTCCCCCATAGCTGTCTTCAAATGGCCCAGCAACATCAGAGTGTACTAGCTCAAATATTCTTGTGCTCACTCTATCACTGTGTTTCTGAATGTTAGTTCTGTGCGACTTTGCCTTACTGCATACTTCACATTCCACATAATTAGAACAAGGTTTCATTTTCATGCCCTCACACAGACCCTGCATCTTTTCGATGCTCCTGTAATTGGCATGTGCAAAACGCTTATGGAAAATATGCACACAATTATCATGGGGTTTACAATTTGCATACTTCACATTCTCATCATGTGTTACAAATGGATTTATAACATACAGAGAATTCTGCAAATCACCTTTTGCACAGACTGTCCCTTCATGTGAAATCACACATGTGCTGTCTGAAAAACACATTTCATAACCATTTTGAGCTAATTGGGAAATACTTATCAGATTTGTATCCAGTTCCGGAACAAACAATGCCCTTTGTTGACCCAAAGTAGTAAATTCAATTGTTCCTGCTGCTGAAACATGTATACGTTTCCCGTCAGCTAATTCCACGTGCTGATTTGTACATCATCTTCTTCCAGAGATTGGAACAAGTTCCTGGAGTTGAATGCATTGTGACGTGATGTGACGCTCCAGAGTCTAGAATCAAAACGTTATTTGTAACTCCCACCCTTGCAATCAAACTTTTGCCCGTTTTAACTGCCTCCTCAGGTGTGCTGGTTGTCTCCTGTTTGGTTTTTTTCTTTCTCTGTTTGACCTTTGTACAGTCCTTTTTCAGATGCGATGTAGATCCGCAACTAAAACATTTTCTCACTTTTAAAGCGGTGGCCTGGGTTACTCCCAGCTTGTTATTGTTTGCTTGGCTGTTTGCCTCATCAGCCTGATTTTCTGCAAAATATCGACCAGAGTTGTTCCTCTTTCCCTGCCGTTTCTCTCACTCAGAAAGAAGTTTGCCTGACACATATTCCATGGTCAGATTCTGATCTGGCTGGCCCTCCATCAAAGTGACAATTGTGTCATAAGATGAGTCCAGACTTGATAAAAGAATAGAGATCTGATTCAATGGATCAATAGTCATCCCTTGAGCTCTCAATCTGTTAAAGAAGCCTCTCATGGTGCTCAAATGCTCCGGCATAGAGCCACCTGGTTGCAAGCTTAATTTATACAGCTTACGTGCAAGCAAAATTCTGCTCCCAGCTGTTTGCATCTGGTACATGTGCTGTAACACTTCCCAGATCTCCCTTGCAGTGTTTTGTTCTTGGATAAAAGGCACCTGTGAGCTTTCAACAGATAAACACAAAATTGCCTTGGCTTTATCGTCACGCTCCTTGTATGCCTGATCTCCCACTGCAACTGGATCTTGTGTCACTACAGTCCAGAGTCCCGCATGGGTTAAATAATGCTGCATTTGAAAATTCCACAGCGCATAGTTCGACCCATTTAGCCGTTCCACAATTTGTGGATTCAGAGATTGTGCAGCCGCAGCCATTTCTGTGACCGGGGGATTTCCCTCCTCCCCTCCAGAAATGTCAGCTTCACTTTCTGCCTCTGAGCTTTCGGCCTTGAAAAGAACCTTCAAGCGGTCTAAGTCTGCCAAGAAACTCTCTCCCCCTTCATCCCCCTTACCGGCCGAAGTTCCAGGAGAGATTTCTTCCTCTTCTTTGATTTCTTTGATGTCTTCTTCCTCTGCCATTAATCATCACTGCAATCTCCGGAGTTGTTGCTGTTGCCACCGACCCACTCTGGTTCCGACCCGGTTCTGGAGCTGCTGGTTCTGGATCTGGGCCCATAACCTTGATGGAACTTGACTTTTAGCAGAGTGTGTGTGCGAGTTAGGAGATTTATTATCCTTGTCTGTGTGCCTGCACTCGCCTGTACAATCCACACACAGAGCTTCCAGATATCTGTCTCCCTCCTCCCGCAGCAGCGTGCAGTGTGCAGCGTGTGTGCCAGTGAACCAGCCTGGCTGCTCTGTTGCAGATTAATCCATGGAATCAGGAAACACTCTGTAAATGCCACAGGCCTATTTCTACCTGTTTATTCACTTAGCAAGTAAAGTTCTACAGAGTATACAATTCCTAGTTACAGTCCATGTGCAGAGTATAAATGCATAGCAAGCATTACATTCAGTGGAGTTGAGTTGTGCTCACTCCACTGCAGCAAAGACGTTACATTGTAGCAGTAACAAGTCCAGCAAGCATCACCAAGAAGGTGAAGTAGAAGAAGAAAGAAACAGTTCAGCTTCTCTCTAAAATGGCTTCAGACAGACAACAAGTTAACACATCATCAGAACATACAAACCATGTGACTAGCTCATATTGTTCTCACACTCAAGTAACCCCTGCAAAAACACGAGATTCTAGAGAGACATAATAAACCTGTTTACCCGCCATTCTGTTCCTTCCATGTGTAAACAGTGTGCCACAGCTGGTAATGTGATACATATCACAACAGCATCCACATCCAGAATCAAGGCCCACACGGCCTCGGTGTGCGGGAGCAGCAGATGACACATTTGTCTGTGGTGAGTTCCTGCACCACAAGGCCCCCTCCATCTCTATGGGTTGGGTCCAGACCTAGACATACTTAGAGTAGACCCATGGAAATTAGTGAGACTGAAATCAGTCATAACTTAAATGAGACATAAGTTAGTAATGACTCTAAGTATGACTGCCTGGATCCAACCCTATGATTGTATAATTCCGTGAAAATTAACATTCTGCTCACTACCATCACTTTAAGATTTATGTCAAAAAAGAATTTATTAGGCGAAATGGGTGAAATGGACATGATGCAAAGCAGCAGCAGTACTTCCTAAGTAATTTCTAACTATGTTACCTGAAACATATGGATGGGTCTGCCTTTCAAAGTTCTTATATGCCCCCTCAAATCAAACAAAGGGAAAATTGTGAGAAGGGTGAAGTGCTTCAAAGTACCTGCCACTGAACAGCCACAGCCAACCATCAGAGTATTGTATTTTCAGATTTGCTTCTTTAAAAACCTCCCTTTTGTAGTGGTTACCTACTACTATGTCTAGTTGTTTACGGGGGTCAAAAATAAGTAGCTAATACTGGAAGATCCCAAATTAACCATTTCACACACAGAGAGAGCACTCTTGTGGCTCTCCATTTGACTGAACCCATCTTTATTCACATATCGACTTGGACATCAGGAGTCATACATTGACTAGGTACATTTACTGGTATCATCTCAGAATGCACCAATATGCAACCTCCACCAAAAGGTAGAAAACGCAACAAGAAGAAAATGCAACCTCAGATCATACCAGTTCTCGGTTAAGAACCATTCTAGATATCATGCAGAATAAGATGCTAGACTAAGATGGCAGAATTCTAATCTGAGAGCCAGTGTGGCGTAGTGGTTAGGGTGTTGGACTAGGACTCAGGAGATCCAGGTTCTAGTCCCCGCTCGGTCATGAAACTCACTGGGTGACTTTGGGCCAGTCATTGACTCTCAGCCTAACCTACCTCACAGGGTTGTTGTGAGGATAAAATGGAGAGGAGGAGGAGGAGGATTATGTAAGCCGCCTTGGGTTCCTTGCAGGAAAAAAGGCAGGGTATAAATATAATAATAATTTAAAAAATAATAATAATAAATAATCTCACCTGTACTACTCAGGATTGCAATTTTCCAGTATTGATCGACATTTTCCAATATTGTCCCGCCAAGCTGGATAGATGGCATCACCAAAGGGTTAGCTTGCACTTGCTGATGAAGCATTTTGGTTTTTTTGATGTTAAGTGAGAGACCAAGTTTTTCGTATGCTTCTGCAAAAGCATTTAGGATAGTTTGGAGATCATCCTCTGAATGTGCGGAGACCACATTATCATCAGCATACTGAAGTTCCACAACGGAGGTTGTAATTACCTTACTTTTTGCTTTCAGCCTGCTGAGATTAAAAAGCTTTCTATCTGTTCGATATATGATTCCCACACCAGTGGGAAGCTTCCCCTCGACAAGATGTAAAATCATGGCGATGAAAATAGCAAATAATGTTCGGACAATAACACATCCCTGTTTAACACCTGATCCCACTTTAAATGAAGCACCACGAGAGCCGTTGTTGTCCAAAACCGTTGCCGTCATGTTGTCATGGAAAAGTCGCAAGATATTCACAAATTTATTGGGGCATCCAATTTTCATAAGAATAGTCCAGAGAGCTGTACGGTCTACAGTATCAAAGGCCTTAGCCAAATCAATAAATGCCATATAAAGGGGTTGATTTTGCTCCCGGCATTTTTCTTGGAGCTGACGTGCAGTAAAAATCATGTCTACTGTCCCTCTAGAGGGGCGGAAACCATACTGAGTTTCAGGGAGGATCTCTTCTGAAATAGATAGAAGACGGTTTGCGAGAATCCTAGCAAATATTTTACCTGCGGTAGCTAAGAGAGAAATGCCCCGATAGTTTCCACACTCTGTTCTATCACCCTTTGAGTATTATTCTTTGAGTAAGAAGTTATTCTGCATAACTTCTTACTCAAAGATCAATGGACAGTGAGAAATGTAGGCAATGGCATTTTCATGGAAGTTGAATCTTAATCCATGGAATTTGCTTCAACAAAAATAGAAATGAGAACAGAATAGCGGATATCATCTGCATGGTTTAGCTTTCTGCCAGTAATTCCCTCCACACTCATACATTCAGCACACTTCTAACGAAATAAATGTCTCACAAAACTAATTAAGTTAGTTTTTCTGCAGGCTAAAAAAGAAAGAATAAGAGATAGGGATTGTTTACTCCATTTTATCTACTTGGGAGGTACCAGATAATTTACAGAGTTGAGTCTACATTAGTAACACAAATTACATATATATCTAGATCTATTTTAAATGTACTCCACAGGGGTGATGGGTTCCCAGCTACAGCACTACACAAGGTTCCTCCCACCCACCTGCCCGCCTACAGAGCTACCTATTGTCCTACACTCACTGGAGCTCCAATGCTGCATCAGACCAAAGGCCTACCTAGTTCATCATTCTGTTCGTATAGTGGCCAACGAGAAGCCCATGGGAAGCCAAAAGCAGGACATGCAGGCAACAACACACTCCCACTCATGTTCCCAGCAACTGCCATACAGATGACACCAATTGACTTTATTATGTATTAATATTGTCTATGCCAGCCACCAGATCCATTTTGAAACAGATATAGTATCACAACAAGATGCTAAAGCATCTGACATTTGTTGCTGCTGCTATTATTATTTTCATATTTTATACCCCATTTTTCTTACAAAACACAAAACTCAAAGTGGCTACACCAAAACAATAAAATATCAAGGTACAAATAAGATCACAAGAAAATACATGGCAGCAACAAAACAAAACAAAAACATTTCAGCAGGAACTCCTAAAAGAAAAATCAGCACAACAAAAACAAAACAGAGAATAGGGGCAACTAAATCAATTAATCTCAGAGGCCTTGAAGAGTCAGATTTTGACCCAGCATCTGAAGGGCCATGGTCTGGTAGGCCTCCCTGAGGAGGGCATTCCATAAGTTGGTGCCACAAGCGACAAGGCCTTGCTCCTAGTAGACAGCCTGTGAAGGATTGAGGCCTACACAGGCTTCAGTTTGTTGAAGCCTGTAGGCCCAAACACTTCCCTAGATTAGTTGAAGCCTGAAGGCCCAAACATTTCAGGATGGGAGGGGGAGTTTGAGAGTTTTAGTTCACCCAATAGAAGTTAAGAATTAGTTCTCCTGTTCAAGGTCACATGGTTATAACCTTCCAGTCCTGGGAAGGCTATATATGTGTGGGGTGTGGTCAGGAGACTGCAGAGAGAGAGAGAGACTGACTGCAGAGAGAGACTGACTGCAGTGGAGAGAGGTAGTCTGAAGTTAAGCTAGAGAACCTTGTATTAGTTGTTTGTTTAATTTGATCATACTTGCTTTTGAATATAACTGCTCTATTATGTAAATACCCAAATATAATAAGTAAAGTGTTGTTGTGTACCCTGAGTTGTGGGAGTGACTTATTCACCACGTCTAAAGCCTATTCCCATGCTACTGGAAACAGGCAAAGGATTTGATCTCCTGGAACGGGAGAAGCTTTGAGAAGAGGCAGAGATCTTCCAAAGGCAGGTCAAGGGGTCCCTGCAGTAGCGGAACCTTGACACAGCCACTGAACCTCAGTCAGCAGAGGCACACAGAGCAGGGCCTCAGATGTTAAAAAGAGTGAACAGTGAAGTCAGGGGAGTGTACGTATGAGAGCAGGCAGTCCTTAAGGTGCCCAGACCTCAAGCCATTTAGTGCTTTAAAGATAAGAGCAAGGACCCTGATTTTGGCTGAACAAATTTTGAGTGCCTTTCAAAAAACAACAAATGGGCCTGGCATGGTCTGATCCATATGCAGGCCTGTCTATTGACAGTGAACATTTAAGTTCCCCAGTGTCAAGTAACGGAAGCTCAGCTCACTGAACCAGCACTTGGACAACTGAACATTAGTGCAATGTACTAATTCTTTTCTGGCCAGCAAACACTGGACACAGACAATATGTTTAATACAGAGACGTAACAGAGCCAAAGACCATGCAAAACCTTGTATACCTTGCATGCTAATGCTCCCTGAGACTTCATCAGTTAAAGAGGCAGATTATGTCTGAAACTAGTGTGGTAATTCGTAACCTGACAGAATATATGTACACTTAAGGAACTTAGATCAGCAATCTCTCTTCGGTTAGGTTGGTATATGCATGAGTGTGTAAATATACCTCATGGAGGATAAGGCTATCAATGGCTACTAGTCATGATTGCTATGTATTACCTCCAGTATCAGTGGTAGCATGCCTCTCAATACCAGTTGCTGGGGAACATGAGAGGGAGGGTGCTGTTGCACTCTTGTCCTGGTTGTGGGCATCTGGTTGGCCACTGTGTGTACAGAATGCTGGGCTAAGTAGGCCTTTGGCCTGATCCACCACAGTTGAAAGGTGTTTTGATTCTAAGAAGCCTAATACCATGTCTGTGTGGTCACATTTTCAAGGTGGCAACAAATTACAAGTTGATTTGATTAGGTGCCTAACTTCATAGTACCAAAATCTAAAGCCTATTTATTTTTACACACTCATGCATAAACACCTACAAGCCAGAAAGTTAAGTAACATTCGTCCTTTTTTTAACAATGACAAATACAATACAGGAAAAGTTCCCTATATAACCGTTTTTTAAAAACTTATTCTGATCTTCTGACTAACTAGGAAAGAACTTCTTTTTTTTCCTTTTCTTTTGTAAAAGACAGGAACACTGGGAAATCTCCAGAGAATCTGAAACATTTTGCAGAGTTAGGGCAACTGCAAACATTCTAATTTAAAATGACAATCACCAAGAGAGAATTTCTTATGGTGCTTGAAAGCTCGAGAGGGGGGTGGCCTTTGGATCTGTTCTACTCTAATTAGGTTTTCCCTTGTTCCCTCTAATGTGCTATTGACCCCATTCCTGCTTTATGAACCATTAGGGCTGTGCTGCTGAGCTACAGCATGTTCTCTCCACAAAACTTTGGCATTGCAAGAATACAGGGAATAAACCGCCTGGTGATTCTGCTCTGTTAGCAAGTCTAACTCCACCCTCCCAGTTGCTCATTAGCAAAGGGATTAGAGACAAAATTTGGGCCAGTAACACATCTCTGCCCGTGTTTGCTTTATAGACCGCTTTTACAGTCAAGTCTAAGAAACTACATTTGAGCGTTTTGCCTTATCGTAACCCTGGAGAATGCACAAGAAAAATCTAATGTAGGTTTTAGCCCCAAGAACTGAATTCAGGAGGTGGATCTCCAATACAGCTTCTGGCTTTGAGGAAGGAGGGAAAGAAGTGTTCATCTCCTTCTCAGGATCTGGAGGCCATGGTTGGATCAGAGGAACATGGAGCAGTGCCACATTTGGCAAAAGCAGACCGGTCCTGCTCCATGCTCTGCCCATAGCAATAGCCTCAATGATGGATGGGACAGATGGAGATGGGTAGAAGAACTTTCCACTCCCATCTCCTCAACCTCCACTCCCATCCTTCACTGCTTTGTAGCAGGCAAGGCAAGTGGGGGAGGGGAAGGGAGGCAGGCCTGCTTTTTTGCTTTGGGAGTGGGGATGGGAAAATGACTAGAATGCTCCATCACTTCTTTCCCCACCCATCAAACTTCACTCATAGAGTGGGGTCTGGTTGTGGATAGATCTGGCATTAAGCAGCAACACCACCAGGCGAGAGGGACCAGTAGCCACGCCACCAGATACATGTAAATGAAGAGAAGGATCAGCAGAAGAGATGGCAGGCACCCGTCTATATTCTCTGGACTGCTGATTCTGCCTTCTTCCTGCCCCCAAGTCATCCCTGACCTGTAATCACCCCTATATGGGGAATGAGAGTTTTACTACATCACAAAAACATGCATGGACGTAATCACATTGCCTGATCAGATGCATCTGTGCAAAGCATGAGCATGCATCAACACATATTTGGTTTCCACTCACACGGTATTCCCAGTAAGCACCAAAACTAAGCAAATCTCTTTGGACTGAAAGTCAAGAGTATGCATTCTTCAATGTGAAATCTTCATGAGTATACAAAGGGCTTGTTTTAGTGGCTTTTGGGCAGAGCTCAGATTCAACTATAAGAATGTTATAAAGCTAAATAAATGCATTTATTGCAACAAGTATTTTATGGGGCATCAGGATGGATGTACAGCAGAGAGGCAGCGCAAAGTTTAATGTCATTTTTGTTTTATTACTACCTCCAAATTTCTGCTTATCGTTTTTGATTATGCCTACAACAACAACAAGCTACTCACCCTCTTCAGATGATTGGTTCATCTAGCCCAGTATTATCTTCTTTGATTGTCAGTGCTATCTTTGAGAGCCCTACCATCTGAGATATTTTATTTGAAGATGCTAGAGACTGAATCTGGGAACTTGAAGGACCAATAGCTCAGTGGCAGAGAGCACATGTTTTGCATGCAGAAGGTTCCAGGTTCAGTCCTTGCCACTTCCAGTTAAATGGATCTTGGGCAGTAAGTGATGTGTTGTGAAAGACCTTTGCCTGAGACCTGCTACCAGTCAGAGTAAGCAATACTGGGCTAGACAGATAAATGGTCCAACCTCCCTATTCTCCACCACTGTGCAATGACCCCTCCCTGGCTAACAGTGTTTTCACAAGATACAGTTATATCACCTTTGGAACCTGCTGCACTTCTGAGAGAGTATAACATCAGCCTCTGTTATGCATAGTCAGGTTCATGGTTTCCCTTAATTCTACCACTGCTGTTTTCTAGTGCAGATGCAGCCACATCTAGACGGGTCAGAGCCGAGATGCTGTGATTCCCTGTGGCAATTATATACTGTTATCAGCAACCAGAAAGGTATATCTTCAACCTTGTATATGTTCAAGGAAGCAAATAATCATGTAGCTATCAGATTATTCAAGCTAACTAGGAAAGGCTTTTAAAGCAAGGCAAAATGTGTGAACATGAAGTCAATCTATCTGCTATAGCATTAGAGCATGGCTGGCTCCTAACTTTCCCAAAAAATGCCCAGCAGAAAGTTGGATGCCATCTCTCCTTGGCACCTGCCAGGAATTCTGCTCCTCAGCTGGTGCCTGTTATGAACAGATCCGCAGCCAAGTATTCACCACATCAGAAGGAATAACCAACAGATGAACCTGGCAGCACCAATTCAAGATTCTGGGAAATGCTGCTGAGTGCCAATTCCATGGACTCTGTGATGAGTGAAGTTTCTCTCTTCAGCACACCAGTTGCTTAAGCGAACAGCTGAAGTCTGCCATGGGGCAGCAAGAGAGCAAATGGGCACTCACTGTTTCATAGATCTCAGAACGTTAGGCTGAATGCCACTCTGGAACGAATGGTGAAGAGCAGCACCATATGGAACATCTTGGAGGGATAAGCCTGGTAAGCCACATCGTTTTCAGAAGCATCACAGGTAGGGTGAAAAAGTAATTTTTTGCAGAGACCTACAGTGAAGGCCACCAATGTAGCACTTTGTTTAAGGGTCTCACCACAAGCTTGGCCAGTTAAGTCGTTAGGAGACTGAGTATAAAAACGACTAGTCCAGTCTCCCATGAGAACAGTGCGTTTCAGTTTAGATACTTTGAGAGGCAACCTAAGGCTTTACTATGTCTCTTTGAAATACTCTCCCAAACCACTGAAACCATATCCATTTCCACCATTATTTAACACTGTAAATGGTTGTGGCAAGGACCACCTTTGCGTGTGTGTATTTATTGCAAAGCAAAATAAGGCTTTAAACTCTGAATGAGTCCCTCGACACTAATAAGCAATTAAAAATGAAAAACAGCCCACACAAGTGGCATGAATGGTACTTTTCTGCAATGGAACTGGGCCCTGAAAACCAGTTTTTACCCAATCTCCATTCAGGGTCAGACCCGTTCATTAAATTTTGCCACCTGAATCAGGAAACCCAAATGGTACCCTCCTCGCAATAAAGTAAAAATGGTGATAAATAACTGACAATTTGCTATTCATTATTGACACCAAACATTGGTTGCTAGGGACAGCTGCCTCACTCTGCCAAAGAGTAAGGCTGGCTCTGGTTCCTGCTTTTCCCGTGAGCTCCGTGCTGGTAGATACCAGTGCAGTGTGTAGCAGAATGTAGGCACAGTAAGGAAGGCCAGCATCATCCAGCATCCATCAAGGGCCACACCCTGAAGGCTCCAATACCTGGAGCCTTCCTGCCCCTAATGTTACTGGTGCTCCTCCTTGCTATTGCTGCCTGTTCACTTGTCCTCTTTGTATGAGTAAGCAGTGTGAGAAGCAAGGGGAAGGAGCATTAATCTACCCACCACACACACACACACACACACCTTGTTCTCTTTCTCTCTTGGGGAGGTGGTACTGCTGATTCAACCCAGAGGAAGACGCAAGCAAATTGACAGTAGCAACAGCAGTGAGGAGGAAGAGGAGGTGGGGGGCCCCACTAAGAACATTTTGCTCAAGAGCTCTCCAAAATCTGGAACCAGCACTGAGAGTAAGCAAAGCACAGTTGGCTTCCCTACTTCTGTTTCTTTGGGATTACAAACTCAGTCTAGCCCCAGTCAGGTGGTGTAGTGGTTATCGTGTCAAACCAGAACTGGGGAGATCTAGGTTCAAATCCCCACTCAACTATGTAGCTCACTGGATGACTTTGGGGCAGTCACTCTTATTCACCCAAACCTATCTCACAGGGGTGTTGTGTGGATAAAATGAGGCATGGGGGTGGGGGTAGACACACCATTTATACCACCTTAAACTCCTTGGAAGGACAGGATAAAAATATAATAAAATAAAAAGTTACATCTCCATAATCTACTATAAAATAAACAGCAACCAGCTTCTTTTTAAACCTGTGTCAAAGTCCCCCAAAATATATTCAGGGTCTCCCTGACAAGAGGCAAAGGCTGGAGTCTAGCTATAATATACTTCATATATAGATATAGATATAGATATAGATATAGATATAGATATAGAGAGAGTGAAATACCAGCCTAAATTAATACCATTGCCTTGAGAGCACTTAATCAGAGTTTGACCAGCAGTGACCTTATGAATATGTGTAGAATCTTTATCAGTACCACACACACAAAACACCCAGGATATGCATGCTTGTCAGTAAAATCAGCTACCAAGAAAATTCACCCACAAAGCCCTTTTAAATGAAAAGGACAATGCCATGATGAATGGATTGTAGCTTTTAGGTATACCGTAGGTACATTGGCCAAGAAAAGCATCACCCACTTTTCCTAAGCATGTAGAAAAAAAGTTAAAATAGAAGGAAGTGTCAAGAAAATGGCTGGGTAAGAGGATATTTTGAAACTTTCATATTGGAATAAAACATTGGGGTGGGGGCGGGGAGAGACACAAGAAATATTCTGTTGCTAGTAGAGTTGCATTTCCTTGGGGCAGAGCCAGAGAGTCTTACACAGCGGGGAGCAGCTGGACACTCAAAATCCCAATTAAGGCTCTCTGCTAATCACTGTGTCTGACTGTCTGCCATCTCCCAAATCCCAACCACCGCTGAAAGCCCCCTGACGTTCTTTTCTAGTTCCTGGGTGCTTCCAGACAAGGCATTTATTGTAGCATCACCCTGCCTCATTCATGAAGTCTTACGAGAGGGCAATGTCATACATTAATAGCCCTCCCATGTTTTCCTACCACTACCTCTGTCTTTTGTTCTTACTGCAGAAAAAGATGGAATAGCTGCACAATGTCTTCAAATTGGTAGTGCTAGGAACCCTCCAGCTGGGAGCACCCACTGAGTCTTTAGCAGTCACTGACAGCACATTTTCAAGCTTTTCTCCACAGCTGTGAGAACTATAATCCTGCTTTTTCTTTCAGAATAATAGTGAGAACAAAAAACAAGATTCCCATATTTTTGCAATTGTCACCAGCTTCTGCACTAATTTGCAAGAGTTATGCAATTCTCCATGCAATCAAGGGGCCATGCAGCCTAACAGCAGGACTGCAAGAGGTTTTCTGCACGAGGCTGTTAATCCACTGTACCTACTTTCGGTTTCATCGCAGAATTAAGATCCCAGCACTACACGAAGAATGTTTCCTTTCCTGCTTTTCTGCTACATAACCTCTAGGTTAAATACTGCATTTTCCCTGCTCTAAAAAAAAAAACTTGTCGAAGTGCTCTTTAGACCCAGAAGCAAAACTGGAGGGTCACGATGTCATCTAAAGAACGTGTAAACAACCATGAGTAGGGAATGATGAGCGCACAATAAATGCCTCATGTAGAAAAGTCCCAAGGCTCACAACTTCGATTCAGAGCCTAGCAGAGCGTTGCAAAAGG
This sequence comes from Shinisaurus crocodilurus, assembly GCA_021292165.1. Taxonomy (NCBI): domain Eukaryota; kingdom Metazoa; phylum Chordata; class Lepidosauria; order Squamata; family Shinisauridae; genus Shinisaurus; species Shinisaurus crocodilurus. The sequence goes on from CM037876.1 coordinate 271,868,005, forward strand.
CATTTGTGCATATGACAGCAATTCACATTATGTTGCCTATCATTCCAGCAGGCTGTGCAGAGGGAGAAGAGAGGGAGCGCAGGGCCATTCCACCAGCCCTGCTGAAAGGCCTCCCTCATGATGGCTCCTCCTCCCTCAACTGTCACCACCACCAGCCATTCCAGCAGGCTGTGCAGAGGGAGAAGAGAGGGAGCGCAGGGCCATTTCACCAGCCCTGCTGAAAGGCCTCCCTCATGATGGCTCCTCCTCCCTCAACTGTCACCACCACCAGCCATTCCAGCAGGCTGTGCAGAGGGAGAAGAGAGGGAGCGCAGGGCCATTCTACCAGCCCTGCCAGGAGTAATCATTCATATTCCCCCTTCTTCCCTCCCCATTCCTTTTTCCTTGTGTGTCGTGTCTTTTTAGATTGTAAGCCTGCGGGCAGGGACTGTCTTGTTAATTGCTGTAAACCGCCCAGAGAGCTTCGGCTATTGGGTGGTATAAAAATGAAATAAATAAATAAATAAATAAATAAATATGACTGGCTGCTCCCTCTCTCTTCCAAGTGATACTGGGAGAAAGAGTGAAAGGAAAAATGCACAGAAGTTTAGGAAGAACCCTACAAGATTTTCTGAACCAGGAACGCCTATCCAAGCAATGGAAAGTGGACAGAGTTGCTTCTGTCCAGCTTACATTGCCTGGATAGGCACATTTGGTGGGGAGGAACTTCTTGGTCCAAGGTTCTTCCTAGTTTATGTGTAGCTTCACGGACTCTTCTTACCTTCCACATCTACTCTGGAATGGAATCAAAGTCCTTAATCCATCAAACATATCATATCTCTTGTCCTTCCACTTCTTAACGTTAACATTTACAAAAGGAAGTACTGTAATAGCTCTTGGGTATAACTGCAGCTACTTACCCAGCCGGTAGCTTCTGAATGGTTGGTCGCTGTCCTCCCCTTAGTGGGCCTTCTCTTTCTGCACTGCCCATTCTTTTCAGGAGGGAGCTTGCTGGGGGTTGTAAGGCAGCTGCAAGGCCAGGAGGATGATACTCTTGTTCTGGAACCACCTCTTCGCATCGGAAGCCTTTGAAGCCTGAACGGCAAATACAAAGCTGGGGGCGACTGCAGGACCCTTTGTTCTGGCATGGAGGATCACACACAGCTGAGAAGACAAGGAAAAGAATGAACAGAGACAGATAATACACATTGTGATGAACTACTATGTGCTTCCTGGAAGCATCTACAGTGCTTTGCAGAAGTATTCACCACCACCCCCTTTGATTTTTCCACATTTTGTTGTGTTGCAACCTGGAATTGAAATGGATTTAATTGGCATTGTTACCACTTGATGTACACAAGATACTCAACACTGTGAAGGTGCAAAATATTTTTATGGTGGCACAAAAGTTAACTAAACAAAAACAAATTGGCACTTGTTGGTTGCATAAGTATACACCCCCTTGAATCAAGCACCTTTGGCAGCAATTACAGCTGTGAGTCTTCTTGGGTAAGTCTCTATCAGCTTTGCACATCTAGCTCCTGCAATCTTTGCCCATTCTTCCTGGGGAAATTGCTCCAGCTCTGTCAGGTTGGATGGGGACCATTGGTGAATAGCAACTTTCAGGTCTTGCCCCAGATTCTCAATTGGATTGAGGTCTGGGCTTTGACTGGGCCATTCTAAGACTTTCAGGTTCTTGTTTTTAAACCGCTCCAATGTTACTTTGGCTGTGTGTTTAGCGTCACTGTCCTGCTGGAAGGTGAACCTCTGCCCCAGTCCCAGGTCCCTTGCAGACCGAAACAGGTAGAGAGGTAGTGGGCTCTCCCACACTGGAGGCATTCAAGGTGTAGCTTGACAGCCATTTTACTTGGATTCCTGCACTGAGCAGGGGTTGGACTCGATGGTCTTATAGGCCCCTTCCAACTCTACTATTCTATGATTCTATGAGGTTTTCCTCTAGAATTGCCCTGTATTTGGCTCCATCCATCTTGCCCTCAATCCTGACCAGTTTCCCAGACCCTGCCGAGGAAAAGCATCCTCACAACATGATGCTGCCACCACCATGCTTCACCATGGGGATAGTTTCTCAGGGCAATGAGCACTGTTGGCTTTGTGTTTTGTGGCAAGGCCAAAAAGTTCAATTTTGGTCTCATCAGACCAGAGAATCTTTTTCAACGTTTTTGCTGTGTCTCCTACAGGCCTTTTTGCAAACTCCAAACGGGCTTTGATATGGGTTTGTTTCAGCAATGACTTTCTTCTCGCCACTCTTCCATAAAGCCCAACTTTGTGGAGCATCTGGGTGATAGCTGTCCCATAGACGGATTCTTCCTTCTCAGCTGCAGATCTCTCCAGCTCCTTCAGAGTTACCATTGGCCTCGGTTGCTTCTCTGACTAATGCCCTCCTTACCCAGGCACTGAATTTGGGAGGACGGCCTTCTCTAGGCAGAGTCGCAGTTGAGCCATATTCTTTCCATGTTGTAATAATGGATTTAACGGTGCTCCAGGGGATGCTCATAGTTTGGGATATGTTTTTCTAACCCAACCCTGATTGGTGTTTCTGCACAACTTTATCCCGGAGTTGTTTTGATAGCTCCTTGTTCTTCATGATGCTGTTTCTTTAGATATGCTCTCCGATAAACTCTGGGTCCTTCCAGGTGTATCTAATCTGAGATCATGTGGCACTGGAATTGCACACAGGTGGACTCCATTCAACTACTTACAGTATGGTATGTGATTTCTGGAGGCAGTGGGTTGCACCAGAGCTTATTTAGCCATGTCACAGCAAAGGGGGTGAATACTTATGCAACCAACAAGTACCAGTTTATTTTGTTTACTTAACTTTCGTGTCACTATAAAAATATTATGCACCTTCAGAGTGTTGAGTAACTTGTCTACATCAAGTTACTCAACTTGAACTCAAGTTACTCAAATTGAATCCATTTCAATTCCAGGTTGTAACACAACAAAATGTGAAAAAGTCAAGGGTGTGTGTGTGAATACTTCTGCATTGCACTGTATTTATCCATCACCCTCAGGTGAAGTGAGACAGGGTGCTACATACAGGCATAAGATTAAAGAAGGCATCACAACCATTTTTTCTCTTTCAGAGTAAGCTCAGCTGGCTCTTGCTTTGCAATATAAACAACAAACATACATGCCAATGAATCCAGTGCTAGTTCAGCCATCAAACTTACCGGTACCCTTTTTTCCCATACTTCAGGTTGACTGTCCAACTTTTTTTTAATTGCTCCATGAATGTTTATTCATTTAAATATTTGTTGCCTTATTTAAAAAAAAAAAAAAAAAAACCAACAGCAACTTTACAAGAGTTGCAAACTGCACCAGAGATGCAAAGAAGAGATGGGTTTATGACTTCCCATAGGAACAGAATGCTGGACTAGAGAGGCCTTTGGTCTGATCCAGCACAGCTCTTCTTATATTCTTATGTCACCATAGTCATCAACCAATCAGTACTGTTGACAATTTACTGGTGCTGCAAATTCAAAGAACTCATTTTTCCTAAACTCAACCCTGACGAAAAAATGGTTCATTAGAATAAAGTGTGATGAATGCACTGCCACATGGCCCCACTGCTCCAATATTATTACATCGTCAGGCATTTTAGATGCACAAACTGAAGGCAATTCCTTTAGGCAAATCCCCAGTTTAAGAAGAGTTCCTTCATTTCATAGAAACACAGAGCTGGAAGGGTCCTCTGAGATCATCTAGTCCAATCCACTGTTCAATGCAGGCTCTGCACTGCAGGATACAGCTACACAGCATCTCCAACAGATGGCCACCCAGCCTCTGCTTAAATCCCTCCCGCAGAGGAGAACCCACCACTTCCCGAGGCAATCAGTTCCACTGCTGAACAGCTTTCACCATCAGGAAGTTTCTCCTAACGTTTACGGTAGCCAAAATCTGTTTCCCTGCAATTTCCACTGGTTCTAGTCCTGTCCTCTGGTGCAACAGAGAACAAATCTGCTCCGTCTTCTGCATGACAGCCCTTCAGATATTTAAAGACGGTTATCATGTCTCTCCTAAATCTTTTCTTCTCCAGGCTAAACACACTCAGCTCTCCCAACCATTCCGCAGAGGACTTGGTTTCCAGACCCCTCACTATCCTGGTTGCTCTTCTCTGGACACGTTCCAACTTGTCTATGTCCTTCTTAAAATGAGGTGCCCAGAACTGGACACGGTACTCCAAATGTGGCCTGACTAACACAGAATAAAGAAGAACTATAGGCCTATTCACGCTATAGGGATTAAAATCAAAATGTGAGGAGAAGTGCTCCAGCCCTGCCTCTCTCCTTCACTGTGTTTGTCACCCTCAACTCGTGGAGGGCAACAATCTGAAGAGGAGCACCTCCTGTAACTGTGGAGGCTCTCCACACAAGCCAGAATGCTATAAAATCCATGTTCTGGACACTATCCTTTGGTTAATGAAGCCCAAGATTGCATTCATGCTGAATATATGATTAAACGTTTTGTTACTTCCCATAGACGTGTGTGTGTGTGTGTGTGTGTGTGTGTGTGTGTAGATTTTGAGCTTGAGATTCCTGTGTTTCTTCCACCAGCTAATTTGAAAGTCAACACACTCAAATTCTTCAGCAATTATTGGAAGCTACAGTTCATTAACTTTGCACCCAAATCACGCCACAGTGTATGTATGTTCCTAATTACAGCACATCAGCTTCAGCTGTAAATTCTGAGGGGGAAAGCACCACTAATTATAACCCACTGGGGCCCTCATGCTTCTTAAACCATCAGGAGCCAATTTTGTTTTATAATCCAGTCAGGTAACAGCACAGACGTCGGCTTATTTGGAAGGGACCAAACAATTGTTTTCTACTTATGAGCAGCTTCCAAGCAGCCTTGGATCAATAAGGGTGGAGTACTGTGGACCTGTAGCTTGCTAGTTTGCAGCAGTGGCTTGTGAGGGAGTGTGGCACAAAGAGGCCACTGCTGCTGAGCAATAACCTAGAGGAAAGGCCCTGCCGCATCTTATCAGTCAGAAGCAGAGAGGAACACGCTGTGTACGTAAAGGGGTACTGGCTGGCTAAAGCACTCCCAGCACAGGCATGAGTCAATATCAGTCAGCTATGCCGCTGTGCATGCTTTGCCAGTCAGCCTGGTCATGCTTCATGGAGCCAACTCCATCACCGCCTCATGATACCTGCCAGTAAAGATGTAGGGACATTTCCCCCAGGTTAGTGTTTAGTGGCAGCAGTTTCTTCCTTACTTGCTGTACCTCCTTAAAAGACACTGCTGTTCCGTTGCTTAACAACAAGAATATTCATGGCATCCTGAACAAGGAAGCAGCTTTAAGCCTTAAAGGTTAAGGTCTTGTGGCACCTTTAAAGACTAACAGATTCATTATAACATAATCGTGGCTACAGTTAATCTGTTTCTGTGTAAGGTGCTACAAAATGCTTTGCCTGTGCACATTTGTTCGCTGAAACAGACTTACACAGCTACTGCTCTGGTATTTGTCCCTATAGAAAGGCTCAGAAAATTCAGATGCTATGTTTGAATAAATTATTTAAATAATCCAATAAGCAATATGAGCTCTTACTTGAGGTTCACTCCAAAGTCAAACAGAGGTTTGCTAGTGTTATGAATCATTTACCATTGTCTTTACACAGTTGTTTTAGGGCCACTTCACACTTTATAGACTATCAGGGGTCTCCTGTCACATGTGAGGTAGGTATATGTTTATGTAACTACATGTGCGCCATGAAGGGGAAAGGAACTAGCCCTAGCTCCCGGTTGCATGTACATGTGCTGTACACTTAGTGAAATACAGTCATGCCTTAGATTGAGAGCATAATTCATTCCGGAAACAGGCTTGTAATCCAAAACACTCTTATATCAAAACGAAATCCCCCAAAAAAAATTTGCACAGAGATTTTTAATTTAAGCTGTACTACAGTACTTGTATTGCAAGACGTTGCTTGTATATCAAGTAAAAAATAAATAAATAAATATTTAAAAATTTGCTTGTCTTGCAAAATGCTCTCAAACCAAGTTACTTGCAATCCAAGGTATTACTGTAAACAGAAATATCTGCCTGAAGTACATTTTTGGATTACTCACACATGGCTTTGAAACTGCTTTGGGATAGCAGACTAGTGATCTCCTTGCCACCCCCTTTTGCAAGCAAAGATCACTCGCAGCTTCGCTTTCCCTTGACAGCTCGCCTTTTGACAGCTGTCAAGAGAGCACAAAGGGAAAAAATGGACCTATTTGCAGCCTCTCTAGGACAGTGCTCATGGTTGGTGCCTGCTGCACTTTGACAGCAGACACCTCCCAGGACATTGCCCAGGAGAGGCTTCTAATTTGGGGGGGGGGGACCAAGGGCACACCACTGCACTTGCACAAGCCCAACTAATTTTTTTTAATTGATGAAAAAAAGTGTGCAAATTTCTTGCACTTAAAAATAATTAAAAAGGGTGTGGCAAACCAGTGACTGCCCCTCCAAAGTGCCACTTGGGCACTTTGGAGGAGCTGTCACTGGCTGTCAACTCAGAGACTGCAAAAGGTGATCTTGGGGGGGGGAGGTAAAAGGGGATAAAAGCCATGGCAAACAAAAAAGGGCTCACGATAGCGGCGGGGAGAGGAGACAAGGCAGCTTTACCTGCCATGTCCCCTGGGATACCAGCTGGAGGACCAAGGGGGAAGGAGTGGGGGACAACCCAACGTGAGCCCGATCATCCATCGAGCGTAACATGGGTTGTTCTGCGAACAACCAACCCCACCATTGCTTATTCACAGGGTGGGTTAGCATGATGTGCGAACCTGTCTGGTGTATGCATGGAACATTTCTAAAATCAGCTTAAGAAACCATTCCAAATGACTGGGAATGTTTCCACTGTTCATTAACTTCTTAGTTTTGAAGGAGCTGTCCATGTGTCCTAGATTTATAAGTATCTAGGAGTGCGTCACTTTGTGCACGTTGACCCTCAGGAAATAAGCAAATAGTTATTGTGAAGAAAAGAGCCCAAGAAATCTTGATGTCTGTAGACTGGTGGAAAAAAGCTGCCATGCTAGACAACTGGATGGGGTTGTACCAGCAGAAAAGGCAGGGCTAGTTCCCTTTTCCAGGCATGGAGAGGCCAAGGGGACAAGCAAAAGAAACTACCCATCGAGTACAACAGAGGCTGGGAGTAGCAGTTGCCAGTGAGTAAGCAGAGCCAGATCCTACCATCCCCATCGCGTGCAAGAAGTCTGCGGGTGAGCAGATGGCAGCTGCGTGATCCCAAAGTTTGGGGGGCTGGAGGAGCCCGGGAAGAGAGGAAGAGGTGGTGTGTGCGCACGCGCGTGTGTTCCAGGAGGAGGGAGAAGACCAGAAAACCTCTCCTAAGAGAATGGTGAGCAAAACGTTGAGTTTTGGAACAGCGTTTGATGAGTGATTTTAGTTGTGCTGTGTGCCCCAGAGAAATTGTCGAGACTTTGGGGAGGGAGGGCACAGTCCTGCCCTACATCTCTCCCACGGGAGAAGGACTCAGATTTTGAACTTAAGAAGACTGTCCATTTGCTCTTGGGGGGGGCATGGTGAATGCCCAGGCTGGGCAGCAGCAAGCAAAGGGGGGAGGCATGGTTTCGAGCTTTGAAAGGAGACTGTTCCCCAGAAAAAGAGACTTTGTCCCTGTGCAGAAGAAAAAGGGAATTTCTCTCCTAGCCAGCGAAGAGAAACGAAAAAGGAATTTCCCTTCAGGCATTTTTCTGCTGCCACCTGAAGACAACAGACTGAGATTAAGTGTTTGTTTGATTAAAGCCAACACATGTTGATGACTTGTTCCTGGGAAAAGGGAGGGAACAGGGATTCAGGTGTAATTGTGTTGTCTTTGTGTTGTCTTGTTGCTGGGCGGGCGATCCCAGTGTACGCAATAAAGAGCTGAAAAGAGCGGAGAGAGAAGGGGATTTCCCTCCTAGCTGGCGGAGAAGCACGGACAGAAGAATTTCCCCTCCAGCTGTCTCCAGCGAGAAGAAAAGAGGACTGAGATTGGGGGTTGATTAAAGCCAATGAAAACTGTGAAATAGTTGCTGGAAGGGAGGGGGCGGGTGATCCAAGTGTATCTGTGTTATCTGGATTGTTGCTGGGGGGGCCCGGGGGGGACGGGTGATCCCAGTGTAAGAAGTTTAACTATGTTGTCTTGTCCCCAAATGAAAAAGTTAGTCCCAACTCAATGATGATGATGATGATGATGATGATAATAATTGCTGCATTTGTTCAAAGGGCCTCAAGGGGGCAAGGAAGAGTTGCCAGAGGAAAAAATCAGAGGCGAGGGAACAAAGCAGGCTAAAAGACAGATTGCCAAGCTGTGTGTTCTGGAAGCTTGGGTGGAGCCTCCATGGCTAAGCATTTGAGTCTGAAAGAGACAGTCATCCCGTGCAAGTTTGGGTGGTGGGCTAAAGGAGCCAAGCCCAAGAGGCTGGAAGATTGCCAGGCTGTGTGTTCTAGAAGGTGCCTTTGGGAAAAGGGGGATGGTGGGACGCCACCAGCGAATCTTTAGAACAGTCATCCCATTCAAGTCATTGGGTAGAAAAGGCCAAAAGCAAACCTTTGGGAAAAGGGAGTGGTGTATTCCTGTCGTTGGGTGGTGGAAAGCCACCGGCAGGCCTTTGAAAACTGAGTAGAGCTTCCAAAGCTCAGCATTCAATTCTGAGGGAAACAGTCATCCCATTCAAGTCATTGGGTAGAAAGTGCCAAAAGCAAACCCTTGGGAAAAAGGGGTGATGGTATTCACGTCGTTAGGTACAGGGTGGCAGAAGCAAGCCTGTAAAAGCAAACAAAGGCGAATTGAAGAGTCACATTTCAGTCAGCAATCTGCCCCCTACAGGCTGTGTGAGAAACAGCAACCCTGAAAAAGTTTTTTATTGAAGAGTCACATTTCATTCAGCAATCTGCCCCCTACAGGCTGTGTGAGAAACAGCAACCCTGAAAAGTTTTTTTTTTTTTAGATAGAGGGCCAGACAGGCAACAAAAGGGTTGAAGTTCTCATTTGAATTGTGATTTTATTGTGATTGATGGTTATTGATTGTGTTTTGCTGTTTTGATGTTTAAAGATTTTAGGAATTAAGATGTTAAAGCTGTGTTAAGACTATAGTTAAAGTGTTTGATGTTTTGATGCTTTTTGTGTTGTTCTGTTTTTGCGTGTGTGTAAAAGTGAAGAAAGGTGGTAGAATGCTAGAGCAAGCTCTTTTCTTTGTTGTTGTTGTTTTTAGTTAGTATAGATGAAAGGAGAGGGTTAACCCCTCTTTTCATCTTTTCCCAAGGGAAGGGGTGTGAAGAAAAGAGCCTTTGGGGGTTCACACACACACACACACACACACACACACACACACACACACCTCATGTGTGAACCGGCTGGGGTGGGTGGGGTGTGCATAGTTAGCGTGTGGAGAAAGGGGCCTTTGGGGGTTCCTGCATGCATGCACACACACCCTGATGTGTGAAGGCTGGGGTGGTGGTGCATAGTTCCTCTTGAATGGGTGGCGCCTGGAAGTCCGGAGGAGCCAGGCTTAAAGCTTTCATATGTAAATGTAGTCAAACCCAGTAAGTCATGAGTTCCCTTCCCCCTGCCTGGCCAGGTGAAGTGCATTATGATTGGCTAAGAGGCAGCAGAGCTACAGGGAGGAGGGGGGGGAAGGTATATTTCCCAAAGTGTGGGTTTTGGTCTTTGTTCTACCCGGCTGTGGTAATGGCGGTAAGCCAAGGACCCCAGGCAGCTCCTGGTGAAATTAGCTGGATTGAGGGCTCTAGTAAAGGCAAGCCTTGTGGGAGTTTTACCCATCTTGGACCTTCGGGTAGGTGTGGTAATCTCCCTCGGGCAGCGAGGCTGTGCTGGATTTAACCCTTGAAGAGAACACCCTCAGGTAACAGGTGTGTACCTGAGAGATATTAAGGAATCAGGTTTTATTGTTTTGCAGCTTTACTGTGTACTAAAGTGTCTCTCTCTTTATTTTGTGTGCTTCTCTCATTTCCCTAATCTTGTTGTAAAATGCTACCAGAATAAACCTTGTCCTGGTTTTACCCCACATGGTGTTTGTGGATTGCTCTGCTTGGTTCAGTATCTAAATCCAAGTTACAGAATTAAAGGCGAGTCCCTCAACAGAGATCCAAGTAGGATTGCAGACAGCTGAGGCTGGCAATCTGGTACCTTGAGATCTCTGGGGGTCTTGGTTCCTTTGAAGTAGGAAAGGGTGGGGGTGTGGCGGGCCAGCCAGCCCCCCCTTCCTCCACAGTTATTGTCTGTTGTATTTCTGCTTCCACGCTACATTCATAAAAAGCCTAAGGAATTCTACCTATGATTAGGTATACACATTTCATATACAAACACAGAGAAAGAAATGAAATCAGAAATGTGAACTGTAACTAATACTGAAAACCACCAGAAGAGTGTCTGTGTGTGTGCGGGAGAGAGAGAAAGAGAGAGAGAGTGAGAGAGAGAATACAGCGTAAAACACAGAAATTAAATTAGAACTTGAAATGTGATTTTGAAGGCACATGCTCATTTTTCAGATCACATCCTCTTCCTTATCTTAATGCTGAATTCACAAAACCCGGCAAGCTATTGTTTTAGGGCTTGAATACAAAGCCCTGAATACAAAGCTCCTCCGTTTTACTTTACAATATTCTGGCCGGCTACTACTCCATTAAAAAAAAACAACAAGTTGCCCCAGGTCCAAACATAAAAGGTCAAACATTTAAGCTAAACTGGAATGACCCTTCTGCGGCTGAGATTCACAAAGCTATTTCAAGTAATTGGACATCCAATTCATATTGAAATGAATAAGGTTTATACATCCTTCTCCCCCCTGTAGCTGTAGAGATTTCAGCCTTTGTGTTCCCTGCAACCCAAATGGCCTGGGAACAAAGGCAGGGAGGAATGCATCCAGGGGAACCAAAGAGTGTTTACACATATAGCCGCTCCCTTAAGAAAAGAAAGGCAAAGAGTATCTTGACCTTAAGGCCCAGCTGAAATTTACCATCCCCTGTCAAGAAAGGATTTGTTAGGACTTTGACAGCACCCTTTCAAGTGATCCTCCCAAACAGGGGCGACCTACCACTCAAAAAGTCACCAGGCACTCCTAATGGCCAGGAGCCCAGGTTTGAAATAGCATTTGTGCTGTTCCCAGAAAAGACTCTAATGAGAGAAAGATGCTGCCATTCCTGGCCTTGCGTGTTGTTTATAGACACTGTCTGGCAGCTCATCATGCTCTCTACTGTTCGGCTTCTGGGACAGCAAGTGAGTCAGTCTTTGGCCCCTTATTCCAGAACACAGATTTAGATAGCTCCTCTGGAATAATCACATTGACAACTGTAGAACCTGGCCTACAGTAAACAAAGTACAGGCAGCCGGATTGCCACAGAACATCTTGGAAGCTCCTAATGCCTGTTTACCATAGTCAACACTTAATTTGTAACATGTGAAGTACCAAGGGTCAAGCTGGCCTGGGAGCAATGTCCAATTATTTGGAAGCCCAGTTTACTAATTTTGAATGTGAAGCCTCCCAAAGATACTATGTTAGGTGTTTGGAAGGAGTAGATTCACAAGCTTCGAAGGCCTGCTCTTAGACATGTTCAATATAAAACTACCAAAAAATGTTGCATATTGTTAAGAGTTCTGGCCAACCATTCCTTTGTTAGACAAGTTGCCAGTTCATAGTTCAGGCTGGTTAGTTGACATCTGATCAAGTGGATCGTTCACACGATCACGGAGGGAAAATAAGCCATGGTGGCTTATTTTCCCACCCTGCATGTGCCAGTTGCGAGCCGCCTAATTAGCATAATTACCCTCGCTGGGCGTGGGTTGTCATAATGTCCAAACCTGGCAAGGGTGGGTGGCTGGGGTGGTTTACAAACCATCCTGAAACCCATGGGTTGTTCTAGGGTTTCAGGGTGGTTCGTAAACCAGCCCAGCCACCCAGCCTTGCTGGGTTTGGACATCATGACAACCCGTACCTGGCAAGGGCAATTATGCTAATTAGGCAGCTTGCAACTGGCATGCACAAAGAGGGAAAGCCACCATGGCTTATTTTCCCTCTGTGATCATGCGAACCCAGTCGAGTTTCTAATTGGATTTGGCTGAAACTGGAGGTGCAGCTTGGGGGCAGAGGCTGTCCAACTTTTTTCTCTGGAGGCAGGGCCGGTGCTACCATTAGGCCAACTAGGCAGCTGCCTAGGGCGCAGGGCTAAAGGGGGCGCCAGAAATAGGGAGGGAGGGCTCAAGTGGGAAGGGGGGGTGCTAAATATCTGATCTTGCCTAGGGCACCAAACTGCACACCGGCCCTGTCTGGAGGGATCATCTGCCTTGCAAGGGTGTCTGTTTGCCTCCCCTTGTGCTCTGCTTTTATATCTGCATTCTGTAAATAAAGCAAATATTACTGAATACATTGAGTCTCCAGTTCTCTCTAAGGAAATTAAACCCGATAGCTCTGCCCCTGAAACTTCTCACCCCTTGAGCAAGTGGGGGCCATGCAACAGTATTTTAAGAGAATTTGTTGTGGTTATTGTTTATGCCTTAATATAACTAAAGATATAGGTGCTCGTGAGGAAATGTCATATGAGAGCTGGAACATACTGGAGGGCAATTACCTTTCTTAAATGGACACATGATGAGCATTGCTTGGTAAGGGGAAACCACTGTGTATAGACTGAACCACTTTCTCATTTCTAGTCAGCTTGCAGTGAAAAAGTCACATCTAATGTGAGTGCCATGAGAAACTCTGGTTCAAGGATTTGGTTTTGCTCCCGAGTCATATTTACAGGTCGAGCACCAATGAAGCTCAGATGACATTATTTATTTATTTATTATATTTATACCCCGCCTTTTTTCCTGCAAGGAACCCAAGGCGGCTTACATAATCCTCCTCCTCCTCTCCATTTTATCCTCACAACATTAAGCACCAAAACTGGTTCTCTTAATTTTTTAGCTGCCCAATGACTTTTTAATATATATGTAACACAGGGGTGGGCAACTTGTGATCTGCCAGATGTTTTGGCCTACAACTCCTATAAGCCCTAGCCAGTATATGTATAGGGACAGTAGAGCCATCAATGAGGGGATGATAGGACTTGTTGGCCAAAACATCTGGAGGGCCACAAGCTGCCCACCCCTGTGAGTCTAACTGAAGAATATAGTGCTTCACATTCCCCCACACTTGAACAATAGGATTTCCTGAGTAGTCTTTACAGTCAGCTTGTTTTGGAAGGCGGCATGCTGGAGGCTTATGGTGTTTTCTCATCGCCTTTTTATCTACAAGTGTACATATTAAGCAGGCAGTGCTAGATTGATAAGAACAGCAGTCCAATCCCCCCTATTACCTCCAAACCTCTTAGCAACCCTGTTAGCCAAAAGCAAACACCCCCTTGCACCTCCCCTTGCTTCTAGTCCCCACACTTGGACTGCCCATATCAGCTACACAGTGTTCTAATCCACCTGTAGCAGGAATGCATGAGGCAAGATGTCCCTGTGGAAAACTCTAAGTGAGCGACAACTCCAACAAAGGCCAGAGGTGGACTGAGGCCTTTATGAGTCCCTCCATCCAGCTTACACCTCCTAAGCTCCACCTCCCTGCCTGATGAGTGTGAATCCTTTAAAGAGCCAACCCCTTGGCCTGAAGGTGGGTACTTCTCTGCTCCCTATGCTGTTGGGAAGGCATGGTAGAATCGAAGGTGTGAAGGACTGCCGCCGGTCCTTTTGCGTGAGTTCAGGAGCTAACGGGTTAACCGGCACTGATCAAACTCCCCTTAAGCGGTCCCCGGTTGAACTGAGGCAACTGCTACCAATAGACATGGAGCAAAAGCTTTAAAGCAGGCAAGCTGAGGTTTTGTTTATAGCACTTTTAATTGAGCGTAGCAAAACATGCAGATAAGAACTTCACCGTAAACAAGAACAGTCTATAAAACTTAATGGAGCATGCAGCTCCAATACACATTCAGCCTAAAGGAGGCTTGCAGAAAATACACAGGCAGTATTGACATCAGGTGACCTAAATTCCTAGAAAGAGTCTCACCGTAAATTGCTCAAGATTACAGCCGGTTACCGAGCGCCCTGCTCAGGTTTGAAATCCTTCGCCCTGACCGAAGTCACAGACCAGTTCCGTGCAGTCCTGCACTTTGCTCCCAACAACCTATCGGGGCTCAGTGCCCCTCTTTTACCCCCTCTCTTCACTCCTCCCTCCCTTCCAACTGACAGGCTGAACCAGCTTTTCCTCCCAGGATCCTGGCACCCCTCGGGTGCTTGAGGGTACTTGGCAGCTCTTTGAGACTGCCGGGGGAATCCTGGTGCCCCTCAGGTGCTTGGGGGTGTTTTGCAGCTCTTTGAGACTGCCGGGAGCACCACTGGGTGAATGCAAATGTAGGTCGATGTAAGTGACTGCTCGGAACTGAACTACCTCTGCCCTAGGCAGAGATTACACAGGTGGCGGTGTATGACTGCTTCGGCTTTCTCTCCACAGAAGGCACTTGACCCCTCAGGTGAATCAGGCTCAGGAGAAGGTATGTGTGTGGATCCTGGCTTGGGTTCCAGAGGCTCATGACTATTAGCCTCACATTCAACATCAGGAACCCAGTCCAGTTCCTCATAGCAGCCCCAGATGCAGCTGGCTTATTCACATGTAGGCTCAGCTTGTCTGAGCGTGGAAAGCTAAGCAGGGTCAGGCCTGGTTATTACTTGGATGGGAGACCCCTCCTCTAGTTTCCTGCATTGAGAAGGGGGTTGGACTTGATGGCCTTGTAGGCCCCTTCCAACTCTATGATCTATGAATCTATGAATCCTCTGACACTTAGCTCAGGGTCAGGGCCATGACACAGCTTTCTTCTGTAATGCAGGTAGGTCTGACATACAAGGTCCATTCTTATGTGGTTCTGGAAAAAAAGCAACCCAATTGCTCATCACTGTGCATTGCCAAGGACCAGGATATGCCAAAACCAGGCAGGCCAAAACCTTTTACTTGTGAAAGGTAGCTGTGAAATTGTCTCCTCTAGCAAGGGACATCAAATAAGTTCCACACTTCATGCTAAGCTCTAGGCCAGAAAACAGAGGTGAACCTTGACTCAAATTTAAGTCCCAACTGCTTAAATTCAAGGAGGTTCTTACCAGGGCTCTCCAACCTTGGGTCCCCAGATGTTGCTGGCCTACAGCTCCCAGCATACCCAGCCAGCATGGCTAATGGTAAGGGATTCTGGGAGCTGTAGTCCAGCAACATCTGCGGATCCAAGGTTGGAGAGCCCTGTTCTTGACTGAAGAATGGTGTTTTTCTCAAGCAGTTGACACAACAACCCAGTTTTCACACTGCAGCCCACTGTTTACTTGTTTAAACCATGCTGGGTTGTGGCCCTCTGCAGCTTGCATATTCAAAATGGTGGCTGGCACACACGGCAAAGCCCCGCAGGTTAATTACCCATAGTTGCTTAGTGTTACATGTGAATAGGCCCAATATGAATCCTGCTAAAGCACATCTCCCAATTGGGACAATATTTTGTAGGCTGAGAAGATAGACTTGTATTGTTAGAGCCCAAACAGGTTGAACAGAGGCTAGGAAGACATGATAATTTAAAGTGCTGTGAAGGATAGACAATAGAAGTCCAAATGCATCACACGGACTTTTGCTGAAGGAGCGCTACTTGAGATAGAGAGGCCATCAGTCTCTTTGATACTTGCGTATTCTTAACCCACCACTACTAGTCACTGTCCTGATGGGGAACACCAACACTTCTAAACCTCAAGTCTGAAGAGCTAAATAAAAATGAACAAATAGCAGCATTTCCTTCTCTCTCTGCAGTCTTCCCACCACCCCATGCTACCTTTAATTTATCTTCAATTCTCCCTCACAGGGTAACATTCAGAGCAATGCTGCCACTGCCTGCCAGGCAAGGCATGCCCTCTTCCAGAGCAAGTTGCTGACTCTTCCACTCCCACATCATGCAAATGGATTACAAAGCAAAGCAGCCACAGCCTCTACTCCAGCGCAAGCCTTGGCATGTTCAGACTAACAGCAGGGGTACTTGAGTGAGCGGAAGGCTTTAATCAGTCAGCACTCTGAGAACTAAGAGCTGGGAAGTGACACAACCCCAAAGAGAAGATTATAAAAAGACAAGCAGAGGATGAATGACCTTATCCCAAGAGGAAAAGGAAGGGATATGAGTGGTGAGATGTTCTCATCAGTTTAGGCAGGCACACAATTCAGTCCATAGTATGGTTCATTGGATAGTTAGATCCAGGAGCTCCATTTTGTTCAGACAATGCTCTGAAGCTCAGATGCCTGAGTCACTTCACCACCCACTTATCTTCTTCCACCAGCAGTATCTTATAGGTGCTACAAAGCAGGAATGGACAGCCTGCATGCGCACATGGCCCTCTGCCACTCTTGGTGTGGCCTGCCGAGCCACGGGGTGCCTCACCCACTTTTCCCCACAGCCCAGCTGATCAGCCCACCCTTGCTATAGTGTTTACAGGATATATGTCCCTAAGCACATAATATGTTGCTGCTGTTACCATTCTGTCAGGTACCGGTATTTTATTTCAAACTGTTTCAATTGTACAATTTCAGATATAATTTCTATATTGTTTTTTTACTTTTATATGTCACTTGGAGTGTATTCCTACAGAAAGATGATGATGATTCATCGGTAGCGACTTTATTAAATAATATCCCTGGGCCAGTGGTTGTGCCAAAAACTCTACATCAGACTGCTAGTGTATTGAATTCTGTAGTCCTGGAAAACAATCTCATCCTTAGGGTTCAAAACCACCAGGGTACAACATTTCCTTATGTGGGTGCAGCACTTGTATGCACAGGGATCCCATGTTGCTGTTCTCCCCACTCCCCCTCAGTGTGGGCACACAAACACTCGGCCTTATAGGGATTCTTCTGCACACAGGTGCCGTGACCATTTGGAGAAAGTTCATGCCGCCAATATTCTAACGTACCGTACGTGCTCATGTAACATTACAGCCTTATCAGCCAACTTGTCATATTTATAATTCTCCCACTCTTTTGCCTAATTGAAAGTATTATAGTTAAGGAAAGCATACTGGAAATCATCTACAAATTGCTCACTATGTACCAGGGATGGGGACTCGGACTTGACGACTCGACTCGCGAGTCCGAATGAGTCCCCCCTCTGACTCGAGTCCCACTCGAGTCCCAATTTTTTCAATGGGACTCGAGACTTGACTCGGGACTCGAGCCCAAGGACTCCGCCACAGCCGCCCGCCACCGCCGCCGCTCACGTCACCGCTGTCGCCGTCTCCCTCGCCGCCACCCGCACGCAGCCGCCGCTGCCATCGCACGCAGCCGCCGCCATCGCACGCAGCCGCCATCACGCCGCCGCCATTGCACACCGCCGCCCGCGCCGGTCCCGTCATCACTTCCGGCGCGGCGGAAGTGACGCGCCGGGACTCTGCTCTGGCGCGCTTGGCCAGCCGCCACTCTGTTTAGTCTCCAAAGACTCGTGACTCGAGGCCAAGGACTCTTCAACATCCCTGCTATGTACATGTAAAGCTGTCTTACAGGGAGTCAGACTTTTGGTCTTTCTAATCTAGTGCTGTCTACTCTAAGTGCCTGTAGCCCTCCAAAATTTAAATCCTGAAACCATTTCTCTGGCCCTGCTACCAGAGACCCTTCAACTGGAGATACTGGAGGGTTGAACACGGGACATCATGAATTCAAAGCACATGCTCAGACCTGGTTCCAGTTTTAGGGAGTCTTTGAGCAAGGTGTTCTCAGTGGACCTCCTTTCCCAAGTACAGCCACATCTTCCTCTTCCTCCTCCTCCTCAGCGCTGTTGCCACTACCCATTCACTTGCCTCTTCCTCTGGGCCCAATCTGATTAAGACTTGGGTTGACAAGGAGACAAATCAGTAGCCTTCAAAACTGGCTAATCTTTCTTTTCTTTGATGGCTATCTAAGGCTGACCTATATGACTAAAATTGGGCTGGGTTTTTTTTTTAAATCTTCCTTTTTTGGGGAACATATTTTAGTTCAACACACCTCCTGAAAATAACTTTGAACCCCCATAGGTATTTCTTACTGTCCTGACAAGAAAACACATCATAATTATATCATTATATCACACAGATAAAAAGGAAAGGGGTACTGGCATGCTTAGCCTCATGGCAGGATGTGTCACACCTTGGTTACCTTAGCAGCATTGGTCCCCTCTTGTTTCAAACTTGTTGCAAAGGGCTCTGTGGGTATTCCTGTGCTGGTTCTGAGTGACGGACACAAGCAGCTCTCCAGAGCTTACGTTCAGAACTCCACAGAAGAAAAACGCTCCGGATGAGACTTTGTTCTCATCTCCGTTACACTACTGCTAAGGCCCAGTTCTGCTTCAATCATATAGCCCTGTAGTTCAGAAACATTCCTGCTGAGGATTCTTATTTCGAGGTGTAGATAAGGGCTCCTGGGGGTGGGGGGGAGAAGTGAGCAGACTATAGCATCACTGTGGTGGAGACTCCGGGCTCTTCCAGACAGAGGGCTCCTAGTGCCACCAATCATTGGAGTTCTGCTCTAAAGCGGAATATTTGTGTACTGCCCCCACTGTTAAGGAAAATTGCTGCTACATGCCATAACCTTCTGCCCATACCAGTAAGCAGAGATGCAGCCAAAGCTCTTCCCGCCCTTCGCTGCACCCTCCCACCACGTTCTTTGTGCCGAGGTGGGGTTTGTTCTTTTCTTTTTTCTTCTTCTCCAGAATTGCACAGTTCTGAAAGTCCAAAGGTTCATTGCTGTGCTTTTACTCCTGTATCAGTGCACGTCACCCTGACTAGGATCAGGACCATGGTGTTCCAAGACTGGGGTTAAATCTTGCCCCCGCCACTAGTTTTTCCCCTGACATTTCACCCACACCCACTCCTGGGGGGGGGGGGGAGTATCAATTCTAGTAATTTTCTTTTTTTAACCTTCCCAGGGGTAGGGATGAAATTTCCGGGGGGAAACTGGGGGGGGCAAATTTACATAACCCTCTCCTCCTGGAACACCATGGTCCCGAGTCGGGGCCACATGTGCTTACACAGGAGTAAAAGCACAGTAGTGAACCTTTGGACTTTCAGAATTTTGCAACTGCACAATTCTGGAGAAGAAAAAACAAAACAAAAAACACCCCTCCTTACAAATATTACTAGTTGCCTCACACACACACCCCACCATTTATTTTGTTGCTAAAACAAGAGCTCACTGTGTGTGTTTGGGGGGTGGGGATGAAGGGAGAGGAACAGCAGGAGAGGTGAAACGGCTTCCTGGGAGAGGGAGAAACGTAGCTGTCTGGCCAGCCTGAAGCATATCAGTTCTTGAACTATGGGGATTCATAGATCACAGAGTTGGAAGGGGCCTACAAGGCCATCGAGTCCAACCCCCTGCTCAATGCAGGAAACTAGAGGAGGGGTCTCCCATCCAGGGCCGGTGCTACCATTAGGCCAACTAGGCAGCTGCCTAGGGCGCAGGGCTAAAGGGGGCTCTAGAAACGCCTTGAAAAAAAATACAGCGCTCTCAAGTGGGAAGGGGGGGTGCTAAATATCTGATCTTGCCTAGGGCACCAAACTGTCTTGCACCGGTCCTGCTCCCATCCAAGCAATAACCAGGCCTGACCCTGCTTAGCTTTCCACGCTCAGACAAGCTGAGCCAGTGTGAGCCACAGGCCTATATTGAGCCATGAAAACACACCCACAGCAATATCACCTTACACGTCACACAGCCACACCTCCACAAAACATGGCAAGCTCTTGAAATCAGGCAGCCAAGCCACTGGGTTTTGTTTGTTTGTTTGTTTGTTTTTTTGGGGGGGGATCATGGCACACCAGAAAATAATTAACAGATTTTCCTCAGCGTGAGAAAATACAGGAGAAGCCGGGGTGGGGGTGGGGGGGCGGCACACATGGGACGACACAAGATGACTGCAGGAGACTAACCACATCATGTGGGCAGTCCAAAAAAATCCCCCTAACAAAGCAAGCCAATAGCACCTTAAAAACCCCATCTGGAAGAGCTCTCAGGGCTTTACTACATGGGACTTTTGTCCCGTCACTTTACCGAGCCTTCTGCTTCCAGATTCTTTGTGGAATTAGGATCACCTCCTTTACACATATTTTTTTTCCGGGGGGTTTCTTCTCTGCCCTTTTATATATTCCATTACACAAGCACTAGGTGTCAATGTGGTATAGTGGAATTGCACAAATACACTAGGGTTTCATGCCACCATTCTGGGATATACCAGACATTCCTAGAGTTAGGGGGGAAATTGTTTAAATGGTTGCAAAGCACAGGAGAGGCCCTGGAGGATTATGTGTAAAGCACCCTCAAACTACCATGAGTGAGGAATCACAAGCACACAATAAATGCCTCGTGTAGAAAGGTTCTCAGTTGGACAGCCAATGCAGTTTATGAAAGTGGAATCAAGTGCAATCACAAAGCTGAAGAG
The DNA here is from genome assembly GCA_021292165.1 of Shinisaurus crocodilurus. Lineage (NCBI taxonomy): Eukaryota > Metazoa > Chordata > Lepidosauria > Squamata > Shinisauridae > Shinisaurus > Shinisaurus crocodilurus. The sequence continues at coordinate 271,888,412 of CM037876.1, forward strand.
GCAGCCATGGAACATCTGGGGAAATATTGGGTCTGAAAGGAGATGAATTTTCTTAGCTGAGCAATCCCAGTCCCTGTTGTAACAAATGTCAGGGATCAACCCACTTCACTGGTCCAGAAAAAATCAAGGTATCTGGGAACATTCTACAGAGCAGACAAAGAGTGACTGGAGATATAGAAGGACTCCGGGATTCTTGTGCAACCCCCTTTTCTCACTGGTGACTAGCAGACAATGTATGAAGTGGGCCTGGATATGGTACTCATACAGAGGACTGGCTAGATACAGGCCAAACCTGACAAAGTCCACTATTTGGGATTTTGAAATAATAAATTGTCCAACATGCAACTAATGAGCAGTGCAGTGCAGTCCCTATACATGACCAGAGTTCAGCTGTATTAATCACTTAGAAAAATGGGGCCTATAAAGATCACTGTGGTCCCTAAGGGCTGCTGGGTAAATTGTAATGCTTACAGCAGGGCTCTCCAACCTTGGGTCCCCAGATGTTGCTGGCCTACAGCTCCCAGCATACCCAACCAGCATGGCTAATGGCAAGGGATTCTGGGAGCTGCAGTCCAGCAACATCTGGGGACCCAAGGTTGGAGAGCCCTGGCTTACAGGCTTTTGGGAGAAAATGAACGTCATCCCTGGCCCACCAATACTGACATCTTGGGAAGAGAAATTGGGAAATCAATAATACCCTCCTCCAGTCCTGTTCCTCCTTGGTCTCATCCTTGGCTTCACACACAAAGGATAATTAATTGGAAGGCAGGGAGTTGGTGCGAGTGTGACATCCCAACATAGGCATGTGAAAGCCTGGAAATGGGCCGGTTCGCAAGATTGCCAACACCCACCATGGCTTAAATAAGCCACAGTGGGTTGTGATGCATGCAGGCAGCCACTGAATATTCAAGCCGCAACAGGTGGTCGCCATGACTTATCATGACATGGGAACCTGGGCAGGGTGACTTGGTGCCATGGGTAACAAGCCACCCAGAATCCTACTGCAGGAATGGCAGAAGAGCCCAATGGAAACACGCCTAGATTTGATGCAAAGAGAAAGCAGTCACAGCGAGAAGGTAATGCGAAAGGTAGGAAGACAATGACTGTTCAGACAACATGATAACCCACACTCAAGGGGTTGAGTATGGGTTGTCATTTAAAGATGGGCTTTTGCTGAAACATGAGTTATTGTGTTGTCTGAACCCAGCCGAGATAACAAATCATGGTGAACAACCCACAGTTCACAACCCAACAACAAGCCATGGGTTCTCTTCATAGGTTGTTCATGGTTAACAAGCCATGGCTTGTTAGTGCAGCTGGGTTCAGATAACATGATAACCCATGGTTCAGCAACAATCTATGGTTCAACAACAACTCACACTCAACCAAATACTCAACCCTTAAGTGAGGGTTATCATGTTGTCTGAACACAGTCAATGGCAGCTACCCAGACATGTTTTTTTTCATCTGGGCATAAAGAACAGCAAAGGCACAAGGGGAAAGTATCACAGGATTCACAGCAGGAATATCAAAGAATGGATGATGGGAGCAGTAAGTCTAGCAAGGATAGCAGAGTGATAATAAATTTCAGATGACTACATCAGTCTTGTCAGGTCCTGTCAGGCTCTCATTTCAGCAGAGAGAGAATTATACACAATGCAATCTCAATGCTAATTTTATTCAAAACTTCAGACATATGTTTCCAGTCTCCTCAACATGAGGATGACATATTAGCGCAATGACAAAGTCATCAAGAGAAAATCCAATTAGCGTAAGGTTTATTATGGATATTTTAGTTAGGAAGAATATTTTGTGGTTAGAAATAGAAACGCAGGAAATAGAAATTGGGATGGAAAAAATTTTATTTTAAAAAAAAAGTATTACTAGTGTAAAAAGAATAGAAAATCCCTTCCTGAAAAATATGGTAGGGATTTGGAATAGTAACAGACAGATCTTTATACCAGGGATATCACCGTTAACTCCAGTTGTAGCAATGGAGGACTTTCCAGAAAATGCACAGCATTGGGAGGCAATATATAGGGAAAATAAGGTTATCAAATTAATGGATTGGATGGGAAAAATTGAGACTAGACAACAAATATTGGAAATGATTGGGCCAGACAGAATTTCGTGGTTAAATTTAATGCAATTAGATCAGTGGACTAAGAAATGGAAGAAGAAAAACGAGCATGAGAGGGAGTTTACTGGATTTGAAAAGAAAGTGTTGTCTAGAGAACTTATAGAAGGGAATGTTTCTTCTAGAGGGTTAACTAAGGAGATATATAAAATGATGCAGAGGATTGAAGTGAAAAAAGACAACCTTAAGATGATGTGGGAAATGGAATTTGAGGAGGAGATATCGAATGCGGGGTGGAGAAATATTTGGGGCAGACGTATATTAAGAAATATGTCAGTAAGGATAAAAGAGAATTTTTTAAAAACTGTTTGGAGATGGTATTTGACTCCAGTAAGATTAAACAAAATAGATAGTAATTGTGCTCCATTGTGTTGGAGAGGATGCCAGGAACTTGGTACTTATGGTCATATGTGGTGGAGTTGTAAAAGCGTATTGGATTTTGGAATAAAATTTTTGGAGAAATTTCAGAAATTATTGGTATTAATGTGGAGGTCTGTCCAAAATTAGCATTGTTATCAATAACGGAGAAAATTCTGTACTCACAAGAGAAAAAGGAACTAATTGTAAGTTTATTAGCGGCAGGGAGATTATTGATAGCAAGGAATTGGAAAGTCCAACATCAGTATTTAATAATAGATTGGTATAAAGAGGTTTGGGATATTGCTTTAAATGATAAACTAACATGTAGTATTAAATGTAAAAGGGGACAATTAAAGAAAAATAATTTTAAGGAAATATGGGGGTCATTTTTAGATTATGTTTTAGTAAAGGGGAAAGGGAGTAAGCCATGTCATGATATGATGTATTTTTGGAATATAGATTAATAATGGATTATGTGGATAGAATTGGTTTTGGCCCCGGGTGACGGGTGCACTTGTAGTGTATGATTTGTAGGTTTATGGTTTTTTTTTTGTATGTGTGTTCTTTAAAAAATATATAATAAAATTATTAAAAAAAAAAGAAAAAAAGAAAATCCAATTAGCAAAGAACATGGTTGCAACATGCAAGAGACTCCAGAAGGAGTAAGGCTCTGGCATGTATGTGACAATACTGTGGTTGACTTGAATCATTAAAGGCACTGGGAAGCTGCTCTATGTATGTAACAGCCAGGATAAATCTCCCCCTCCCTCTCTCTCACACATACACACTGTGCTGCCTTTTGTTTTCTGTTTGGCTTCCAGAAAAGCATTCAAGAAAACAACCTTGAAACAACAATCCTTGGTTACATTTGCAAGCAATCCCAGGTTACTGTAGCCATTATGTCCAGCCATTCTCATATCACTGTGCAACTGCTGTGAATTTTGACCATCTATATCAGGGGTCCCCAACCTTTTTGGACCTGTGGGCACATTTGGGAATTTGAGAAACTGCTGTGGGCACCACCACAAAATGCCTAATCAATGGATCACCACTTTGGTGTCTATCTGCCGTGTCTATGGATCTTAGCCTGCATCTTATTCAGCAAAAATGTTTGTTTCATGTCTATTGGACACTACAATGTCTCTTTATTTATTTATTATATTTATACCCCGCCTTTTTTCCTGCAAGGAACCCAAGGCGGCTTACATAATTCTCCTCCTCCTCCTCTCCATTTTACCCTCACAACAACCCTGTGAGGTAGGTTAGGCTGAGAGTCAGTGACTGGCCCAAAGTCACCCAGTGAGTTTCATGGCTGAGCGGGGATTTGAACCCGGATCTCCCGAGTCCCAGTCCAACACTCTCACCACTACGCCACACTAGCTCTTTAATAAGGGATTGTCTAATTCAGCTAACTGCTGGCAGTGCAATACAGCTAATGCTTATTTTTAACATATGTTTTGGCAATGTCCAGTAGATGCTTCTTTTAGGGAGGAGGTTATTCCACAGATAAATTTTGTACTGGAACAGTCTTTAATATTCACTGATTTCATAGATTTCATAGATCATAGATGTGAAGAGAAAGCCATAGCCCACACACACACACACACACACACGTATATGCACACATACCGCAAGATAGCATCAGACACCCAAGAATCACAATAGGAGTCATTAACATGCCCCCTGGCAAGTCCCTGGTCTGGCAGCCAAAGGAGCTGTGGAATATTCATTCTCAGGTGTTGGATAGAAGAAAGGAACAGCCAAAGACTCCTAGGTGCCGGGCAAACAAGAAAAACCAGAAAAACCAGTCGTGCCAGGAGGGGGCATGACAAGAAGGAGGGGGCCCAACAGAGGGTATAAAGCCCAGGGTCAGTGGCAGGGAAAGGGTTGTTGGTCGTGAGGCAGCAAGCTGCAAGGTCCATGGCTCAGGTCAAACCACCTTCAACCCTGGGGAAGCTCCCAGTGAACAACGCTAACATAGAACAGCCCTTTTGGAGTTAAGCGGCTTTCTAAAAACAAGGCATTTCCAGGTATGACTGTCTGTATTGCTTTTGTGGCTCGCTACCAGCTCAATTGTAGGTGTGTGCTTAGCGTGGTGCTTTGTATATGTTCTGTTACGCTCCATTAAACTCTGTTTACCCATAACAGTGTAGTAGCATCCATTCAAAACTCGGTCTCCTCGCTTTGCCGAGTCCGGGTTAACCCCTGAGTGGCCGAACCCGCCAAGAAGGACAGTTGCAGTCTTTCTCCACAATAGAGTTGGAAGGAGCCTACAAGGCTATCGAGTCCAACCCCCTGCTCGTACATGCTCTTTTAAATTATTTACCTGCTCCATGGAGATTAATAAATGGAAGGGGAAATGGATTCTCTACACCCTTTTGACAGATAAAAGACTGATGTTACAAAATTGGAAGGATAAATACCCACCTCCTATAATGTAATGGACTGAGGACCTTACAGCTCTTTCAATATACAGTCATGCCTTGGATTGAGAGCATAATTCGTTCTGGAAACGTGCTTGTAATCCAAAACACTCTTATATCAAAACGAAATCCCCCCAAAAAAATTTGTGCAGAGATTTTTAATTTAAGCCGTACTACAGTACTTGTATTGCAAGACATCACTTGTATATCAAGTAAAAAAAATATTAAATAAATATTTAAAAATGTGCTTGTCTTGCAAAACGCTCTCAAACCAAGTTACTTGCAATCCAAGGTATTACTGTATGAACAAGTGGCATATACGGTAGATGCCAGCTTCAAATGCATACTTATTTGGATATTTGGTCTGCTTTTGTAGAAGCCTATGTATAATTGCTAGAAAGTTGTATGCATTTCATACAAATCCATGTATGTATATTAAAAAAAACAGGAAAAAATTAAAAATAACATTAAAAAATGTTGGGAGCCCACAGGCACCACATTGGTGAACCCTGATCTAAATAGCATTATATAATGGTGCTACAATAAACACATACACACACACAGCCACTATTCTGACCAAGTTACTTCAGTTTTAAATTGATTCTGTAATAGTATGAAGAGAGATAATTGAATTTAGGCTGGGGTGCAGGTCAAGCTTTTGTTTAAATGTATTTGGGGGGGGGGTTATATGTTTACAGAAACACTAATGATGGAAGGGCATCCTCCATTGCACTTGAGGGCAGCAGACTAGTTTAGGGCAGGGATGTGGAACCTGCAGCCCATGGGCCTAATCCAGCCCTCCATCCAGTCCAAAGAGCTTCCTTGGGTTCCTCTAAGTGGCAGGACTTGGCCTCCAAGCCTCATCTCCTGGAGGAATCCCTGCTGTTATCTCCAGTCTCAAATTGGAGATAACAGTGGGGATGCAGGTGGCAGGGGACTCCGGTGGCGCTGGGAAGAGCACCCGCTCTTCCCAGTGCCAGCCAAGTGGTGGATGATGCATGCATGCTGCAAGAAGTTAGGGACTTGGCCAGCGCCAGGAGGATAACAGAGACAATGGTGGGGATGTGGGCAGCAGGGGACCCGGCTGGTGGTGGGAGGCCACTCTTCCTGGCGCTGCCTGAGTGGGGGGATGATGCACACCATGCAAAGCCAGGGACTTGGCCAGCACTGGGAGGAGCAGCCGCTCTTTCCAGCGCCAGATCCGAGTGGCTTCATAGGGACGATGCACACCCCATGGGGATGATACGTGCCATTGCAAAGTGGATGGGGGGGGGACTCCGCTAATGCCATTGCCAGGAAGTGCTTCTGCTCCTCTCAGTGCCAGCTAAGTCTGTGGCTTTTTCTGTGGCTGGAGAGGCACAGAATTCCATGCCTCTCCCAGGATGGAGAAAGGCAAAATGGCCAGGGGTGGGGTGACGGTGTCAGTGGGCAAGGCCATGCCCACTGACATCATCCAGCCTGCAGAGAGCCTTGTGGGGGATGCTCCCCACCCTAAAACAGTTCCGTGCCTCTGGCTTAGGGGGTGCAGGGCAGGCTGCCTGAAACACACAGCTCGGTCTTTCAAGAGAGGGGAATGGCCAGGGGGGTTGCTGGCTGCCCCCTCCACCACATCACCCAGCTTCTGTCACCTGAGGTGACTGTCTCACTCTGCCTAATGGTAGAGCCAGCCCTGCAATAAACACTGATAGTCAAATTACAGTTTTAGCGACAGCAGTAACACAGAGAAATTGAATTTAAGTATCACCAAAAAAAAATCAACAAAAAACCAGCTGCAGCTAATGAAAGATTCTGTTATTACAGAAAAAAACAACCATACAAACATGTACTAACTAATAATCCTTTCTCTCTTCCTCTGTGCCAATACAACTTTTTAACTTTTCCTTGCAGGATTGTGAAGAACAATGTGATAACTTCAAACTCCCTTACATCAATAACGCTAAAGCCTCAATCTGGGCAGCAGGTTGGAGTTGTTCAGGCAACTTGGTTTGCACAGAACTAGGCACATCACAAGCAGTGGGCGTTGGGTATGAATGCTAGTGAGATTAAGTGGTACTTTATCATTCTCCTTTGGTTTTAGAGGATTGGCATGTCTGGAAACTTAAAAGCATGACTGGATACAAAGGTTACCAAAATGAACTAGCAACGAACGAGTTGCCTTGATTTTTACAGTGTAATTAATTGCATCCCTGGGTTTCCAGCTCATATGGTAAGTGATGTCATCCAAGCCCCTCCATGGGCCTGTTCCCTTGTAAATCACTAAACTGTATTCCTATTACCGTAATATACCAGAGGCAAACGACCCTGCAGGGGGGCCCAGTTTACAAGATCCCATGTTTAAAATTAGAGAGGCATTCTGAAGTAATAACCTGAGAGAGGAAGAAACTTCCACAATGAGAGTCTCATTGAAGCTATGAAGTGGAATCATAGGTATTTAGAGTCATCTTCAGAATAAACCCTTCTGCTTGAACCTCTTTAAAAGATCAGCTCTCAGAAAAGTAACTGATTGGCAAACAAACAAAGGCCTAAGATCTCTCCTGTTATCTCCCTTGAGTGCAGCCCTGTCCCATAAAAGATGGATTATCACAGCCCTGCTTCCCCCAGTGCAGCCTTTTAACCAATTTTAACGAGCTAGCAGTAAAACTTCCACATGTTCTGGAACCAATCAAAATCATCACTTTATGCAAAAATTGTCCATGTAACCATGTGACCTCATCCTCCTTCAGAGAAACCTTCCTATGCTTCTGCTTATCAGTGTGCTGCCAGATGAGGCTTTTATTATCACGGCATCGCCCTGCCTCACTCACAGAGGTTTATGGGGGCCCAGAAGTACTATTTGTAACTCTCCCATGTTTTCCCACCACTTCTTCTGTCTTTTTTTTCTAAATACAGAAAATCCATTCAAGACAAAAAGAAGGAACCACTGCACAGTGCTTTCTGATTAGTAGCGCTGGGAGCACTCCTTCTGGGAGCACCAACTATCCTGTGTTTATGGTTCAACATGTCAGGCCAAAATCAGAATTGTAAGAAGCAGGACCATTGCAGGTACCATATTATATTTGGTTTTGTATATAAGAACATAAGAAGAACATAAGAAGAGTCATGCTGGATCAGACCACGGGTCCATCGAGTCCAGCATTTTTGTTCACACAGTGGCCAACCAGCTGCCCACAGGAAACCCACATGAAGGACACAAGTGCAACAGCACCCTCCTGCCCATGTTCCCCAGCAATTGGTGTAAATAGGCATACAGCCTCTGATACTGGGGGTACTATATAGCCAGTCAGGACTAATATACTCACATGGAGTACTCACTCTCTGCACTGACCCCATAATTCCCTAGCCTGCTACTTTTGACCCCCAATGTGTGGTTTTGTAATGGTTCTCAGCTGATCCAGGACACTGCACTGACAGAACAGTGCGGGTCAGGGATGCTCCACCAGCTATAGCCGTCTCTGCCTCCAAAGACCTCCTTTGTCCCTACATTCATTATGGAAATTAAAACTGTAAACTCCATGAGGCAGGGACTTGGCCTATTTCATTGTTTTGTTTATGTGCACCATGTACACTGATATAATATTATATAGTATATAACTGTCATTAGGAAAATGGATTTGTTTTTGTTTATACTTACGTTTAATACATCGATTTGTCCCAGGAGCGGTTGTCCAACCTGAGCAGCATTGTCCCCCGCAGACATTTGGCCTAGGCAGTAGTAAACAACAAGATTAGGAAAGAAATGTTTGCTGCTCCTTGAACCCACACCTACTGATTCAGCTAATGCTATCAGCTAAAAGTGCTTGAACTTTCATTAAGAGATCTCTCAGCTGAGATGTTAATCCATACAATGCTCTCAGCCTTTTTAGGGCATGTCCAGAGGGATGCTTATTTCACAGATTGGGTGCATTGCCTCATTTCTTCCAATTCCCACAGTCCAAAATTTGCAAAAGCTTTCAGTTTATATTGGAAGGACTTCACAAGTCCCCTTAGAGCTCACAGGGACTGATGCAGGAAAAGCATGGTCTTAGCAGTTTGTACATCCATCTCCCCATGACTAGTGCTAGGATGTGCTAGAGAAAAGTAATTGCCTCCATACAGGAGGCTTCCTGTGTGCTCAGTTGTACATCAAAACAGAAGTGTGGGAAGCTGTCTAAATATGGAAGTGTGAAGGACCAGCACCAGGGTCCTATGCGTGAGTTCGGCACTTAACGGGTTAACCGGCACTGAGTTACAGCCCGTACAAGCGATTGAAACCGACTAGGAGGTTTGCGCCACAAAAGGAAACTTCAGCCCTTTATATGTCCAAATAAGGCTTTTACTTACTATACAATATACGGAGCGGAACTAACAGCTTTCTAGGAATACTATAACGTCAACATGACCTGACATGATCTCCGAGTTTATCAATGAATGGGTTCCCAGGCTAGCGCATTGGGATTAGTCAGTTACCTTAGACTAAAGACTTTACGCTGGTCAATTTCAGCCTGGCTCCGGGTCTGCCCGATCCGGGGAAGAGAACAGCTTATCCCAGCCACCGCTGGAGGACAAATCTTGATAAGAGTAACCCGTGTTCCCAACAACCCCCAAAAGGAGGGGAGAGGGGTTTTCTACCCCTGAGTTTCCTGCTCTCTCTGCCCCTGAGGTCAGGTGGGGCTTATGCCTGCCCCTTCGTGTCAGGTGGGCTTATTCCTGCCTGGGAAAAGAAGGTGATGTGTTGAGTATTTTACAGCTCTTTGAGACTGCCCTGCTAGTTTGATGGTCTTGATGGTCCTTTCCCGGGTTTTGTGGAATCCAACCGAGGCCCTCCATTGTTGGTATGTGGATCCATCTGGCTACTTCCTCATCTCTCCAGCCTCCCTCCCCCGCCCCCCGGGGAAGGAGACTGAGGTGTACGTGCTTTTACAAATGCAGACATACCGGTAATTATTATAATTTAAATAGAAATACAGTATATCTCACCCTAATGTGGAAGACTGTGACCAAGTGTGACCTGTGTGCCTGCCTCCCCCACCCCCCCCCACCCCAGCTACTGTGAGGATTACAGCTAAGCTCAGAGGGAACAGGGAACTCCGAGGAGGACGGAAGATGGCCTCAGTGTCCCTGCTAATAATAATAAAAAAGCCTTGGCTCCACTACTGCCTTTGGCCTGATCTAGCATGGCTCTTCTTACGTTCTTATCTGAGAGTCTCTCTCTCCCCACCCCAGGAATCCTGGAGTAGAGAGCTGCATCTTGACATGGATGCAATATGTTAAACCACTCCAAATCATTAAGTAATATTACTGTATGCTCTTGAGGACATAAGATATCCCAACCTGTTGGGTGTTTCTTTAGAAGCTCAGAGAATTTATTCCCATAGTTGTGTAGTTTGTTAAAAGTATATGTGGAGAAAAGAGGGTTCCTACACACACACTCACACGCCTGCACGCACGCACGCACACACCTCATGTGTGAACAGGCTGGGGGGGGCGGGGTGTGCATAGTTCCTCTGGATGGCGCCTCGGTGTATGCTAGGCCTTTCATATGCAAATGTGGTTCAGGCCCGGTAAGTCATGAGTCATCCCTCCCCTGCCTGGCCAGGTGAAGTTCATCGTGATTGGCTAGAGGCAGCAGAGCTACAGAAAGAAGGAGGGGAGGGGGAAAAGATATATTGCCAAGGTGTGGCTTTTGTCTTTTGTCTGTGTCTTCGCGTCATTGCTGTGGGTCATGGCAGCAGGCTACGCAGAGGTCCAAGCCTTCGAGCTGGCCTCAGGATCCGGCCCCAGGTGGCTCCTGGTGAAATTAGCTGAATGAGGGCTTTGGCCAAGGCAAGCCCGGAGGAGGGCTACCCATCTCGGACCTTAAGGTAGGTGTGGTAGTCTCCTCAGGTGGCAGGGCTGTGCTGAAACCAACCCTGAAGGGAACCGGCCCCCAGGTAACTAGTGTGTGCCTGGGAGATATAAGGAATCAGTTGTTTTGTTATTTTGCGGCTCTACTGTCTGTGTACCAAAGCGTCTCTCTGCCTTGTTTACTTCTCTTATTTCCCACCTTTTGTTGTAATATGCTACCTGAATAAACCTTCTTGGTTTTTACCCCACATGGTGTTTGTGGATTGCTCTGTTGGTTCAGCTCTAAATCCAGGTTATAGTCAAGGCAAGTCCCTGGCAGAGATTCAAGTAGGATTGCAGCGCTGAAGCTGGCAGTCTGGCACCTTGAGATCTCTGGGCCTTTGGGTAGGAAAGGGTGGGTTGTGGCGGGTCAGCCAGCCCCCCTTCCTCCACAGTATATTTTTAACACTACTGACAACCTCCCATTTATGTTTTCCCCAGGCCAAACTTGTAGTGGAAAAACATGATATCACGGCTTCCTATTCCTCTCCTAGGATTTGCTAACTTTGCAGTAGACTTTTACAAAACCACTGAACATGATTGCAAAGAGAGAAAACATTTCCCATTCTTGCCTCAGATTATTGGCATATTCTGGCAGTAGTTCCTGCAGGCAGGAGTATTCACCCCACTAAGAGAACAGCTTTGGCTGTTAACCAAACCTGCAATTCCTGATAGGATAAACTCCAGAACTTGGGCGAATGTAAGTCTCACTGCCCTCTCATACACATTTACAGCTTGTTCACATTAAAAGAAAAGGTATATTGCTATCACCTGGCTATCTTCCTTGGGATTAAAAAAAGTAACTTGGATTTTTGTTGCTGTTGCTTTTTTACTTAAAGGCAGTGCTACACAAACTGAGTCACACTATTTTCTTAATTAGAACACAGGTCTTACACCCAAAATTGTTACTTTTACAAAGTTATTCATTTATTTAATTTATGATTACATATATATTGTGAAGAAAAGAGCCTCTGGGGTTTCCTACACACACACCCTCATGTGTAAACCAGGTAATCCCAGCTAGAAGCTGGGAGGGCAGAATGTACAGAGGTTATCTGATGAGGCATGGCGCCCCAAAGGCTGAGTTCTACTGACCAGGCCTCTGATATGCAAAATGCAAATGTTCTAAAGCCCACTATGAGTCATGAGTCACCCCTCCCCTGCCTGGGCCAGGTGAAGTTCATCCTGATTGGCTAAAGGCAACTGGGCTACTGAAAAGAGGAGGGAGGGGGAAGAATCTATATTACCAGCTGTGGCTTCTAGTTTTGGTTGTTGGTCGGTCGTCAGGCAACAAGCTGCAAGCAGGTTCATGACTCCGGTCAGACCTCAGCCACCAACCCTGGGGAGCTCCCAGTGAACAACGCTAAATGAGGGCTGTGGCTAAGGCAAGCCCTGAAGAGGGCCGTCCATCCCGGACCTTAGGGTGGGTGCAGTGGTCTCCTCTTGTGGTAGGACTGTGGCTAAGGCAAGCCCTGAAGAAGACCACCCATCCCAGACCTTAGGGTGGGTGTGGTGGTCTCCACGTGTGGTAAGGCTTTGCTGAAACAAGCCCTGAAGCAGACCAACCCCCAGGTAACTAGTGAGTGCCTGGGAGAGATAAGGAACCAGCTTTATTATTTTGTAGCTCTACTAATGTTTGTACCAAAGTGTCTTCCCACCTTTCTCCTTCCCTCATTTCCCCACCCTTTGTGGTAATCTGTTTACCTGAATAAACCTTCCTGGTTTTACCCCACATGGCGTTTGTGGTTGCTCTGTGGTTCAGCGCTAAATCCAGGTTATAGACAAGGGCAAGTCCCTGAGAGATTCAAGTCAGGACTGCAGAGCTAAGGCTGGCAGTCTGTCACCTTGGGATCTCTGGGTCTTTGGAAGAAAGGGTGGGTTGGCAGAGTCAGCCAGCCTCCCCTTCCTTCACATATATACTGCCTTTTCCCCTCTTGCAGAGAACCCGAGGAGGTTTTCCTCTTTTCCATTTTATTCTCACAACAACACTGTGAGGTAAGTTAGGCTGAGAGTCAGTGACTGGTCCAAAGTAACCCAGTGAGCTTCATGGCCCAGTGGGGACTAGAACCCAGATCCCCCAAGTCCCAGTCCAACAACCTAACCACTACCCCACACGGGCTCTGCATAAGAGTAAGAACTACCCACCTTCAGAGGATCCCATCCATCCATTGTTATATGTCTATCTACATGAGTGATTGTTCCAGCTGCGCCTCCTGTTTGAAATGACATACAGGCCAATCCAATACATGTCCACTCAGAAATAAGGTCCATTTAATTCAATGGGTGCTAGCAATTAATAAACACTAAATTAACCAGAGTGGGGAACCTCTTGCCTGTGGTCTAAATGTGAACCTTCAGGCCTCACAGTCAAGACCTCCAGACTCTCCCCAGGCCACACCCCATCTTCTCAGGCCATGCCGCCTTCACCGGCCATGTTCTGGGTTATTGATATTATTTACTCTTTCCTGCTGTGTCCCCTTGGCTTACGCTGGCTCAGCTTGTCTGAGTGTGGAAAGCTAAGCAGGGTCAGGCCTGGTTATTACTTGGATGGGAGACCCCTCCTCTAGTTTCCTACATTGAGCAGGGGGTTGGACTCGATAGCCTTGTAGGCTCCTCCTAACTCTATGATCTATGAAACTATAAAGCCGATGGAGGAAACCTTGCACAAGTTGGGGAAGGAGAATGCCTGGATATAAATGTCTTTTTTACCCCATTGGGTACTGAACAAAGATAAGAGTCACATCAATAACTCTGGCCACACCCATGGCTGAAATGTGAACCCTGATGGGTTTTGATGACCAAGGTAAGGTACTGCAGACCTCAACAGGAAAAATGTTTCCCCCTTCTGCACTAAAATATACACAGATGCTTGGGCTTGGCACCGAGGTTATAGAGGAGCCTTCCCCAACCTGGCGCCCTCCAGACGTTTTGGACTTCAACTCCCATCAGCCCCAGCCACCATGGCCAATGTCAGGAATGCTGTGAGTTGTAGTCCAAAATATCTAAGGGGCACCAGGTTGGGGAAAGCTATTATAGGGGTTTCTTCAGGTTATGATGAAATCACTGATTTTTCCATTCATTTATTTGAAGCCCCATCTGAAATTATGACATGCCCACCTTAAAGGAAGGCCAGAAAGGTTCAAGGGCCTAGTGCCCACCCATTCTGTGAGGATATAGGGTGGTGTTTAAGAGACTGACCTGTTTTAAGGATTATTGTCTGGTGGGGGTTGGATACATTAATCTCAATTCGAAATCTCCGAGAAGGGTTCACACAACCCCCCTCTCGTGTTCATGAACACGTGACAGAAAAGCAGGATGGGACTCATCAGCCCTGCCCTCCACTGGCCATGCATTATGTATCAGTATCAAGGGGCTGTATGCAATTATTTCCTCTCCATGCTCCAATGTGTAGTCGACGAGGAGCATGATTCTGCTCCCGCCTCATGTATTTGTGAATGTGTGAGGGTGACTGTGTGAATTCTCCTCCCTGTGTTCTCCCTATGACAGCCTTCCCCAAGCAGGGACCTTCCAGGTGCCAATGGCCATGCTGACTGGGAATGTTGGGAGTTGTAGCCCAACACATCTGGAAGGTCCCTGCTTGGGGAAAACTGCCCTACGAACTTACCTTATGAACTGGATAGTAAAAAATGATAGTTCTGGAGTCTTACCCATTCCCAATCTATAAAGGGCACAATAGCGCCACAGATAATGAAATCCACCTTTGTTCTAGATCCCAAAAGAAGTATGATATAGTACAGGGGTTCAGAATCTCAGGCCTGGGCACCAAATCTGGGGGGGGGGGGTGCCCCTTCCCCTGGCCCCATCCTGTTTCCCCTGACCTCCAATCTTTCAGTGAATTTTCAGTTATTGTGCAGCCATTCCCCCATTCCGCCAAGTTTGAAATGCCTCTCCCCAAGGCTTAGTTACCAGCAGTAGGAGCCTTACGCTAAAACAGGCTTGTATTTTTGGGGCCCGCCTGCCTCTCCCAAGGCTTAGTTACTACCAGTAGGAGCCTTAAGCTAAAACAGGCCTGTACCTTTGGTCCCCCAAAGCTTCTGGAATGCGGCTCCTGAGAGTGACTCTAAAATGGAATTTGGCCCTTGGGCAGTAAGAGGTTCTGCACTGATACAGTAGGACCATTCCACACATTATTTGGCAGCAAGCCTGGGTTGGTGACCAAGTGTGCACTTGACAGGGAGTTGCAACCCATCATAGCTCTCTAATGAATGGACCTACCGTATGTTACATATGTTTCCAAACAGGTGTCTCTTATTCAAACATTACATCAAAAATGTACATCATTTTTGTTTAGGTGTACATCAAAAAAACTTAGGGTGCAATCCAATGCATGTTCAGACAGAACAAAAGTCCTGCAACTCCATGCTGGCTAGGGAATGCTGGGAGTTGTAGGACTTTTTCTGTCTAAAAATGCATAGGATTGCGCCTTCGGTGCATATCCAAAAATGATAATATGAGAAGTGGCTCCAAAACATTCTCCTGAATTAAGAAAATGCATGTTAAGGACCATTATTGCCAAGAGGAACAGCAAAGGCTCATCCTACTGGGAATAGATTAAGGCAAGGGCCATATTCTTCTCAACTTCCAGTTAAAGAGAATTTTAATGGGCAGCCACATGTGTCAGGGGCTCTGGCTATGGGGTACGGGGATGACTAAAGGGACTGTTACTTTTCCTTTGCACAATAACCAACCCTCTGAATATCTGGTTACATTTAAACAATTTAGTCAACATTTGAGTGGCTTGAATGCTGTGTGGTTTTTGTTGCCTTATAAAGAATTCAAAATAAATTTCACCGCTTTGAAGACCACTGCATGTTTATGGCTTAGAGAGGGATGATGCACCTAGCAGAAGCTAGCATCCTACAACGAAGCAGGGAAGCAGACACCCCCACCCATGCTCTATTGCCTTTGTGGCATGTTCATCTAGTAATGCCAGCCAGCCTGCCTGCCGTTAAACACGCAGCCCACAAGCAGATGTGATGGCAGCAAGACCCAAGCTGGCCCCTGTTGATCCCCAAAGCAGGGGGTGGCGACACTTTAAAGTCTATCAGGGGGGAACTACACACACACACACACACACACTTGTGCTTTTCCAGCTGAAGCTGCTTTTTAGCATGGGGAGAGGGTAGTTCTGATCACAGAACCTCACCGGGAGAAAAAAAAACAACTTTTTTAAAAAGTAGTTTCAGGGGGGAAGAGTTCTGCACCCCTCTTTGCCACACACACCCATGCCCTGTTTCAAGTCCTACTCTCTGCAGCTGCTTTATAGTGATTCAACAGCAGCAGACCCAATTCTGCACTCAGGCCATGGCCAGTGCGCCTAGTTTGACCCACAAAGCTGATAGTTGATTATGCCCTTCCGATGCCGTATATTACATGGGAGTTCAAGTGGAAGCAAGATAGAAGGATTACCAGATCTTCAGTTTAAAAACCAACTGAAGGATACACATGACTTGAGGGACACCTGTGAAGCAGACAAACTCTAAAACAAGGTACCGGGAAAGTGGTGGGTGCTGAGATAGCTAGATTAATGCCTGCGTGCTCTCTGCCGGCTACCCAGCATGGAACCAGTTTATCTCATTGGCGATGGAGGCTGGTGACTCCAATGTCAACATGGTTGCATATCCGCTCTGGATTTTACTCCGAACTTTTAGTCCTGGTGAAAATTGTATCCCTGAAGCTGCTATTCACCCCAGGAAGGAAGTTGTCCCTGGTGGCAGGGGCAGCTTCCCTGCTGGGGGAAATAACAGTGAATGGGAGAAAAGAAATTTCTCCAGGACTATAGCACAAGTGGAAAGAATTAACTCACCCCTCCCTGCATGCCATGGTCCCAATCCTGATCCCTCCACAGCTGTTTTAAAAATAAAATAAAAACAAGACTCATTAAATCCACGCATGTATATAATGTATCATCTAGTTTGACTCTCAGAATATGAATGCCTGCAGGGATGCTACTCAATGAAGTGACACACACCACCAAAATTAGGACTGATTATATTAGCCACTATTCCTGGCAGTATCTAGTGCCAACTTCATCAGTCTCTCTAGTTAGCACATTCATGTAGGAGCTGTATCACTTCAGACCCCTGCTCTATTGCAAAGGGGAGAAGAAACATCAGAAGTGGATTATCTGTACAGCAAACCGTGCAATTATAGAGGAAATACTGGAAAGAGCACCTATGGGATATCAACAGCTTGCAAAATGCTGAAAACAAGTTCAAGTGCTGGAATGACAGCCCAACACAATGCAAGCCTTTATGGTGGAATCACTGGAGTCTCATAAAAGCAGCAGAAAGCCAATATAACTTGGGCACACAGCGCTCCCTAGGAGCAGATTTTAAAATAGCAATAGAACTTGGGGAGACATTCAGAACTAATTACAAGCTACGCACCTAAAAAGATATTTTTCTGCTTGTTAGATTCTACAAAGCAACATAGGAGGCGCAATCATTCTTGAATCATGCAATGGAAAAATAAAATGATAGTGACCAAAAGCAATGGCATGCCAGCTCTTCCAGTTATTGAGGCACCGTGTGTTATTGTGAAGGCACTTATTTTAAACACCTCTTCTGTCTACTACTACTACAACCCAATACTGTGTGTGTGTGTGTGTGTGTGTGTGTGTGAGAGAGAGAGAGAGAGAATGGGTGAATGTGTCATGGCCCCACCCACTTGCACAGCCCCTGAAAGGTCCAGTGGGGGTCCCCAACCCCAAAAGGTTACCCATTACTGCAATACATCCTCCTCAGGGAACACCTTGATGAAGAAGAAAAAATAGAAAGGATTTTCTTAATATTTTCAACTGCTGAAAAAGAATGTAATCTCATATTACTAATACCGCATCCTTAGAGTGAGCAACCACCACAGTAAAAATATTACAACAGGCCTGACACTCTACATTCTGAATGGTTAGACATAGTCCAGTAAGGCAAGCAATAAACAGAGTTAGGCGAGCAATAATGTTAATAATGCAGACATCATACAAAAAATATTTTTATACAGGAAAAACTTTGTTTAAATCCACTTTACATAAGGAGGAGGCAGGATAAGGTTCTAGGAACAAGTTCTGCAACTAACCAGAAATGAAAAGAAAAAGGGGAAGAAGAAGAAGAAGAAGAAATGACAGAGAGAGGTTAATTCAAAGAAAGGCTCTTGTTTTTAAAAAGCATTGTTTTGGACAGTAGTATTCTTCTTTAGTTATTGGTGTTATGCTGTTAGAATTCAAGACAGAGAAAGTGGGCTAGAATCGGTACCTGGCAACCTTGGGCAGCTGCTGGGTCCCCAGCATCCCAAGAGGGCCACTGTTGCACTGGGTCCTCCCCATTAAAAAAAAAAAAATCGCCAGGCACTCTGAGCAGTGCTGGGAAACTGATTCTATCCAGCTGTCATATTAATATTCTACAATGCCCCTAATGTAGCATCACTCTGGAACATTGTGAGACATTAAAAGGCAGCAAGCAAGAGACAGCCACCCAGCACTTCTTACAGCATTGCTCAGAGTAAAATGGCGTCATGTAAACCTGAGCTGATCCATCAAGAGAGGAGCCTCTCCCCCAGGGGCCATTTTGCCCAGGGTGTAGAAGTAAAAATTTGTCCAGGCTTTAGTTTAAACAGAAAGGCCTGGAAGGGCAAGTCAGACCTTTCCTTGTACCTTCAGAAAAACATTCCCTGACATGTCAGACCCTTTCCTTGAATTTCCAAAGAACAGCCCTGAGGGCAAATCACCCATCTATTGATTTGCCTAGCCTCTTTCCTTCTTATGCTAAAAGTACTGTGAGCCATTATCACCTTGAGAAAGACAGTACTGATTACCATGATGGCTGGAAGATGGGCAATACCTGATATTTTGTTCTTGTCTAAATGTCTCCTTTTGAATTGTCTCTGTTTCCTATACTGACTCAACTGTGACCTGACCTCTACATGATGCTATTTACTATAAATGGAAGTGTCTCCCTTTCATTCTGGTTGGCATTCCTGACTGTGCTCAGATGCCATCCGTGAATTCACTAATAAACTTTCCTCTCTAAGAACCTCTCCAAAACACGACACAGTAGATCAATTTTTCCACAACAAGGGCCATGCCGCAGGGATGTACAAGAATTTAAATCCTGTTCACAAACACGAATGTGAGCAGGAGCATAATTCTCAGGAAATTTTCACAATTTTCCAAGTTTGCATTTGGAAGTGTGCACTTCTGAAAATTTGCATTCCCCCCAAAAAAAACCCCCTGCATTTTCACGCTTTAGCCTATGGGGGGAAAGTGTGCATTTGGGGTGCATGCTTGGAAAGGTGCACATTTTTTGTGTTTGAAAATGCACACCTTTCCTGTTTGAGAAAAAAAAGACACTTGAGTTCAGGTGCGAGAATGAGGTGAGATGAGTATGGAGGTGGAAAACGGAGAACCTCGATGAGCTTGAACATTGCTTGTTCTCCCATCCCTACCGGGCATTTATGCTATATAATAAGCTTGAAATGGTTTGTCTGAAATGGCTTGTCATCTAGATATATAAGTGGAGACAGCAAGTGGATATGTCAGATATGTGGAGGATTAAAAAAAACAAACAATCCTGACAGTGGTGTTGTGGCGGACTGAACCTGGTCCGTTGTGCGGGTTTGGCACCTTAAGGGTTAACCAGCACGGAAGTGCCCTGTATGCTGCTGTCAAAACCTTTACTTTCAGCAGCGAGTGAAATTGACAAGGAATCCCCTTAGAAACACAGGGAAGCCACAAGCTAGTCAGTTACAAAGGAGTTTAATGGAGCGGAACTAATAGACTACAGGAATTTCACCGTATAAACAGAACAGTCAATTCAGATCGGAAATGGAAGTATTCAATTTGCTTTCTAGGAGGCTTTGCTCCAATGCAGAATATTACCTGACACCAGAGACTGACTCTAGGTTCTAACGTAGCGGTCTGCTTTGCCGATCGCCAGGTGCCCCGCCCGGGGTTGAAAGTTGCTTGGTCCTAGCCGGAGCTAGTGACCTGACCTGCGCAAGCCTGCACCTTGTTCCCAACAACCACTTGACCTTTGGCACGTATCTTTTCTACTTTCACTCACCCCCCCCCACCCTTGATGGTCAGGTGGGCTGGTTCTGCCCCGCGGGGTGGTGGCGCCTTTCGGGTGCGGACATCTCCTGGGTACTTTGGGGTACTTTGCAGCTCTTTGAGACTGCGCCCCCCACCTCCGGAAGGTTATACGCTTCCTTGAGGAAACTGTAAATGTGTCCCACTGAAGGTATGCAGATGTGGCAGATGTGACTTGTGTGTAACCGGTCTGCCCAGCCAAAATTGTGTCTCCTGCGCCCCGGGTGGGGATTATGCAGACAGAGGGGTGACAGTGGAAAAAAGGGAAAACATGTCAGAGTTCACTATGTCAGGGGTTCACTATGTCAGGGTTCAGCAGTGTGCTCAGGTTTTCTCTCCACAGGTGTACAGAATAGATTTATCACTACAGCTTCTAGCTAATGCCTCCAGTTTCATTAAAAAGCATGTAAAAAAGAAAGAGGGACAGGGAAATGCAAGGAATAAAGAAGAATGCAGAAGATGCATTCCCCGGGAGAACTTGTCTTGTGCATACATAACACACTGCTGTATTTACAGCCCCATTAGTTGGCCCGTATTACATTCTGCAACCAATGAGATTCAGTGGGTAGAAGACAACACAAACCTAGATCAGGGATAATTAAGAATAGTTGGAAATCCAACACAACCTCCCTGGATACTCCACCTCTGGCCTTAGGGCTCTTATAAACAAGCAGAAGAATCTCACATGATAATTACAGTGTGAGGATGCCATACTAGAGTTCATTAACAAGTTTTGTTGAATTTCACAGGTTTTGAACAAAGATTATATCAGAGCACAAAACACACATTGTCTTCCATTTGTTTGTGTGTGATACACTGGGTGCTCCAGGCCGTGTCATGTATTCCTGTTATCTTTAGTTCCCACCTTATTAAATTTCCTTATCCTCTACCCCATGCCAACCTTTGTGCGTATATGCATGTGTATGCCCACGCACCCCTGCCTCTGTGGTTTCTACCACAGATTTGCAAATAAGTTCTAAAAACATAACAACCTCCAAGCTGTTTGCCTGTTCACCAGAGAAGTAGCTTACACATGCTGGCTCAGCCTGTCTGAGCGTGGAAAGCTAAGCAGGGTCAAGCCAGGTTGTTACTTGGATTGGAGACCCCCTCTTACGGCTATTGGGCGGTATAAAAATGTATTAAATAAATAAATATTATGAAATCTATGTTACCTAACATGACCTACCAGCTTTTCTGGATTGATAGTGTCACATGTTCTGAAATTAGTTGACCCCTGATAGATGTCTTTGAAACTTGGTATTACATATTGCTAGAAAATCAGGAGCAGTTGCCCAAAACTTCTCACACTTGATTGCACAGCTTCCTTTATGATTATCAGGTGGTATCTGCTTTCACATCACCAATTATCACATAAAACTCCCTTGCTGGTAACCTAGGGATGGGGGATAAATTTATTAGGTTCACATTTCAAAGCGAACCTACCTAATCCGCATTTCCCAAAACAACACACAAACTGAAATGCAATTATCCTTCAGTATTCACACTTTCCTGAATTTTATGATGCAGTTCTCCTATTGTCAACCCAGAATCCTTAGGGCCAAATGGCATGTTAAAATGAGGCTCCATGTAATGGTTGCCCAAAGGCCACTTTTCTGCTACAAAAGCATTCTCAAGCAGAGATGCCTTGCAACGGAGAAGTGGCTGGGGAAACGATAAGACTCCTCACCTGTCTCTTTCCCCCTGAAATCCTCTCCCCAACACATACCGCTTTTAGAGTTGCCAAGATTCCAGAAACATATTTACTGCATAAAAATTAAGAATGAAGGAGAAATTTGTTCAGCTCGCCTTTTTATGCAAGCTTACCAAATTTGCACTGCCCAAACCCATACACAATTCAGAACACAGTTAAACGTCAATATCTATGCTTTTCTGAAGATTGCGATCAAAATTCACACATCCCAAAAAGCATACAAAAATGAGTATAGTAAAGAAAAGTGCGCACAAAATGCATATATCACAAAGACTCGCACACAAGACTTGCTTTATCAGGGGAAATTGCCTGTAAAAATGTGTATCGTTTGAAAAATGCATATATTTTGAGAAAGGCACACAAGAATATGTATGAACTTCCGCGTGGGCTTTTGTAAAAATTGCAAACTGATGCAGAAATGGGACAGAACGAACATAAATTTGGGGAAAGGAACGAAATCGAACTCCCTAGTCAGGATGGAATCACACGGGGGGGGGGTTGTTTGGGGAGGGAGAAAAGCTTAAAGCACCCTTATTCCTACACACACACTGCTTCTCTGTTGCAAATCACCTGCAGCCAAGGATGCACTGCAGTAGAGACATGGCTGTCAGGCTGTTACATGCAGCTGTGTTGGAATGTGTTGTTGGGCCATTAGACAAATGCACAAAAGACATAACACTTAATATATTACAAAGTAGGCAGAAGTAGTGTATTCCGTCAAGTTAATTAAGAATGGTCTACCTAGGCCTATGTCCACTTGCACCCCCCACAAGAACACTTGCCTATTTGCGTACAGAGAAGAGTAGCAACCAATACCAATCAGGCATGATACTAGAAAGTGTTCTGAATGTAATAGACATGAGCACTTAGAGCAGACATTTAAAGCAGTCTTTGGATCTAGACCAGTGCTCCAGCCCCGAAAGACTCGAGGCTGATGCCAAACAGGAACACCATTTGCTATTATTGCAGTGGCAAAAATATAATCAGACAGTCACCTTAAGAAGACCTAGCTGTGTGCCCCTGGCCTATACTTCAAGATAAAAGCATTTCTGACAGGTAAGTCATAAGAAGCACCCTGTAGAAGTAAAATTTGTCCAGGCTTTAGTTTAAACAGAAAGGCCTGGAAGTCAGACCTTTCCTTCTACCTTACAGAAACATGTCCTGACATGTCAAGAGTCAGACCCTTTCCTTGACCTTCTGTAGAACAACCCTGGGGGCAAATCACCCATCTATTGATTTGCCTAACCCTCTTTCCTGCTTATGCTAAAAGTACTGTGAGCCAGTATCACTTTGGGATTATCACCTTGGGAAAGACTACTGATTAGCATGATGGCTAGAAGATGGGCAATACCTGATCTTTTAATCTTGTCTAAATGTCTCCTTTTGAATTGTCTCAGTTTCCTGTACTGACTCAATTGTCACCTGACCTCTACATGATATTATTCAGTATAAATGGAAGTGTCTCCCTTGTGTTCTTGTTGGCATTCCTGACTGTGCTCAGATGCCATCCGTGAATTCACTAATAAACTTTCCTCTCTAAGAACCTCTTAAAAACACAACGCAGTAGATCAATTTTTCCACAACAATCTTGGTGCCGTGACTCAGGATCGCTTCAAGGGACTGGACCTGCCTGAAACAGGGAAACACCACTAAACTCCCAGGCGCCAAAACCCAGGTAAGAGACCTTTTGAAATCTCTTTTGGGTTTTTGGTGTGTGTCCTTCTGTTTCTAGCAGACTATCCTTTCCCTCCAACGCGATCTGAACTTTGAGTCCATGAGGTTTTAGAGACGAAAGAAATTTCCTATAGGATTGTATGCATGTCTGTGAAAGTATGATTGCTAGATTTATGAGCTGTTGACCAGGGCTGGGACTAGGCGAAAGCTGAACCTCGTGCCCCAACAGACAGACCCTTTTCCCTTTTCCCTTTTCCCAATTTGCCCAGTACCCATGGTTTTACTGTGTGGAAAAGGCACATCTTCCTAAAATTCTCACGGATGAGTGTGTATAAGTTGCTGACCAGGTCTGGGACTTAAACTGAGTCAAGACGCCCTGAACCTGTTCGTGAGGGGAAACCCAATGATCGGCAGTGTTTCAAAAGCAAGTGGGCTCAGTGGAACCTCGTGACCCAGTGACGTGTGACTGTTCATGAATCTGCTGATCAGGACCAGGACTTAAACCACATACTAAACCAGTATGTAGTGGAACCCTGTGTCCCAGTAGAGCAAGTAAATCCCTTTTCCTGTTTCCAAGACTCATGAGTCCCATTTGAAGTCATAAGACTGACTGAGCCGACAAAAAGGGATTGTGCCGCAGTTGAAAGACTGAGTGAGCCGATCAAGGTGTTGAGCCGCTGTCTGAGACTCAAATGAGGAACATCCCTCAATAAGTTTGCCCTGGATGAGTGTCCTGTATGAGTGTAAGGAATAGGGGGTGCAAGATCAAAGGAGATCCCCCCCCAAGGGAATGCTAGCATGTTATAGGTACACACCTTATGGCCATAGGTAGGTGTGTAAATTTCTCGAGAAATGGAATGTCATGACAAAGGATGATCCTAGTAAACAGTTCCCACTGGGAGGAAAGTTTGACTTGGGACAGGATAGTGCACTTAAGGGGAGCGCTCGAGTCATGAGGAAGTAAGGTACCTCAGACTCAATGGGAAGTGTATTTTAATTGGTATGAAGAAGCTTCAAAATGCATGCATGAATCCAAGCTTAAAAGCTTGAAAGATTCAAATATATATTAAAAGATCAACTAAAATTTAAGCAGGCCTGCAGCCAACCACCACCATTGGCTCCTTTATATCCATTGCTAGCGAAGAAAAATGAGTTTTTTGGGGGGGAAAAGCAAGATCCTGTAAATGATTATCCTTACCCACCCCTACATGAGAAGACCCCAAAATGAGGATGAAAGTAGAAGGTTTTTGCATGATGATGCTGAAACTACCCCAGTGACCACTCCTTCACCCTAACCCACCTCTGCCTAGCCAGAAAGAGCAGTAAACAGAAGGAACTAGATGCCCAGAAAAATTTAGAACCCAGAAGCAACCACTTTGCCTGGCTCTGTTCCTTCTCAAAGACTGTTAGTCACCCCAAATTATGGGTCAGTCACCCTGGCTCCACTAAGTAAGAGGTACCTGCAAGAGATAAGACTCTATGGCTGTCCATGACCCATAGACACCAAGAGATTTAAGGAATATAGTAAAATAATTTCCTAACATGTGAGAAGAACCAGTCAAATTCAAGGAAGAATTTGAGACTGTAATTATTTATATCCCTACCTGGATAGACTTAAATCAATTACTTAAGACTTGTTCTGCCAACAGTAGTCTTAAGAAAGAAAAAAAAAAAAAATGGCCAGTAACTGATACAAAGTTTAATGATCCTATTAAATTGATAGAGATGCAAATGAAATTACTTGATGCGCTTCTATGAGAAATCAGAGTCAAAGCAAAGAAGTTAAATGTTCTACAAATAGAAGGCTTCAGCAATGAAATATTCTAGAGATGCCCTTACTACAGTAGTGAAACCTAAAACTGACTAGATCAAGATTAATACCTGTAAATAAAAGAAGTATTTTTGAGAGAGTCTGAGTATTGAGAATGCAGGTTTTCTGAGCATAAACAAAGTGTTAGTGCCTTTTGAGAATTGAACTGTGTTAGCTTTAAAAGGTCAGAAAGAGTCTGCCCCTGATCAAGGCAGGCTTTTTCTCTGAGACTACAGCTGATGCAGGATAAGCTCAAAAAGAATGGTTAACTATTTTTCACAGAAGATTCAAGAGCTTCACCAATGAGTGGAGCCAAAAGGTTTTGAAAAAAAGAAAAGAGATGATTATTTAAAGGCATGTAGACTGTCCCCTCTGCCCCGAGGAAGGGGGGGGGGAAGAGGGCCATTTAGGAAAATGTGGAAAAGAAGAAAAAAAGATAAGGAAAAGAAAAACTAGGCCAAGAGAAAGGTTGGACAAGGGCAGATGCAAAAGAAACATTAGAATTGCAAACAGAAGGGCATAAAAAAAAAAAAAAAAAAAAAAAAAAAAAGGGAAATAAAACCCTCTCTGCCCAAGTTATGCAGGCAAAAGAAAGTTGTAAAAGATGTGATAAGAAGTAAAGATTTTGAAAAAAGCTATTTGAAAGAAAGTTGTGTTAAGCAGTGTCAAAAACATAAACAAAAAAAGAGAATGCGTATCTTTAAATATATATATATATATTAAGAAGTACTCAAAGAACCCTGTGTTGTGTTAAAGAAAAACAACAACAATAACAAAAACGTTTGTGAGCTTTTTGTGCAAAGAGTTCCTGAGCATAAGCAAAGTTTTGGTGCCTTTTGGAGTCTCCACCAGTCCTGTGTTTAGTGAACAGAGAGAGAGAGTGTGCTCCTAACCAAAGCACACACTTCCTCAGATCTGAACTAGAGGCGAGAAGTCCCAAAATGAGAAGAAAAAAAATATTTGTTATAGCTGCTAGAAAAAATCAAACAAAATATTTAAAAATGGCAGCAACACTCATGAGTGTTTGTGGCTGCATTCAAGTTTTGCCTTTGTAAGTTTTAGTGCCCAGTTTTGTTAGAGTGGGCTTCCCTGAATTTTACCCCTCCCCTCTTTAACACAATCCATGCTTAGTGGGTTTTTTGCCAAAGGCAAACCAACAAGGCATGTTGGTTAATTTGGGCAGTTTAATTTCAGAATTTATGCTTGGCTAGTAGCTTTATGGCAAGCTAGCAGAAAACTTTTGTTAAATAGTATTTGGGTGCAACATAGCACAGTAGCACCAAGATACTAAAAGAATTGCAATTCCTGTTTCACTTTATTGTTATTAGGCTGGTTTTCAAGAAAAGTGTTCTAGTTTAAATTACACAAGTGCTCCCTTTGTGGCTAATGCTGGCTCAGCTTGTCTGAGCGTGGGGGGGTTGGACTCGATGGCCTTGTAGGCCCCTTCCAACTCTATATCTATGAATCCCATCACAGTTGCCACTGCATTTTAAAATTGCAGCTTCTAATTGCTAATAGTTTTGGCATCCCAGTATTTTTAAACCTTTGGTTGCATAAGTGCCTTATTTTTTGGCTTTGTTGTGTTTTAAAAGGTTAAAAAAGGTTTAAAAGCATTTGGTTAGTTTTCTAAAGCTTGGTTTACCTTGCTAAAAAATTTTATTGTTAACCCCTCCCGACTTCTTGGCAAAAGACAGGCAAGCCTAAGTTCAAAAGATAAATTTTTCCTGCATTTATTTATAGCAATGTCACACCTGAATTGCAAAATCTTGCTGCTATCCAGAATTTGACCCCAGAAAATGGGGGGGCGGGGAGAGGGACATGGAAATTTAGCAAATTGCTTTCTCTCTAAAGACTCTATGGCATCATTTGGACGGCCGCCTAGTGATGCCCAGAGTTCTTTTCCCTAAATTACTCACATGCTCCATAGACTTGTCGCATGTGAGCAAAAGGGGGATCATTGAATTGTTTAACAAAGATTGGTTTGGATTAAATTTTACATCTGCAGCAACTCAGATGTGCCCAATGTGCGGTATGCCAGGCTCATAACAGTGGTAAGCCTGTAAAAAAAAAAAAAACAAAAAAAAACCCAAAATGAGCATGCACCCCACACCCTGGGGACCTTTTGTAAATATACAAATTGATTTTATTGAAATGCCCAAGTGTTGTTCCTATCAATATGTTCTTTTAGTTATTTGTATGTATTCTAAATGGGTTGACGCATACCCTTGCATGAAGGCTGACACCACAACAGTAAGAAAAAATATATATGCTAAAATAATTGATCCCCAGATTCAGAATACCTTGCTCCATAAACAGTGACAGGAGATCACATTTTACTGGACAGGTGGTAAGAGAAGTGTGCAGGACATTACAAGTCCAGCAACATTTCCATTGCCTGTATCATCCACAATCTCCGGGAGCTATAGAAAGACATAATAGAATACTGAAAAGCAAACTGGCTAGAATATGTGCAGAGACAAGACTAAAATGGCTAGATGCACTGCCCATAGCCCTCATGACTATGAGATCCACAGCAAATCAAGTAACTGGACTTGACCCCTCATGAGATATTAATGAGACACCAATCTAGACCTAGCCAGACATATACACCTGCTTGATGATACAATTCAAAATTACTGCAAGGTCCTAATGAGATGTGTGAAGACTTTTTATTCACAGATAGAGGTGGCTCAGCACCAGCCCAGCACTGAAGGACACTATTGAACCAAGTGACTGGATTCGTATTAAAATACATCAAAGAAGATCATCTGCTGGATCCAAAGTGGAAAAGCACCATACCAGGTACTTTAAAGCTGTGAAGTGCCAAGGACTCCAGACGTGGATCCAAGCCTCCCAACATCTCTACCCGCGATGAGAATGAGGACACAATAACGCCTCCACCAATTCAGGGTGAAATGTGCTAGTAACCTCTGCCCCTGAAACAGAAGAATTTGTGCCAGGACATCAATATCATCTCAGACCTCGGACGGGACGACCATCAAAGACAACACCCAGAGGATCGGACGAGAAGAACTGATGTCATCATTTTAGAGGAACACCACCTCAGCCTGAGCCAGGAGCCTTACTTATCAGCCCTTTAGTACATCAAAGTCAGAACAAGAAGAAACACCTGTAGTTGTGCTCTTGTTAGTGACTGGTGGTTCTTTTGCCTTAATTGATATATATATTAATATTTGAAACAATATGGCCAAATGGAGTATGGTTATATTCTTAGAGCTCATAGTCCTCCTCCAATCTGCCTTCCAGGAAAATACTTACATTCAGCTTTCTTTAAAGTTTGCACAAAGATTTAATGCTACCAACTGCTAGGGGTATGTAGCCACATGCCAGTACATTCCCAGGGAGGAGTTCCCATGTGGCCAGTGCCCATTACACTAGTAAACTTGACCTTCACCAACAGACCCTTGTACTCTAAAGGGTCCAGTTGTTGCAAGTTGTTCCTACATTGGGGGAATGGTGTTTTACATGCAACAAAACACAAAATCAGCCCTCCACATTTGTAGGACAAAGTCAATGTAAGCATTATTTTACCCCTCACAGAGATTGGAGAAATAACCATACTGCCAAACCCATATTCTGCACCAATTATGGAAATTAGTTCTCCCAAAGTAATCAAACTATGGGCAATTCTCTTAAATGTAGTACCTGGAAGAGTTTTAATGATAAACTGTGGGACTGTACCCTTACAGGGAAAGGGCAGTGTTTTCGCAATGCCACAATGCAAAATAGTACTGCCAAAGATGACATTAGACATGGTGTTTGCCTCAAAAGGTGGAATATGCGCCTTGATTGGTCAAGAGTGTTGTGTGTTTATTCCTGATAATTACAATCAGAAAAGATACTTAAATTGCTTTTGTTGCCCCTGACAAAAGCCTGGAAATATGGTCTTGGCTAACAAGCTGGATACCAAACCTAGGAAGTTGGGGTAGAGCAATTGTTCATGGATTAATAACCCTATTGCTTGAATTTGTTGGGTTTTATATATTATTGTTGTTAAGCAAGTGTTGTTTTACTACATGCAGCAGAAGCAAAAGCTCTGTATTGACTCAGAAAAAAAAAATTGATGCTTGAAAGGATTGATCAAGAGAGAGAAAAGGTAAAAGAAGCTTTAGATGCTGAATGTAACAGTTACAAGTGTTAGTTGTGCTATAAAAGCACAAAATGGGGGAATGTAGAAGTAAAATTTGTCCAGGCTTTAGTTTAAACAGAAAGGCCTGGAAGTCAGACCTTTCCTTCTACCTTACAGAAACATGTCCTGACATGTCAAGAGTCAGACCCTTTCCTTGACCTTCTGTAGAACAACCCTGGGGGCAAATCACCCATCTATTGATTTGCCTAACCCTCTTTCCTGCTTATGCTAAAAGTACTGTGAGCCAGTATCACTTTGGGATTATCACCTTGGGAAAGACTACTGATTAGCATGATGGCTAGAAGATGGGCAATACCTGATCTTTTAATCTTGTCTAAATGTCTCCTTTTGAATTGTCTCAGTTTCCTGTACTGACTCAATTGTCACCTGACCTCTACATGATATTATTCAGTATAAATGGAAGTGTCTCCCTTGTGTTCTTGTTGGCATTCCTGACTGTGCTCAGATGCCATCCGTGAATTCACTAATAAACTTTCCTCTCTAAGAACCTCTTAAAAACACAACGCAGTAGATCAATTTTTCCACAACAACCCTTTATATCTATCAGCATGAAGTTGGAAATGAAGCATATGGGGAAAGAAAAGATGGGAATCTACTACAAGAACACCTGGTAGTCAGGTCACCACCCACTTCTTAAAAAATGAATAGATCCATAACATTAACACAGCGGGTACTTCTAGATAGAGGGCTCCTAGTGCTACCCATTAGAAGGCCTTACGCAGCTAATTCTGTCTTTTTCTCTTAAACAGATTTTCTTCAGTAAGAAAGAAGATAGAAGAACCGGTGGTGGTGGTAAAACACAGAAGAGTTACAAGTGGAAGACACCACCATCTGCCCTCGCTGTAAAATTCTGGGAATGAGGCAGGGCAATGGTGCAATAAAAGCATTGTCTGGAAGCACCCAAGATGGGAGTAGGGCAAATGGATCATAATGCACAGACAAGACCCCGGCTGTGTACACACCAAAAGCTGACATGTGCAGTGAATCCTACAGACTGAAAATCAAAGTGATTTTTTTTTCCAGGTACAAACTGCACATGAATAACTCTATGAATACCTTGAGCAGAAAGCACATTCACCTCAGTGACAGCTGACAACACAACAAGGAGGCACTGATCACCTCTCTGGCCTAGCTGTTCCCTCCCTGTCTGCAATCTACCTGGACACTGAGCTCAACATCTGGGGCCCTCCTCCAACTGCCACCTTCGAGGGAGGCTCTGTTGGTGGCAACAAGCAAGAGGGCCTTCTCAGTGGTGGCTCCCCAACGCTGGAATAAGCTCCCCACTGAGGCCCGCCTGGTGCCAACTTAATCTTTTCGGCGCTGGGTTAAGACTTCCCTCTATGCCAAGGCATTTAATATTTAAGAGCTCAAAATAGCACATGGGGGCAGGGGTTATGTCAGCTGCAGGCTTAGTTTATTGACTTGTTTAGTATTTGTCATTTTAAATTGGGTTTTTAAATTTGGTTTTAAACTTTGTAATGAAATTGTATGTTTTTATTGTTATTTGTATTTTATTGTGTGTTTTATTGTTTTCATGAATTGTTGTAAACCACCCAGAGAGCTTCGGCTATGGGGCAGTATAGAAATAAAATAATAATAACAACTACTACTACTACTACTACTACTACTTCACACACACCCTGTTAAATGCAACTCAGTGTCTCACTGTTTATGCACAGATAGCAGTTGTGCCGTGGGACACGTGTACAACATATACACATCACACTGAAAGGACCTGTTGTGACCAGTTTCTAATCTGCTGTGGGCAATGAGATCTCTTGCTGGTGCAGATTACAGAACAACTTAAGTGGCAAATGAATCATATATTGCTGCTGTGCATGGGACAGAAAACTATTAAGCCACCTTGACCCTGATGTGAGATTTGGTTTGGAAAGATCTCAGAAGTACATTGCTTGGCTAGTTTGCTCTTTGAAGAAAGTGGGCATGTTTGGGGACAGTATATTTGTAACTACATTCTGCATTGACTACATGCCCTGAAAATCAAATTTGATTGCAAAATCAGTCACAGCTCTGCTCCAATGGTGAGCAAGGAGCTGTCAAATCTCACAAACACCTTGTTTGATAGTAGGAAACTATTTCTGCACTTACCCTAACATCCGGCCTCTGGAATTTTGCATTCTTGGTTGTGGCGCTGTCCGTGGCCTCGGCCCATTTCGTAACCATTGGTGCGAAGTGTCCATCCTTTGCCTCTGCTGCAGATTCCAATTCAGGCTTCTGCCCGGAGCATCAACTCTTGTCCCAGGGTTGCTGGTCTGGGATCTGACATTTGTGGGAACAGGGAGTTTGTGGTCTGTGGGAGCAGAGTGCGGTTTTCGGTTTTCCCTCCCTGCCAGGTTTCCCATCCAAGCACTGGAGGCTACATCTGTTTGAGGGGTCACAGGAGCATGGTCCAAGGTAGAAAGAGGACTGTGCACCTGGAACAAACTGAACACCTTGTTTGTCGGTCCCAAGCTACCTTGGTTCCGGAACCGTAGCCGACTTGTCTCTCTGCTCCCAGATTCAGTTCTGAAGGAAGGACTTTGATCATATTGCCCAGCAAAGTCTCTCTGGCAATCAACAGCCCCCACAAAAAGTGCTAAAGTTAATGGGAGAAGACTCCTCCAGGAGCCCCTCATGGTTTCTGTCCAAGAGGAAAAGCACTCCGCTGCAGAACTGGTAGTTTCATATGAGTGCAACTGGAGTTTGGGGGCGGGCGGGGAGAAGGCAGCCAGGCTAAATTCCTCAAGCACGTTTCAAAGCCGTTCACATCTTCAGGTACATCTACAAGAGCCTTAATCAGTGCCTGCTGTCTGTAGGAGAAGGAGAGCTCAGAAGGGCAATAAAACAGAGAAAGCCCAACAGTGCAGGTCTCCCAAAGCTGCAGCGAGAGTACTCCTCCTACCTTAGAAAGAATGAGAACTCCCAGCCTCTCCTCTCCTCTCCTCTGCCCGTCCCCTCTCTCTTGGCTGTCAGAGCTGCTGTGTTCTTTTGCAGACAGCTCCAAGCACCTTCTCGCTTGCCTCTGGCACTGGCAGGCTCTGGAAGGGATGGACGGTTTTATTTTTGGAAACCTCCCCCTTTTGTGCCTTTTTGATGCTGACATCGCCCCTCTCCAGAGGACACAGCTCAGCCCCCCCCTTACAAGAGACATTCCAGCAACACCCACTTTGGCAAAGGGAAACAAATTGCAAGAGAGAAATATTAACCCAGGAGCAACCAGAGGGGCCCATCCACAGCCTATGCAAAAATACTTTCCTTCCCCCCCCCCCCCCCCCGCAAACTGAAGAAATCTGTAGGTCAGCTTCCTGAAAGCACAGCATGTGTTAAGAGTTTACACACAGCTTTAGCTGTTTAGTGAATAAAAGTGGAGCAGATGCAAGCGTGAATGGATGGATGGCACTCTGCTCCCACAGGTGACAGAATTCCCCAAGCCACAGTGTATTTCTGAGTTCTCAGGGATGAAGCAAAAGCCTTTCCTGGTGCTACTAGGTAAGCGCCAAACTACCCATTACATCAAATGCATGGCCTGGGCTTGAAGGGGTGGGGGGCGATCTGCATTGTGACTGCAGCAGGGGTTAAATGAGAGGCTAACTCTTACCTCTGTGCCATGGTCCTGACAAAAATGCCCCCCCCAAGCTATTTGCCCTGGGAAGTAAGGTGGTTTTCCCTCAGTGCAAATAGCAGCTTGTGGGGGAGGGCAGACTTTCATCAATACTGTAGCTTGGGAATAAAGGGTTTAGCTCCACCCACTGACCCCTGTCATGATCCCAATCTGCTCTGCACCCCCTTCTTCCCCTCAGCTCTAATTAAAAATAAAAAGAAAGATGCAAGTACAAACCACACATCTAACATAACATGCAGTTCAACCTAGATATCCTCGATCTGGAGATACCAAGGACTGCACCTGGTAAGGAGAACATAAGGGCCCTGCTGGATCAGCCCAAAACCACCTATTTAGTCCTGCATTCTGTTCTCACAGTGGCCAGCCAGAGGCCTATGGGAAGCCCACAAGCAAGACATAATATATATGCAAAGTACTAAGCTTGCCTTGTCAGTGCAGAGCTTAGAACAGAGGAACCATTGCCTGGATTTGTTTAAACTATTATTTTCATTAGTTTTCATTTAAAACTGCCAGAAAATTGTAAGTGAAAGCCGCAGTGCTTTCACTTACAATTTTCCTTTATAACAGGCACGCCTCACTTGTCGAAACTCTCCATCAAAGAGATCCCTGGGGAATTCCAGCCTGAATTATTCTGCTTCTCACAGGATAGCAAGTACATGTGAATGTCCATTTATGGCTCTGAATGCGAGTCACGTAGGTGCGGCTCTAGAAATGGTAAAGGTTAAGAAGATGCCAGTTCTTAAGTAGAACCTACACTAATGTTTAAAAACAACAATGCTGCTTCAGTTTTATTATATTTCTACTTATTATATATAAGTTTCAGCATGCAACTCCTTTGCTCAGAGAACTGCACTGGCTGCCTATTCTCTACTGGGCCAGGTTTAAGGTTCTGCTACTAGTGTATAAAGCCCTAAACAACTTGGGACCTGAGAGAGCGGCTTCTCCCTTACCAACCTGCCCAGTCATTAAGGTCATCACATGGCATGCTCCTGATGGCTCTACATGGATCTATGGCCTGATTGGAGTCCACCTAAAGAAGGGCTTTCTGTGTAGCAGCTCCATTTCTTTCGAGCTTTTCCATTGCTGTAAACCACCCAGAGAGCTTCGGCTATTGGGCGATATAAAAAATGAAATAAATAAATACATACATACATACTCCCTGCCTCTGGAGGTCAGGCAACATGGTATTGTTTTCAGCGCCTCTTCAAAACACATTTATTTCAGGAAGCCTTCCCACTCCCCACCGCAAGTCCTTTTGGGCTCATCATGGCTTGGGTTTGCCTTTTAATTTCCCCCCCTGAGATTGCAAAGGGCGTCTGTCAAGCCGCCTTTTGTGATCCCTGTTTTTGCAGGTATGAGCAGTCCCTCCAAGGTGCCCCAGTGGTACTTTGGAGGGGCTGCCCGTGGTTGCATCCATTAAAATATAGTACAAATCGGGAGCCCCACAGCAAGAGCAGCAAAGTACCTTTGCTGCTCTTGCCATGGGGCTCCTGGGTGTGCACCAGTGCCAGCCACCCCCAAAGTGCCCAAGCGGCACTTGGGGGCAGCTGGCACTGGCTTCCCCCCCCCGCCCCCACCACCGCCGCCACTGCTGCGAGCCCTTTTGGGCTCACCGTGGCTTCGGTTTGCCTTTTAAACTTTATTTTTTTCTGGCTGTGAAAACCGGTTGTCAAGCCAGCTTCTGTGATCCCCTTTTTGATAGGTACAAGCTGCCCCTCCAAGGTGCCCCAGTGGTACCTTGCAGGGGCTGCCCATGGTTGCCAAATATTTTTTAAAAGTCCAGCAGGTACCCACCCTGGTCAGTGCCGCCCAGGGGTGCAGGTAAGTTAAATCCGCCTTTGGAACCCTTTGACAGATGACAGAAGAAGCCCATCTGTCAAAGTGTTCCAAAACCCAGAGTGATCCTTGCTTGTGAAAGGAGGGGCCTCATTCACCCCTTTTTCAGCAGGATCCTGGGTTTTTGTGGGGGGGGGGTCATGTGTCCCTAGTGTCCCCTCAGTTTTACAAGTGTCCTGAAGATGCTAGCTTCTTGGGAATATGCAAAACTAATCGGGATTCCCATGTAGGGGGTAATTGCTCTCTGATATCTGAGCTAAATTGTCAGATTGCAAACCTCCGTTTTTCGAGTGGGATTTAGAAGGGGTTAAATTTTTCTTTTAATTCATCTTCCTACTCTATCTACCTGTACCGTTTCCAGCCCCAAAAGAAATTGTTAACCACAGCAGGGTCAAAGGGCTAAAACTCTCCTCCCACAATACCAAGGTCCCAAGCTGGCTCAGACCCCCAGGCCAGCTATTCATTTTTTAAAAATCAGCCATGCAAGGATTAAAGATGTACATAACATCATGGCTAATTTGGCCCTTACGGTACACTTGGGCAGGACTCAAAGCAGCCCACAACAGCCTGCTTGCTGCACGGATGGGACAGGATAAGTATTCTGACATCTATACAGGTATAGGTGCAATTAAAGCTGACCCATTCCTATTTGGGGGAAGGGCAGAGCACCAGGTCAAGCTCTAGGGCAGGGGTAGGCAATGTGGTCATCTCCAGATGTTTCAGACTACAACTCCCATCAGGCCACCCAGCATGGCCAATGGTCAGGATGATGCGGGTTGTAGTCCAAAACATCTGGAAGGCACCAGATTGCCTATCCCTCCTCTAGGGTACCAAGAAACCTGTCATATCCTCAAGCTCCTTAGGGTCTGTTATTGAGCACCTCTTCTGATACGTTTACATCTCCAATACATACACACCATTGTTATTACAGCTACTACTGTAATGTTTGGTATAAGATTTTAATGCTTCGTCTTCTTGATAAAAGTGCATTCTTCCTCTGGAATATCTGTCATCTCTATCCATGAGTGAATGCTATTTATGTATTTATCTATCCATAGCCAGTGTGATGTAGTGGTAAGAACATTGGACTAGCACTGGGGAGACCCAGGTTCAAATCCCCCACTCAGCCATGAAGCTTACGTGGTGATCTCAGGCCAGTCACATACCACTCAGCCTAAACTACCTCACATGGTTGTTGTGAGGATAAAATGGGAGAGGGGGAAGAAACATGTATGCTGCCTTGAGCTCTTTAGAGGAAATGCAGGATATAAATAAAATACATGCTTATTTATTTATTTATTATATTTATGAATCGCCTATGAACCACCTTTCCATTAACAATATTCAAAGTGACTTATAAAATTATGCTATCTTTGTGGTGGGGTCACTGTTGGGAAAGGAAACCACAATGACAGTCATTGTGAATGGCTTGCCATGAACATAACTTAGGTTGCGGGGGAGACTTTAACCACACCAGTGCAGCCACTCAGAAATAGAGTTGTGCTGGTATGGTTAAATACCAACAAACCATGGTCAAAAACCAATTACCGGTATTCAGAAACTTCCTATACAGTTATTCACCCACACCGTTCCCTTTCCCTTTTTAATCATTACATAACCAGGACTTGATCTGCTACTCTCCAATACTGTAACTAAAACACAGAAAACTATCTGTTTTGTCTACCCTCAACAGAGCCCTTAGGGCTGTTTACACTTTAAAACATATAAAACCTTGTTAATGTTAATAAAACTTTTTAAAAATACATAAAACCCATAACAAACAATAACAGAGGTTACTGATCTATAGATTAGAGTAGCTCAAAGTGAGCCTCAAGTAGCATGAAGCTCCTGCTCATTTAATCTAAAAAGTGGTGTCAAAATTAATAGCTCCCTGAGGATCTCTTCTACATGGTTTCCTATTGACTTCACTGAGACTTTCACAAAGTATGTCCTAGGCACTTTTCTATTAGCTAGGCTAAATCTAAACCTCCATCAATAGACTTTCGGAGGGGGGGGGAGTCACATATGTGAACCCCAACTTGTTTAATTAGGCCAAAAAGAAATGTAAGTAGTTTCCACACTTCGAAAAATTCACCCCAGTTACGGAGAGGTTTTTACAACTATAAACTAACAGGGCTTGTACGGGCCTCTCTACACGAGGTATTTATTCTGTGTTCATGATTCCTCACTCACGGCAGTTTGCAGGTCCTTTATACTACGTTGTCATCCTCCATGGCCTCCCCATGTTTTGCAGTCATTTTCGCGGCTTTTTTTAGAATGAGGAAAGTAAGGTATTATTTCCTAATCTCGCAATAAGACGCATGAGGAGCTCATGTATTTTCGCAATTCTGCTATATCACAGCTATACCATAGCACCACCTTGTTGTTGTGTAATGGAATATATAGAAAGGCAGAGAAAGAAAATCCTTGGGAAAAACCCATGTGTAAAGGACCTGCTTTTAATCCTGCAAAGAAAATGGAAGCAGAAGCCTCAGTAAAGTGGCGGGTTAAAAGCCTCATGTAGATACGCCCAAAATGAGGCTTTTACTGAGGCTTCTGCTTCCCAATTCTTTGCGGGATTATGATCATCTCCTTTACACATTTTCCCCCCGGGGTTTTCTTTCTCTGCCTTTATGTTCCATTACACAGCCACTAGGTGGCGCTGTGGTATAACAGAATTGCACAAATACATGAGGGCTTCATGCTGCCATTCACAAATAATACCAGACTTTCCTTGATCTACAAAAAGCCGTGGAAATGGTTGCAAAGAACGGTAGAGGCGATAACGATGTCATGTAAAGCACCTGCAAACTACCACAAGTGAGGAATCACAAGCACACAATAAATGCCTCATTTAGAAAGGCTCACAGAGTTGCACCGTGAGTTTAACAAGGGTCATGGAAGATGCAACGTTTACTCTGCATCCATAGAAAGTTGCCATTCCATAGGTCAGGGTAGGCAACTTTTTTTCTGTCAAGGGTAATCTACTGAGGACCACATATTGGCAGTGGGTGAGGCAAAACCCCATGGTAGGCAAGGCCAGAGCCAAAAGTGGGTGGGTCACCGCTTTTCGCTTTCTGCCACCCCCTTCTCTCTCCCCGTCTTCCTTCTCAGGCAACAGCCTTTCTGGGAAGGGACAGATTGCTCTTGCCCGATTAAATGCAGGGGACTTTTGAAATTAAGCTGAGGGCCACATGAAATTAGGCCGAGGGCCACAGGTTGCCCACCCCTGCCACAGGAGGTACTGGGAGCCTTACATGCCCCTAGATTTCTCACTCATAGCCAATATGTCTGCCCAGGATCTGGTGTTTAGGGAACAGCACCAATTATATTTTTCCTGGTATCTGTTTCCAAAAAGAGTAATTCAAACCCATGAGGCACAAACTAACTAAACACAGCTGTGGATAGACTAAGGTTTTTGTTTTTATGTGCTCCAACCCCAGTGGTAACTGGTTGTGTAAATGTAGATCCAGTGCCATAGTATTCTCTGCCAAGGAATCATACATTTTGTACCCAGAAAAATGTTACTAAAAAGTATATTCATTCAAATTAAGACTAAATCATGTATGCACATTTTATGTCATCTATATACTAATGAGCTCACAGGTCCCTGTACAGACATGATGTAAGGGTACTTACAGGAGTTGCAAACAGTGCTGGCTGTTGGGTGGGGGTGGGGGTGGGGGGTGGGGGGCTTCAGCCATGGCACCCTCAGTGGGATCTTTAAACTGGACAGGTGAGACACACATATATAGACTGCATCTTATTTTCTCAGATTCTCTGTAAAATGGAGGGAAAGGGGTTGTACTGTTAGGGCAGTGGGTCCTCTGCTGATCTTGGGCCCCTGGTACATGCCACCCTTGCCAGTCCTGGTTTTAAAGGTAATATTGAGGTCTCTATGCAGGCTAGAGACTGTGTAAATTTCCCCAAAATCTTATTCTCACAAGAAATTATCCAGCCCCCATCCAAAGTAAACTTTAAAACAGCAAACATAGTGGTAGCAGGAAGTCTGGCTTACATAAGAATTACCTCTGTCCTCTTTTTGACTAGAGGTATTGTGGGGGAAGGCGGTGGCTGACTGGAGACAAGAGTGATATAGCATTACAGCTGAAGGTATATACTTACCTAAGGGCGCAATCCTATGTATGATTAGACAGAAAGAAGTCCTACAACTCCCAGCATTCCCCAGCCAGCCATGCTGGCTGGGGAATGCTGGGAGTTGTAGGACTTTTTTTCTGTCTAATCATACATAGGAATGCACCCTAAATGGCTTGGGATTGGGTATCTAAAGGACCACCTTCTCCCACAGGAGCCTGCATGAATGTTATGATCCATCAGAGGCTCTCTTCCAGTCTCCTGTGCCTTCTGAAGTGACTGTGAGGCAGGTAGTGGTGGTGACTACAGACAGAACCTTTTCAAGCTGTAGTGCTTTCCAAATATGCACTGCCCTTCCCAGGGAGGCTTGCCTGATGCAAAATGTACAGTATTTTTCCATGTATAAGACTATACTTTTTCCTAAAATCGTTAGACTAAAAATTGAGGGTCGTCTTATTCACGGAAGTAAGCAGAGGAGAGGACCGTGTGGTTGCGAAACTGCCCAGTGGGGGCGTCTTATACATGGGGGCGTCTTATAGACGGAAAAATACGGTAGGTCACATCCACATTTGCCTGGTAGTCAGTCCCATTGAACTCAATGGGACTTAATTCTGAGTAGACAGACACAGGATTGTGCTTTTCATATCTTTCTGGTGCCAGGCAGGTAAATACATTTCTATTTGAACTGGCTTCCAGCTTGGAACTGGCTTTGAGCAATCTTTTGTTATTTAATGTGATTATGTTTGATATGACTTCTTTAAAAAAACAAACAAAAAAACCCATTATCATTGTGAGCTGCCCTCAAACTGAAGGGCAGCATACAAATATTTTAAATACAAACTAACAAACACCTGCAACTAACCAAGTGTGCTAAATAAACTCTGAAGGGTCTGGCTGAATTGGTGCTTTGCGCTTGATATTTCCTGTTGCTGATTTGTTAGTGAAAGATTTTGCTAGGCAATTCCAAGAAGCTGCATTAGGATCCTGTTTGCATGCTAAACTCTTCATTCTCTCCAAGGTCCCCATTTCCATCTAGAGATCAGTTTGTGATAGTGTGTGTGTAGCTATTGAATCCAGAGAGTGCAGCTTGATAAAAGTCATAACTGCGGGCGGGATGGTGGTGGTGTTGTTCTAAGGCAAAAT
The DNA here is from genome assembly GCA_021292165.1 of Shinisaurus crocodilurus. Classification (NCBI taxonomy): domain Eukaryota; kingdom Metazoa; phylum Chordata; class Lepidosauria; order Squamata; family Shinisauridae; genus Shinisaurus; species Shinisaurus crocodilurus. The sequence goes on from CM037876.1 coordinate 271,928,359, forward strand.
GTTCTCCCCAATTCCTCTTAATTGCTTTCTTATGTAGCACACTGGAACAAAAATATTTGGTATCTAAACCTGACACTAAAGAGGTCCAGGCTTTGCTGAAACCCCCCTCCCCCGCAATTATTTCAGGCATTTTTTTGTATTACACAATGTTTACGTCTGACCAAGATTTTCCTCTCAGGAGGTAGTGTTTCACTCATTTGGAACAAATATGAAATTGGCTGTTTACACAGCCAATTAAACCACTTTGGATAACCACACACAGCCAGAGCCAATTAGTTTGTGGAGCAAAAATGGAGACTGTAAGAATCCGAAAAAGAGGAAGGATATAATTTTCCTTTAGAACATAAGAAAAGAATTCAAAGAATCCACAGTGGAAGTGATTGATGAAATACCCTTAAACACTCCACAAACACCAATGGCACCTGCAACTCAACAGATCAACAGGGACCCAGGAAGTTTAATAGCAGTTTCCTCATTTTCATCGGCTTTTTACAAGTTCAACATCATACTTCTCTGTCATTGCACATCCACACAACTAATTACCTTTTTATTGGAGAGGCTTGAATATAATCTTTTGCATCACAGAACTGCTCGTTATTCGGCAGCATACAGGCGTAACTGAAAGTTATGGATTTACTTGGATGTGGACTCACAAGAAAAACAATCTTTTAGCGGTAAATTTCAACACAACTGTATATAACAAAAATTAGAAATTATTGTACTAATAGTGCAATCCAATGCATACCTACTCAGAAGTAAGCCCCACTGAGTTCAATGGAGTTTATTCCCAAGTAAACAGGTATAGGATTTCAGCCTAAGGGGGGGGGGGACTTTTTTTTTTTAAGGAAGTGTCTTTAATAAGATGTTACAGATCAGAATTTACATGGCAACGCAGCGGTATTCCCCGAGCGTGAAATACTCCATTACAAAGTTTTATCTTTTACAGTCTAAAAAGCTTCCTTTTCTGGTCTTGTCCTTCAATACTCTTTATAAATTTTAAGTCTTCCAGTTCTTGAAAAGGAACTGTAGGCAGTTGTAGAGTACCAAGATTCTAGATTCCCTTAGGAACCTCAGTATTGAATATTCACACCATGAATCAATGTATTACCTCAAATCCCGATAAAAAAACTTTCTAATAATTTATATATATTGCAAATGTCTAATAATATTTTGAACATGGGCAGGGCACACCTATAGATGCTGACAGAACATGGGCAGGGCACACCTATAGATGCTGACAGAACATCTAACACCCTGTCGGAAGGGGGGGGGAGTGGTATTTGCTGCTATTCCTCCCGTTTTGTTGTTGTTTAAAGTAAATTCCCCCATATTGCAAATTAATTTAGACCAGCGCCAGGCCTGGTCTAAATTTTCAACCTGGCCAGGGGCATGGTGAAGGACTAGAATTTTAGACCCTGCCAATCCAGAGTCTCCCTCATACCACCCACAATCCTCCTCCTTTCCCCCCTCTCCAATGTCAGAGCTCTCACATCAGAAAGGTGAGGGGCATGGATCTTTCCAGGGGAGGCAGGGAGGGGGGGATCCGAGATAGTTTAGGGTTAAATAACACAGAATTTTAATCCATGGTTTGTTGTTGGGTTAAAACTCTGGGTTGTTTAACCTTAAACAACCCGGAGTGCCAGGCTCACATGTCACAACAACCCAGGAACTGGGTTCCTGGGTTGTTTTGGAAAGCTGATTCACAGCGGAAGTGGGCAGGAGGTAGTGCACTTGCTCACTTCCGCACAACTACACCAGTTCCTGGTTGTTTAACCCAGGAATGTCCATTATGTGCAAATCAGGTAGCAGTGTATTACAACAAAGAATCCTGTGGCTCCTTATAGACTGACAAATATATTCTGCCATCACATTTTAGAGGCCAAAACCCAGTTCATCCGATGCATGAAGCATTATCCTAAGTTGGCATGTGCATGTGTGTGCGTACATGTGTACACACACACACACACACACAGGACTGCAGTTTTTAATTGATTAATCGGTTAGATTAACTTTTAATTCACTAAAAAAAAAATTCCCCAATTAAATCGGGCAGCAGATTTGAAATGATAACATACACATATAGCTCTGCTGACTAATATTTTTTACCCAGTCAGCTGCCAGTATCCAAGCCAGGCTGAAGGGAAAATTAAAGCTGTGGAATGCAGGGAGGTAAGACAGGAGAGGTGTAGGTTTGACTCCACCCTGTCCGCAACAGGCTTCATTGTGATAAAAGTAGACACTGGAAACTGCCTTATGCTGAGAACCTTGATCCACGTAGCCCAGCACCGTCAAAACTGCTAGCAGCTCTTCAGGATTTCAGGCAGGATTCCTTCCTAGCCCTGCCTAGAGATGCTGGGGGTTGAACGTAGGCCCTTCACATGCAAAATGTGGTCTCTACCACTGAGCTACAAACCCTGTTTTATAACCAAACTGGCAAGTATGTGTTCAGCAAACGTATGTTTGGTCCTAACCAAACCTTTTCTTGATTTTCACACAGGTACCCTTCAGATGCAGTTACAGCCATAAAGAAACTTCTTTTCTGTGACCTGATCTAATGTGGCTGGGGCTGTATGTGAATGAGAGAGCCGACATGGGTCTTTTCCTATTTCTCTGTGGCTGAAGTGTGTGTGTGTGTGTGTGTGTACGATGAAAAACATATTGCACAGCCTAACACTTTTTGTGGCATTTCAAGCAAGTTCCAATTGCTTTCTTTACTCAGTAGTACTTGGATGCTGTTTCTAGTCTTCTTCCTAGTAATATCAATATTTGTAGAAAGAGTTATTGTATTTTTCTTGTGTGCATCTTCCCAACACTAATCCCCACCTCTTTGAGACTTACTATAAACTGATGGACAGAACTTGAGAAGCAAAATTCCCTCCCTCCCCCCCACTCCATTTTTCGTTCCTACCCACAACTGACATCCTCAATATTCTGCGGCTCAGCTGCTCCCAACATTCTCTAGGTCTCAAAAGCTCATGGGGGTTTGTGAGGCTGTTTGGGTTTTTTTTAAAAAAAACTTTTTCTTTTAATTTGCAAATGCTCTCTCTGGGCATGTGTACAAAAACACCATAATAAATGTGCTAGTCTTTAACATGCCACAAGACTCTTCCTCCAAAAAGTCAACTTTTTTTGTGTGTGTGTGGTTACAAATCATTGGGAAACCCCAGGGCAGAAAAACTTGGATGGGAGAGGGAAAAACCAAGTGCAACTTAACTGAACATTGTTAATAGTCTGCATACATTATGTTTTCACGTATATTGTATGGTTTTAAGCTTTATTTTGTGAACTGCAAGAGAGCTTCAGCTATTGGGCAGTATAAAAATGTAGCAAATAAATAAATCTCAGGATTGTTTTGGTCCCTGGGAGATTATGCAGGTTCAACCAAGCAGGCCTCCGCTGCAAAAGTGCAAAACTATATTTTCCCAGTTCACTCACATGGCCTGCTCATGCTGAGGCCTTCTGGGCTTGCCTCTTAAAGAAGCATTACACAACAGGTATTGCAACTTTTAAAACAATTGTAATATATCCTGTAGGCCAGGGGTAGGCAACATGGCACCCACGGGCACCAATGTGTTCCCAGATACTTTTCTTGATACCCCCACCCCCCCTTGTTGGAGGATATGGAAAGGAGTCAGTCGGTCCTATACTGCTTAGGACGAAGCAGAGTTTTCCCCCTTATGCACAGTCTGGTTATTGAAACTGGTTATCACCACGTGGGTTGTTAAACCCTGCTAAAAGGCTCTTAAAAGGAATGGATTGTCCATACAAAGTTTAAAACTAATAAAGACATGTATTAGTTTTACTTACATTCTGTTTATTCATATATGCAGGATGCCTATTGGCAGATTAGAGTCTTTTGGTGTTAAGAGTCCCCTCTATTGGAGATCACTGGCTGGAAGCTAGCTCAGACCATGTGTCCATCAGGTTGGAGAGGTAGAGAAAGAGGGGGGCGGCTGGCCACAGAGAGGCCGGAAGAAGGGAGGAGGGGTTACAAAACATGCACCCTGGGGATTGTTCAATTAACCCTTTCCTCCCACTGTAACTAACTAGTGGTTACATTACCTTGTTGATTTAAGCAGGCAATATTACAATTTCCGACACACCTAGGTGCCCTGCCCCTCCCACTTTTTCTTTTTCAAATTAACACATTTTCTTACTGGCAGTTGGGATCACTTTAAAACAAAGCGAGGGCCTCCAGCAGCTGCCATCTTCATTTACTATTAATGCCTCTGGGCTACACAGTGACTAGCTATACCTCCCATGACAGCCATTTTGTGGTAGTGCCCAGGACAGTTTCTCAGAACAGGCCTGTGGCCTACGCTGGCTCAGCTTGTCTGAGTGTGGAAAGCTAAGTAGGGTCAGGCCTGGTTATTACTTGGATGGGAGACCCCTCCTCTAGTTTCCTGCACTGAGCAGGGGGTTGGACTCGATAGCCTTGTAGGCTCCTTCCAACTCTATGATCTATGAAATCTAATTGCCAAATGTGCCCACAGGCCCCAAAAGGTTGCCTACCCCTGTTGTAGGTATTTTTCCTTGTCCAAAGGGCAATAGATCATGTGATGAGCTCATGACAGTAGATGAAAGTCTCTCTCTAAAGCAGTGTTCTCCAACCTTGGGTCCCCAGATGTTTTTGGCCTACAACTCCCAGCATGCCCCAGCCATACATGTAGCATACCCAGCTACAACATGCTGGTATTTTTGGGCCCACCCCTTTTGACTTTGTCCACACCCCCTTTGCCTTCAGCCCTGCCCACCACTGGATTGTGGCCCCTGAGAGCTTCTCTGAAATTGAATTTGGCCCTCGGGCTGAAAGAAGTTCCCTACCCCTGTTCAAAAGTGTAGCCATCAGTTGGTCTCCAGCATAAGGTGGCATTTACATAATTGCATAATTGTTCTATGGTGTCCAGAAGCTACTGTGTAGACTAATTAGTGGTAGGATGGAAGTTGTTGGTCTTAATGGAGTTTCTCAAGATTCTCCTTCCCACGGATCCCATAGGACATGGGTTATTCTTCCAGATAACAATAGGGTGACCACTTCCACATAATCAAAAACGAGGGTTCACCAAAAAGGGGGAAAAGAGGGGATGGATTTGGATAAAAATTGGATGGATTAATTTATATGTATAGATGCAAATTTAGAAAGAATTACTATAAATTGAAGTACAACACATCTTACTGTATTAGGGAAGACAGTGACGTGACCTGTGTGCTGCTTGCAGTCTGCTGTCCAGGTGCTGACTGCAGATGGGCAACTCCAAGGCCCCTCCCTGCTCTCCCTTCTTATGGTCCTCGATCTTTAAACCAGACATGGACTAGACAGCCCTTCAAATATAGGGTGCCTTCAAATAGAGGCCTGTCCTCTTTAAAACAGGACACATGGCCACCCTACAAATACCACCTCCTCCCATGTTCAGACCATATGCAATTATTCCTCAGGAACACATGTCTCTGGTAATTGAGAAGATATAAGAACTAACCACAACTAATTATCTTAAAATATACTGGGTTTGTTTTTTGCAATTTAATGTTGAATATATCCAAGAGCTGCCTTTGAGCCTTGCTATGAGCCCTCCTGCACATTATTGAAATGTCTTTCCTTCTGGCACCAAAACTTTAAAGAAGTCTGGGAGAAGTCAACTTATAGCAGGAGGCTCTATATGTTCTACTCAGATCCCTGAAGCTCCAGTATCTCATCCCATATTTATCAGTCCTGGAAAGGAAATCTGTCAAAAAAATAAGGAAGTGCAGTGTTTGTAGGGGATTATGATACAACTTGGACTTCAGCAAACTGCTCAGTGAGGGATCGGTGGATAAACACAGAATATCTCATTTGTTTGGACTCACAGAGAGAGCAAAGGTTGAACATTTCAAAGCCAATCATGCTATAAGTTCAAGACTTCATCCAAAAGAGATTAACTATGGAGAGATGGAGAAAAAGAAGCAAACTTCAGTAAATTAAACAAATTATCTGTGATGATAGTGTTATACAGCCCGGCTGTTTCATGCTTGGAACTTGGACAACTCTGACTGGCATCAGCAGAAATGTCTGTGGCAAGATCATCAGCTCTTAAGGAATCTTCAAAGAAATATCTAGTTCTGAAACTGATTAAAATAGCCAAACAATATGACTTCCAAGCCCCCATTCCCAGGATAATTTATTAATCAAGAGTCAAAAGAAGAAGGTAAATTTGAAGACATTGGTTGGTGTACTGCAAAGAGAAGAAATGCAAGGGGGCCGTGTTATATTTTTTGGCACTGCGGAAGGCAACTCTTGCTTGTTTTGATTTAAAAATGTTGCTTGTCCAGTTTGAAGAATGACCTGTGAATTCAGGAGCAGGAAGAGCACTGTCAGTTTTCATTTTGGCATTGCTAGGCACTTCTAAGATTTGGGGCCCAGGCCCAGAGAACACAAATCTGCATAAAAATTGCATATGGTAATTTATATCTATATATGCCAACTTAGAAATAATTACTAGGATTATATAAATTTAACAGAAGGCAAAGCCAGACAATTAATTGCTCATCCAAATCACCGCAACTAAAATAAATTCTTCAATTAATTTGCACTCCTACCCCAGATCATCCCAAATTAGTAGTTCCTCCTCGATTACAATTAATTTGCAATCTCTTACTGTCCCTTCTCCCCCTCACTCATTCTCTTTTTTTCCCTCATGGAAGAAAATTGCCTCCATTTCCTGAAATTAAGCTTGGAAGAAAAGCTCCCTTTAACACCAATGGATGTTTTTGTCTAAGTTTAGTTGCCACGCAGGTGGCAGATTTTTTGGAGGGGTTGTTCCAGAATGTGTGGAGGGCAGTTAAGCTAAGAAAGAAATCTTCCATTGGCATCAATGGACACTTAGGATTCTGGGAAATAAATTCAGGGCTGGGGCTCCATGGGCCCAGGCCTAGCAACACCCCTGTTTTCAATCATGAGAACAAGACCTCCTGGTACCCAGTTCACTCAGCAGCAATAAGCTGGGATAATTAATCTCTTTTTAACTTGAGGGAAGGAAACTCTGTAGGCAGAGCTTGTTCAAGTCTTTTTGAAATGAGAATTAGTTATAAATCATTAGCATCACCTCCTCATCTTTGCAAGACAGCATAAACTGTATAATATCAAATATTCTAGAACTATAGTACCCCAAGATTCATGCATACATGGCAGTTGGCTCCCAGATTTGGCTCCTGGCACCATGTTCCTTAGACTAATGAGCCCATTTTCTTCTTAAGAAAATGTTCAGAATCCACATATGCTCTTCTCTCTCTCTCTCTCTGGGCACATCCCCTAATACACTGCAGATGGGATGCATTCCTTGGACTTGGAAGCTGGCTGCTGCAAAGGAGCCTCTTGCCCAAGAGGGGACATTTCTCTGTATTTCTCTGTATTCAGGAGTTAGCTGATGAATTTATAGCTCATGGATCAAGGGCTGCGCTTGATCCCATCCAGTCACTAATGATGATGGCTACAGGATGTGCTATGGGCATATTTACCTTGAAGGATTTTTCTTGTCTCAATTCTAGTAAGGCTTTCATTGTTGAAAAGCTGCTTGTCTTTGGTTTTCCATACTTTGTTTGCTCTTCTACGTGACTCAAATTTTCTTTTTCTACTCTAAAATCCACAGTTGGGCAATACCATTTTCAGGACTAACCAAAATGTCATGAAATAGGGTGCAAGTGTTTGGGTTCTCCAGAATTCTTCATCAGGCTGCATCCACACATATGCCAGGAAAAGTGGGCTGTCCCAATGAAACATGGCTGCAGTTTGCTTGTCTGCCATCTTCTTGGGAGAAACATGCATGTAACTGTACCATAATGAAAGAACATGACTGGACAAATTTGTGCTGCAATTTCACAAAGCTGAGCAAGGAACCCACCCACACACCCCAGTCTGCTGTAGGCCAGTTGAAAAATAAGCTCACCTCAGTATGCGGATGACCTTTTCACCATAAGAAATAGACCAGGAGTCCCCAACCTTTTTGGATCTGTGGGCACATTTGGGAATTTGAGAAACTGCTGTGGGCACCACCACAGAATGCCTAATCAGTGGATTGCCAGTTTGGCACTTACCTATTACGTCTATGGATCTTAGGCTGCATCTTATTCAACAAAAACGTTTGTTTCATGTCTATTGGACATCGCAAAGTCTCTTTAATACGGGATTGTCTAATTCAGCTAATTGTTGGCGGTGCAATACAGCTAATGCTTCTTTTAAACATATGTTTTGGCAATGTCCAGTAGCTGCTTCTTTTTGCAGGGAGGTTATTACACAGATAAATTTTGTACTGGAACAGTCTTTAATACTCACTGATGTACACGCTCTTTTAAATTATTTACCTGCTTCATGGAGATTAATAAATGGAAGGGGAAATGGATTCTCTTCACCCTTTTGACAGCTAAAATACTGATGTTACAAAATTGGGAGGATAAACACTCACCTCCTATAATGCAATGGGTTGAGGACCTTACAACACTTTTGATATATGAACAGGTGGCATATAGACACCAACTTCAAATGGATACTTATTTGGATATTGGGACCGCTTTTGTTGAAGCTTATGTATAATTGCTAGAAAGTTCTATGCATTTCATACAAATCCATGTATGTATATTAAAAAATGGATTTTTAAAAAATTAAAAATTAATTTTTGGGTGCACCACTCCTTTACAGAGACTGTTGGAGATGCCTGCAGACAACATGGCACCCATGTTGCTTGTTGCATTGGGGACTCATGGAATAGACCAAGTCACAATATTTCTCACTACATATATAGATAGCTATAGTAGGAATTTGGCAGTAGCAGCACAATTTGAGTTTCTGAGCATTTTAAAACAAAGCAAGCATGGGAAAGATTCTTTGTGACATATTTGGAGAAAGATAAGTGGCTCCTGAGGAAGGAAAGTCCTTTCCAAAACACATTGGGCATAATAAAAATATCTTTTCAGGAACCTGAGAATATCTTTTCTTTTGGGCCAATTTGAGCTGCACCAACACAGGGTGAAAACAGACTCGACATTTTTCGAGCAGTAAATCTGATTTGGCAACACCCTCACTTGTTCAGTTCAAACATTCCCTTCCTCTTCAGGGTTAAGCTCTGGGGGTAGAAGGGTGGGACAGTCTTGCAAGGAGCTAACTATTCTTGGTGCCGACTGATTGGCTGGTATACATGATATCACCAAGCCCCACCCCCTCCGGAATTCCTGAAGCTGTTTTCTACTTTAAACAAGGTTTACTTCTAAATTAAGATCATGAAAGAACAGATGACTGTAGATGCAGCACTTAAAACACGGTTTTATTTTAAGGGAGCAACTCACCTGAAGCCTGGCAGGAGTAGTAAAACTGAAAGCTGAGCCAGCATTCAAACCACTGGCATATACACCTGTCATTTCAGTTGCAGAGAGCCAGTGTGGCGTAGTGGTGAGAGCGTTGGACTGGGACTCGGGAGATCCGGGTTCTAGTCCCCGCTCAGCCATGAAACTCACTGGGTGACTTTGGGCCAGTCACTGACTCTCAGCCTAACCTACCTCACAGGGTTGTTGTGAGGATAAAGTGGAGAGGAGGAGGAGAATTATGTAAGCCGCCTTGGGTTCCTTGCAGGAAAAAAGGCGGGGTATAAATGTAATAAATAAATAAATAAATAAATCTAAGCTAGTTGGACGCCAGGCACATCCTATGGCAAAAGGATCTGCTATCTCCCTTTTTACATTACATTTGTGTTCACCCACAGATTCTAGCAATGCCTCTACTGATCCCCAATTCCAGAAGTTGTCAGATTGCACATCAGGTATTCTGAAGGACATGAAAGCAATGGTCCTTCCTGATTGTTTGTCCCCAACTTCTGGTATTCAGAGATATACTGCCATTGTCTATGGAGCATCTATTTAACTATCATCACTATTAGCTATTGATAGAAAGACAGGGTGATCTGTGGTCCCGCTACACCAGTGGATGCAATGTGGCCAGAATCCTATACACTTCAAGCAGCAAAGGAAAGAGCATAATTATACCACTTCCAGCAAGAGGTAATGCCGGAATACTGACAAACACTCCCACATCTATGTAAGGGATCCCCAACCTTTTTGGACCTATGGGCATATTTGGGAATTTGAGAAACCGCTGTGGGAACCACCACAAAATAGCTCCCATGAAGGATGTGGCTTGTCACATAATGGCTGCCGTGGGGGCCTGGCTAATCAAAGGACAAGTATTTCACCCAATACTCAGTATTTCAAACTGAGTACAGGCAGAGGAAGAGTCTGAACACTAAAGAGCCAGTCTACATATTTGACCCCACAGAAGCACAACAAAATAGCCATTTAAGGTTGCAATCCTATGCATGCTTACATGGAATTCAGTGGGAATTACTTCTGAGTAGGCCTACATAGAATTGCTGTTTATCCTATCTACACACACACCTTTCCCCAGCCCCAAAGAAATGGAAAATGTCCCCAGCCCCAAAAGGAATAAAAAGTTTTCCCTACCGTGACCCCAGGCTCAGTCAATTTGTTCCCCACCATAGCTGCAACATGAAAGAACTGTTCTAATTAATCTGAGTGAGTTGTGCTTCTGGGGAGGTACCAGGAAGTAATTAAGGGCAACACCCACTACTTCTGGCCTGAGGAGAGAGTGGTTTACCTGCCTGAGAGAGCTTTGTTTAGAAGCCCTTGTCTAAATAAAACTTGGATGTTTGAAAAGCAGAGTCCACTTGTATCTGTGGGGTGCAGCCCACCATCTTTAAAACACTAGCAAGATAAAGGGGTGAGAGGGAGAGGCTAGAGCAAGAGCAAGAGCAAGGCTCAAGGTTAGGAGCAGGTGAGAAACAGTGAGATAAAGAGGTGGGAGGGGAGAGAAATAGCCAGGCAGGAAGCTGGGAATGGAAGGGAGAGAGAGAGAGACCAAAGGCGAAACATCTGTGTGGATGGAAGAAGATTGGGCGGGGCCAGCAACTCTTTCCTTCTCTTCCTGTCTGCTGAACAGTTGATCAGTGGCAGGTTCAGGGACAGGAAGGAGAACCTGGGGCGCTATCATTTTTCAAGTTTTTCTAATTAAAAATAATTCTTTGAAGGGGGCAGGGAGTGGAGAGTTTTGCTGTTGGAGGTCCCCACAGGTGCCACATTGGGGACCACTGATCTATGGTAACAACAATTCCCACCAATCATGGTATTAGCCATGCATAGAAGACGGAATAAAGCCTTGTAAGGCAGGGTATACATCTTTGAACACATAAAGTTCTCATTTTTCTGAGGTCTCTAGGCATGGGGACTGTTAATAGGGATGTAACCCAGTAATCCCCCCTACCCTGTGATATGAGAAAGTGTTCTCTGGCTGGGGGGTGGGGGTGGTCTATATTATTACACAGGTGTGTTGGGATTGCTGCAGAGTTAAGCTCAGTTCAAAGGCCTCCATGCATTCACTGAATGCAAGGAAGGGGCCTTCCAGCTCAACCCTGATTTGCTTGAGTTCACGAGAGGGTCTGAATACAGAACCTACAATGTGTATACATGTAGACTCCCCATTCAGACCTTGTGCTACATGTGTGTGTGCGCGGGGGCTGGAGCTGGCAGAGATTTGATATTAGGGGTGAGGCCAGCAGAGCTGGCCCCACTCCACACGTTCAGGTGAAAACGCAGAGGCTTTTCTGAACAGTGGTGTAGTGCAACCAAGGATCACAGGGATGCAGCATCAGCACTTCTTAATTAGCAGGGATACTGACTGACATCATCTGCCAACCCCCCACAGAGCTTAACTGCTGTATTCACAGTAATTTTATTATTTGCTTGCTTGTTTGTTATATTTATATCCCGACTTTCCTCCAAGGAGTCCAAGATCCTCTTTCTTTCCATTTTCTCCTCACAACCACGCTGTGAGGTAGGTTAGGCTGACCCAAAGTCACCCAGTGAGCTTCATGGCAGAGTGAGGACTAGAACCCAGGTCTCCCCAGTCATACTCCAACACCACTATGAATTTCCCCAGCAACAATATATTATTCCTGTGGTACTGCAAAGTATCCTGGGGTGGCTTGGTCTTGAATTGGCAGTTAAGACCCAATGGCCAGGTTCACATGAGCAGTGGGGAAAAGAAGCCACAGTGGCTTCTTTTCCCCGCTCTGCGCGTGCTGGTCACACACTGCGCGATTTGCATAATTACCTGTGCAACATGCAGCTGCCCAGATCATCTGAACCCAGCCCGGTACACGGCGGGGTAGCTTCAAAACCACCCCAGAACCTTACAACAAGCCATGGGTTCTGGGGTGGTTTTGAAGCCACCCCCGCTGCGTACCTGGCTGGGCCCAGACAACATGGGAAGCCGTGCACTGCAAGGGTAATTAGGCAAATCGTGCGGTGTGCAACCAGCACACGCAGGGCAGGGAAAAGAAAAACCACGATGGCTTCTTTTCCCCACTGATTGTGCGAACCCGGTCATTAGCTTTACAAAAGACTTGCTCTTGATGGAGATGAAAACTGCTAAAACTGGTTTGTTTTTATGGATCAACACAGCTGCCTGAATTTTTGGACTCTCCTTGGAGCCTGTCCCGATGAGTGCCTGCACTTCAAAATTTACCACTACACCACTGTTTCTGAACTTTTGTCAGAATTCTATCCTATGATGTGGCTGTAACGGTGGAACCTGGAGCAGTTGTTTGGGGCTCTCCGTTAAGTTGAATGGGAGTGTTTTAAGTTAACTACGGTACCTCTTTTATCAGTGGGACCAAGGTCTAAGCAAGCAGAGGATTCTGATTAAGTCCTGCTTCTCCTCCTGCTACACCCCCACTGCCACCCATTTTTTACTCTTGTGCCAATACAGCGACACCAGTATCACAGTAATGTAAGCATAACATTACGCTGGTATGACCTGATACAGATCTTTGGGATCTGCCAGCACAAAGGGACTTAGTCAGCATCCTATCCTCATCCAGCAAGGATAAATTATGGATAGGACTGCAGTGCATAGTTGGTTTTGTGAATTCGTCAAATATTTTTAAGCCATCTAGGTGAGTGACCAGGGAATCCCTAAGTTAATTATGCATTGTGTGAACAAGTATTTGATTTGTTCAAGTGTGGCATAGTGGTTAGAGTGTCGGACTGGGACTCAGGAGATCCGGGTTCTAGTCCCCATTCAGCCATGAAGCTCACTGGGTGACTTTGGGCTAGTCACTGACTCTCAGCCTAACCTACCTCACAGGGTTGTTGTGAGGATCAAATGGAGAGGAGGAGGATTATGTAAGCCACCTTGAGTTCCTTGCAGGGAAAAAAGGCAGGATATAAATGTGATAAAATAAATAAAATGTTGTTTTCCCTGTCCTGAATCTACTGCCGATCAATTTTATTAGGTGAATCCTGGTATTATGAAAAAAAGTGAATACCGGTATATTATGTCTATCAATCAGCTCTATACCATTCATAATTTTATAAACCTCTCTCATGTCCCTCCTCATAGTCTTCTTTTTTTTTTTTTTATAACCAAAATGCCTCAAACACATCAGCCTTTCTTGTAGGAAGAATGCTGCTGGAATCACTTGAAAAAGTGGCTTTTTTCCTATACCTTTTCCAGCCTGCTACAATATCCTTTTAGAGATGGAGTGACCAGACCTGTACATGGTATTCCACATTATTCCAAAATGTGACTGCTGCACTGCACCACAGACTCTGGAAAATCCTGCACACAGCAATGGAGCAAACTACAAAATAAGGAAAGATAAAGAACAATAGACACCCTGGAAGTTGTTATCTTCTAAGACAGCAAGGACATCTCTTGGAGATGCCTCCATCCATCGGGCTTTGTCATCAAAAACATGTCTTGAAGCATTTGCAGTTATTTGAATCCCTCCTGCTGAAATCAAAAGACATTTGCACACAGGAGCCTCAAGACAGCATTCAAGGGACGTTTCCAGTGACACTCACTGGCCCTCAGGTCACCTCCACCAGCTCTGTGAGATCCATCACAAATCCTCAGAGGCAAACCCAGCCTTGGAAATAGCCCAGCCAGAAAACCAGACGTGTGTCAGTGATGGTCTGCTGTCAAAACAAGGAGTGTGGAAAGCTGTCCAGCAACTCCCAGTTTACAAGTTGGTGTTTGTTTACTTTAATATTCCTTCTGCTTTCACTTAAGCAGGACACCTCTGAGACACAGGGAGGGACAGAGGCAAAGGCCAGCCCTGTGGGTGTCTCTTGGCCCGACGCTTTGGGAGTGGTGTTCTCTAAACATATACATTCATATTAACAATGTGGCCTGGACCACACACTGTGGAGGCTGGCACACAACTCTATATGTAAACATGTGAATACAAATGAGAGAGAAACCTGGGGAGCGCTTAAAAAGTGGAAACCCTTTTTGCAGCGATATTTTTGATTGAGATGTTGCAAGTTGTACAGCGATAGGGCTGGAGAGAGCGTACTGTGGTTTTGAGCAGCAGTTTCAAGCCATTCTTTGCTCAATAATCACACTGATCATGTGCCCTCTTAGTAATACCATGAATGTGCCATGTTACAAATTTGCAAATATATACAAAGACATTTTTGTGGTTGTCCCACAACTCCACATAGGGATTCACCAAAGCATAGGCGCCAGCAAGCATTTTTCTGAAGTGATTCTCACTTTGCATTTTGTATTGAGATATCCAAGTATGAAATACACGTGTGCCTCATCAGTTGCGACAAATGTGAAGGGTACATGCATGTAAAATTCTGCATGTGTCCCTTTATATTTGGCACCAAGAACTCAACCATTTCCTGTTCATCCTTTTCAAGAAGTTCCAGCTTTACATACCGTACATCCACCCTTCAGATTCAATAAACAGTGTGTATATTTTTTAAATTCAGGTATCTGTACCCAAGGACAAAATAGAAAGTGAGGATCAACCTTTAGAGACCTTCTTGAGCTTATTTGATGTTTGGCATTTCTACTACTTGGGCTGGGATTTTAACACTTTGTATTTTTAAAAATCTATTTTCTATTTGGCGAATTTATGCAATTTTCAATGTAATGTTATATGCTCAGAACATCTTGAATTAGGCACGCTAAAAATTTAAATAAAGAAAAAAATAATTTGGTGTTCCTGCACTATTTGCAGTAATTAGAAGCAAAAAGCCACAGGAAAAAATGCATCAGTTATATCCCAGCACCTTTTTTCAGATTATTAAAAACAAACAAACCCACAAATAACAGAGGGATAAAGTGAGCTCCCTGATTGCTTTGCCTCAGGCTACAGTTCTCATAATACTGGCATAAAGGCTTCTCTCAAGAATGTCCTTGTCACTCCCAAATTTAAGCAGGGATGGGCAACATATGGCTGTCCAGATGTTGTTAGACTGCAGCCAGTGGTGCATCTAAGTAACTTTAGACCCTGGACCTAATGGTCTTATGAGGGCCCTGTTTAGATGGCTACGTGTATCACTTCAGTGGTGAAGCACACAACCAACATTTCTCTTCCCTACCCCCGTTCCATGCTTTCAACTGCTTCTACATTCCTGATGCTAGAATAACAACACTGTTTGCCAACGCTGATAAAAACAATACTTTGAGCATGTGCAGTTTTCTATTTTAACTCCCTTCTAACCCAGATTCCGCCTAAACATCAGGAAAAATTTCCTGACTGTTAGAGCAATAAGACAATGCAACCAACTAGCTAGGGAGGCGGTGGGCTCTCCCACTCTGGAGGCATTCAAGGCGCAGCTGGACAGACATCTGTCAGGGATGCTTTGACTTGGATTCCTGCATTGCACAGGGGGCTGGACTCGATGGCCTTATAGGCCCCTTCCACCTCTACTTTTCTATGATTCTATGAATCATAGCACCAACATTACTACAGCAATAAAATGGAATTTGTTTCTGATGTCCTCATCACTTGCAGCTTTCTGGGTGGCCATGATTTGGGGGGCCGCTGGACTCTGTCCCCAAGGTTCAGCCCCAGCTGCACTACTGACTGCAACTCTCATCATCCCTCACTATTGGTTATGCTGGATAAGGCTGATGGGAGTTGCAGTCCAATAATATCTGGAGAGCTACAAGTTTCATAGATTTCATAGATTTCATAGATCATAGAGTTGGAAGGAGCCTACAAGGCTATCGAGTCCAACCCCCTGCTCAATGCAGGAAACTAGAGGAGGGGTCTCCCATCCAAGTAATAACCAGGCTTGACCCTGCTTAGCTTTCCACACTCAGACAAGCTGAGCCAGCATAAGCCACAGGCCTGTATGCCTTGGTGCACCATATGGATGGCCACAGCCACAGCCCATGCCTTGGTGCACCATATGGATGGCCAACTTGCAAGCATAGGCACTGCAAGTGGCAAAAGCAGCAGTGGGTTATAACACCCCTAGATAACAGGACCTGGTCCAGCAGACCTTGGAGATGGGATAGGGGCGGACCTGTCTTCAGGGGAGGCTGGTGACTCCTATGTCAGTGGGGCTCCTTATCCATTGCAGGCTTTATTCTGAGCTTTATAGGAGCTATCCATGGTGGTGAACCTATTGGGGTGGGGTGGAGTTCAGCACCATGGATAGCTCCTATAAAGCTCAGAATAAAACCTGCAGTGGCTAAGGAGCCCCACTGACATAGGCGTCACCAGCCTCCCCTGCCTGTGTTCCTGCCTGCCACTCCTATGCTGTGCTGCTGCCTGTTCCCCAACTCTGCAGACTAGACTCTGGAGAGCAAAAGTGGGCCCGCAGCATTCGGGGAGCTGTAGGATGCCGAGGCTGAGGGTTGCATGAAATTAGTCTGGGGGCCAAATGGGTCTTTTGGGGCACTGGTTCCCATGCCAGGATGAGAGGGGAAACTGCATCAAGATCCAATAACTGGGTAGGTCTGCATATGTACATATGAAATGACTTTAGTTTGAATAGAAGCAATGCTAACAGCCAGGTGACTGGGATCTCTCCTGAAACTGGCGAGTCCTGCACAGTAGGAATGGTGCCAGAACTAGAAGTAGCAGTCAAACGCACAGCTTGACAACAAGGAATACAGAATGTTCCTTTTCCAGCTCCCCAGTAACAGCCTGGACCTCTGCAGTCTTTAAGTGGAGGAACTGCAACACTTCCCCAGCTAGCAGACTCAACAGAGATAAAGGCTGCACAGAAGAAGGAACCGTGGAGACAGTGATGACAGCCCAGAGGGTGGTGAGGAAATTAGAATGACAAATGCAGGAGTGCCTATTAATTCACATCAGAAACACTGTGCTCTAAATACAAATGCCACTAGGTTAATCCTCAGATAGTCCTTCCTGTAACTAAATAACTTAGAATGACAGTTCTGTAGTGACTGAGAAAGTTCAGTATATGGATGGCTCAGCATAACAAGGGCTGAGCCATCAGAAGGGGGAGAGTATACCACAAGGCTGCTCTTATGAGTTGCACAAATAGCTCAAACCAACAGAGACATTCTATAGGTCACATTGAGGGTTCTACTGCAACCACCGAAATTTCCCTTTACAGAAAACAACTGTCCCACAAGACCTAGTAAATTTGCAGGGCACAGACCAGTGAAAGTTTGTTGCAACTAATCTCAGTGATAAGTTGCAACAATCTTTCAGGGCTCGGCATGGTGGCGGGTGGCGCAGATCACTGAAAGCGCTTCAGAGATCGCTGATCTCTCCCATCCCCGCCACTGCTGCCAGCCAAAAAAAGCTGGTGGTACCAGAGGGTAAAGGAGATTGCTGCAGCTGGCTCCTGAGCTGGCTTCAGCGATCCCTGTTCCCCTGCTCCCTGTTGCCGCTGTGAGCTCCCTTGGGCTTGCAGCAGCAACGGGGAGGGAGAGAAGTCTTGGTGCTCCCACGGGGTCCCCTGGGATACCCACGGGAGGACCGGGAGGGGAGGGACAGGGCACCCTACCTATGATGCACCTGATCGCCTGTCAGCTGCATTTTGGGTAGGGTGGCTTATAAGCCACACTGTGTAGCTTGCTCCGCAGTGTGGCTTATTGTGTCATCCGAACCCTCCCACTGTTGCTGTTACATTTCGCTAAGGGCTTCTTTTACCTCAGGCCAAATTCCCTAAACCTCCACCCCCAGCCAAATACCCTTACAACCAAGTCCAGCTTCTGGGTACAGTCTTCCTCTGACACCAAAGCTCCTCCTGTTGTATTTTTGACTGCTTGGACAGTTTATCTGGATTTTTACTCCCTGTTTGTATAAACTTCCCCTGGGGAGATCTCAGGGCAGTCTCTTGGCATAACACAGCCACCTGCTCCCTACTCTTAATCTTCACCAGCTACTTATGGTTATCCCCCAGATAAAGAATACCTTAATATTCAAGCCTTAGCTATTCACTTTCTCCTCTGCTTTCTCCCAGTCCTTTTAAAGACACCACACACCAACCAGCAGATCTTGACCCTCTCTCTCACTACCCTGTGACTGTGACAAACCCCTATTTCTGATATAGATCCACGGTGCCCCCTGTGGATCTACAGTATCCAGTCAGTTGGCACCCTGCTGGGCAACCTGAATAGTTTTATCTAGCCTGTCCCTTATATCACTTCTTTGTCCTCCAAAATGTGAACAAAGCCTTATTCCCTTTTCTTGAATAGGCTGGCTGGTTCCAGCCAACTTGGGTTTTTGAGTTGGAAGCTACTGTCCTTAAGAAGATGGGTCCAGCCACTATGTAATTTTCTGATTTGCTGGCTAGACTGCTGACATCAGAAATGGAGACTATCGCAGTATTGGATAGACCAACCATCAGTCTCTGCTAAGGGCCTGGGTTTTACTGAGCAGAGATCCCCATTAAAAAAAAAAAAAAAAGTCCCTCAATCCTTCTAGAGCTTTCCTATATATCATCTAACTGAAAGCTAGATACTCTCTATCAGACCATCCTCTTTGCAATAAACTCGGCATATGCTCTAAAACCCAAGACTGTACTCAAGTAAGGTGACTAGATAAGACTGACTTGTTGATTTTATTTGAAAGTGTGTGTGTGTGTGTGTGTGTGTGTGTGATTGTTGCCTTCCCTGCCCCCCCCATTTCTCTTTGCCCCCCCCCACTCCTTTCTATAGTGGTTTTAAAAGGGATTTCTCACTGAACTCTTCTGTTCTTGAAAGACTGCATGTTTACAAAGCTACCACTCGTGTTTTAAGATTTTTAGAAGGGTTTTGGAAAGTTCTCTGTTTCTGGGCCTTGGAATAGAAAGCCCCAAAGCCTTTTCTTTTCTTCTTCGTCTCCAAGCATTACTTACTCCACTCAAGATGGAAAGGTCGGTGCGTCATATAAGAGGTTTAAGAGGTAGGTAACTAAAAAGCAATTAAACATCGAACTGGGAAGCTGGCCAACGATTCTTGGAGGTGGGTTCACAAGGTTCTGACTTTGAAGAAGCCGAGTGCCCGAAAAGCCGTAACATGACCTTACAGGACATCTTCTATTGGTACCGTGCCTATGGGGAAGGTGGATCTAGATGCCTCCACATAGGACCATCGCTAAGTCTACACAATCTTCTTTAGAATTTCCTCCTTTTATCCCGGAAGACAATCTTACTCGGTCACGAGTGATCGCCTGATGATGATGGTCAAGAGGTTCATCCTGACTGGTGGCAGCCTATCAGAGATTCTTTTCCTGGGGAACCCATGTAAAGAAGGGGTCCACCAGGAGGAAAGTTATCCCCCTGTCCCAGTCTCGTAACAACCAAAGACTAAGTCTCTCCGCACTGTCAACTGTCATACCTTAACTGTCATTTCCCAGCCACTCTTTTCCACCTAGCTAGAATCCCCAGCCAATCAGCATTGCATTTACCTGATCCAGGCCCCATCTAACAGCCCTCTAGGTTCATCCAGAAACCAACTGGCAAAAAGAATGGGCAATAATGGATTAAACAAAAATGAAAGGTTCCTGCCATTTGCTTGCTATGCTTTGACCTCCATGGCAATTATGGACTGTAGTAAACAGGTTATAGATTGGCCAGAGAACACCGCAGTATGCAGCTAGTGTGTGCTAAAGCTGCACTGTCGTTGCCTGCCCAAGGTGTGGCCATGAAAGTGTCACCACTGGAGCTAGCCAGTAGTTTTTGAGGGGCGGGGAAAATACGGCGTGACGTGTCCCTCCCAAACTGGTGGGGAAGAGAGGTGTCTGCCATTGACTTCATTTGACTTCTTCCCCGGAAGCGTCTTATTTTTTATTTTATTTTTCGGTAACCGTTCCTGCACACCTCTGCTCCTCTGAGCAGGCTGGTTCAGGAAATCATGTTTGGGTGCTTTAAAAACAAAACAAAAGAAAAAAAAACAATTTTGCTCCTGCACACATGTGCACCTCCGCATACATGGTGGACCAGGAAAAAAACCACCCTCTTGTGAAATGGTCGTTTCCCCTGCATGTGAAAGACAATAGCCCTAGTACTGTATTATTTATTTATTTTTTAATAAGTTTTATTGAGTTTTTCCAATCATACAACTAATAACAAATAAAACAGAAATGTAACATAAACATTGTGCACCCCCCACCTCTTGGGACCAAGTTATATTTCTTCCCCCAATATATATATATATATATATATATATACGTATAAGATATTATTCTATATTCCAAAAATGCAACAAATCTTGACAAGGTTCTTTCCCCTTCCCCTTCCCCAACACATAATCCAGAAATTTACCCCAAATGTTCACAAAAGTGTTTTTCTCCAATTGTCCTTTTTGGCACTTGCCCTAGTACAGTGTTCTCCAACCTTGGGTCCCCAGATGTTTTTGGCCTACAACTCCCAGCATGCCCCAGCCAGCTATGCTGGCTGGGGCATGCTGGGAGTTGTAGGCCAAAAACATCTGGGGACCCAAGGTTGGAGAACACTGCCCTAGTATAACAGCCATGGAGTTTGAGAGGGGACAGGAACAGGAGGCCTTCCCCCCTTGTTTTAATAGCTGCATTCACCCCCTTGCCAAAAGAATGGGGAGCTGCAAATTAGCCAAACGGCATGTCTGCTCAGAAGTAAATCACATTTTTTCCAATGCCCTTACTCCCAAGTGGATCACATTGATTCAACAGGAGCCTTGTGCTCCGAAAACTCAGAATGGGAGGAACGCTGCTTTGGAAAATTGCATTTGGGGGGAGGGGCATGGCGCGATCCTGCTGGATTCATCCTGATCCTGTGGGATGGTGGCGGCGGCAGCAGCAGCAACACCCACCTTCTCCTTTTTAGTGAGGGGCCGGAAGAGCTTTTTTCCTTCCTTTCTTTAAAGATCATGCCTGTGCTCGTTTGCACCTGCCCAGAGACAGTGAAGCAATTTTTTCCCCCAAAAGCCCTTTTCAAGGGAACGTCCAGTTCTACAGCTTAACAGAGTTGGGGGGGGGGGGCAAACCAGGATGACTGCAGTACATTTAATGAGAGTGTGCCCTGTGAGTAGTGACTGTGGAACGTAAATATAGCAGTACCGTTCTACTAACTTGATGATTTCATAGATCATAGAGTTGGAAGGAGCCTACAAGGCTATCGAGTCCAACCTCCTGCTGAATGCAGGAAACTAGAGGAGGGGTCTCCCATCCAAGTAATAACCAGGCTTGACCCTGCTTAGCTTTCCACGCTCAGACAAGCTGAGCCAGCGTAAGCCACAGATATACAGTGTAATGTAGATCCACCCCTAGTCTCTGCTGGGACAGGAAGCTGGGACTTCTTATTTATTTATTTATTTATTTATTTTATTATATTTATACCCCACCTTTTTTCCTTCAAGGAACCCAAGGCAGCTTACATAATAATCTTCCTCCTCTCCATTTTATCCTCACAACAACCCTGTGAGGTAGGTTAATTACCATATACCCAAAATATTCATCCTTCTGGGTTGAACTGAGGGATGGAGAAATGAAGACAGGAATGAAACCAAACTCTCAACAGAACAATCCTGTTGTCTGTCCACAGGAATTTAAACAAACTTTAAGATATGCTGAAACCAGAATGCAAGAAAAGGAGATATACAGCAGTGAAGTTGGAGGTAGATATTATAGTGAGGTGTTTGCTATTGCTACACATACTGAAATAGAAAACACAGCTCTTGGGATGCATTACTGTAAAGTTTTAGAACTGGCAAAAGAATTCCAGACTTAATACTCTAATAAAATGACTTAATAGCAATTTAATAACAAGAATAAGAGCTGGGTATTCTAACTCTACCTTCTCTCTCCCAGTCCCTGAATGGTGCTTGAACTCTTTCACAGAAACAATCCTATGCTTGTTTACTTGGAAGTAAGTCTCACTGTGTTCAGTGAGGCGTACTCCCTTGTAAGTGTCTTTAGGATTGCAGCCTCTATGTGGATTCCCGCCAGGAAAGATCTACTCTTGGGTTTTTCAGTTGGTTTTTCAATCTAGTTTTTATTACTTTAGTGCACAAAGACCTGCATAAGGAGTGTTTATATTTAGTGGATTCAAATTGTAATAGCTATTTAGAGGGTTTGCACACTTTTAAGAGCACAAGAAAGCTGTAAGGGATCGATCTCCGTACTTGTTACAAGACCTAAGTATTACATAGCGACAACCTTCCTCAAAGGAGTTATTAGGGTGCATTTTAGTGTCATTAACTAGCCCTTGGTTCCATGGGTACTAAGATTAAACAGTACACATGCTTTAAATCAAAGCTAAGGGGAACCCAGAATTATCTCTCTGTTCCCAGGTCTGTAATTCAAAATCAAAGCACTTACCTGAAATTGCTCTTGAAGATTACTTGAGTCTTTTTCAGAGGAATTTCTATTTTTGCAGAGTAGAATCTATCAACATTAAGGAACAATGTTTGGATCTTAACCCAGGAACACCATCAGCTTTAGCATTGGCTTCCTGATAATTTGGAACTCTGTGTCTCTGGCCAATCTATAACCTGTATACTAGAGTCCATAATTGCCATGGAGGTCAAAGCATAGCAGGAAAATGGCAGGAACCTTTCATTTTTGTTTAATCCATTATTGCCCATTCTTTTTGCCAGTTGGCTTCTGGATGAACCTAGAAGGCTGAGTTATCAAAAATATTTGACTTTAATTGGTGGGGGGAAACAGAATCTACTCCAAAAACCACTCCTCAGTTCAATGTTTTTCTCTACTGCCACTTTTTTTGTGGTAGCAGTACTCCTCCTAGCAGCTGCTGGGGGTTGCCATTTTTTCTTCAGACATCCACACAGAATGATGTTACATCATCACTCCGGGCTTTTCTACACAAGGCATTTATTGTACGCTTGCCATTCCCTACTCTTGGTTGTTTACAGGTTCTTTAGACAATGACATGACCCTCCAGTTTTGCTTCTGTGTCTAACCAGCACTTTCAGCCAGTTTTTTGTTTGTTTGTTTGTTTGCTTGTTTTTTAGAGCAGGGAAAATGCAACATTTAATTGTTAAAGTGAAAGAAGGTATGATTTCCTCTTGTGTATTTGCACTATTTTGCTATACCACAGTGCCACCTAGAGGCTATGTAGTGGAAAAGCAGGAAAGGAAACACTCTTTAGCTAGTGTTTGGATTTCAATTCTGCAACGAAACTGAAAGCAGATAAGCCAAAAAAATTCTGTGTGTTGTTCTGGGGACTTCTGAGGGAGAAATGGTGGCCAACAGCCACCAAGAGGAGCACCGCTGCTGCCAGTAAGTTTGGTTGGCTTTCACCTCACCCGCCCTCAATGTCACTAAAATGGCCAAGTCATCTTCATTGCCTGCAGACAGGACAGTGAAATGCGGCAGGGGATTTCAACACAACATTATTTTATAATGATTGGGACCGCTAAGGTTTAGTCAGCGTGCTGTGACTGATTTTCATCTTAAAGGGGCAAAACTCCATTTTGGTAGCCCGCCAAAGCATTCAGTCAACAAAACCTATTTATTTATTATATTTATGAATCGCCCATCTGGCCAGACATCCGGCCACTCTGAGCGATGTACAACCCAATAAAATACAAGAGGGACACACACACACACACAGTATAAAACACAATTAAAAATCCTAACCCACCCCATATTCCTGCCTGAAAAGCCACGTTTTTAATGCACGGTGGAAGCTAATCAAAGAAGGGGCATGGCGGACTGGGGAGAGAGTTCCATAAATTGGGGGCTGCCACAGAAAAGGCCCTCCTAGTCCCCACCAGCCTGGCTGCTCTGGCTGATGGGACAGGGAGAAGGCTATCCGCGGCAGATCTTGTTGAGCGGCCTACTTGATGTTGCTGGAGGCGCTCGAGATAAACTGGAACGAAGCTGTACAGGGTTTTAAAGGTCAACGCCAGCACCTTGAATTCGGCTCGGCAAACAACTGGTAGCCAGTGCAACTCTTTCAGCACTGGAGTGATGTGATCACGCCAGCGGCAGCCTTTAACCAGGCGAGCTGCTGCATTCTGTACCAGCTGTAGCTTCCAAACCATCTTCCAGGGTAACCCCACGTTGAGCGCATTACAGTAGTCTAGGCGAGAGGAGACCAAGGCATGAACCACTGATGGGAGCAGATGATTAGGAAGGTAGGGGCGCAGCTGCAGTATCAGATGGAGCTGATACAGCGCCGCCCGGCTCACAGCTGACACCTGAGCCTCCATGGACAGCTGAGAGTCTAGAATGACTCCCAAGCTGGTCCTTCAGGGGTAGATGTACCCCATTCAGCACCAGGCCAACATCCCCTAACCTTCCCTTGTCTCCCACCAGAAGTACCTCGGTCTTGTCGGGGTTCAGCTTCAGCATGTTCCTTCCCATCCAGCCACCCACTGCCTCCAGGCACTTGGACAGGGTTTCAACAGCCAACCTTGGTGAGGACTTGAAGGAGAGGTAGAGCTGTGTGTCATCTGCATATTGATGACAGCGCACCCCAAACCTCCTGATAGCTCCCAGCGGCTTCAGGTAGATGTTAAATAACATCGGGGAGAGGATGGAACCCTGCAGCACCCCACAAGTGAGCGGCCGAGGGTCCGAAGCCTCCTTCCCAAGAACTACCCTCTGATACCTTCCAGAGAGGAAGGACCGGAACCACTGCAATACAGTGCCTCCCACGCCCAACCCCTCCAGGCGGTCCAGGATGATACCATGGTCAACGGTATCAAAAGCCGCTGAGAGATCGAGGAGGACTAGAAAAGAGCATTCGCCCCTATCCAAAGCCCTCCTCATATCATCCACCAAGGTGACCAAGGCCATTTCTGTCCCATGTCCAGGCCTGAAGCCTGACTGGCATGGATCTAAATAATCGGCTTCGTCCAAATGTGCCTTCAACTGAGCCCCCACCACTCGCTCAATCAGCTTGCCCAGAAATGGCAAATTGGAGACTGGGCGAAAGTTCAAATCTTGGGATCTAAGGAGGGCTTCTTTAGAAGCGGTCTTATTACTGCCTCCTTACGGACTGATGGCATCACTCCCTCCTCGAGGGAGGCATTCACTACCGCCCTGATCTCCCCACCCAGTTTTTCCCTGCAGCTCATAACAAGCCAGGACGGGCAAGGATCAAGCAAGCAGGTGGTCAGCTTAACAGAAGAAAGCACCTTGTCCCCTTCACCAGAAGGAAGAAGCTGGAACTGATTCCACAAAACCGGACTGCCACTGGCCTCCTCCCGTTCACCCACTGTGTCCACGACGCACGGAATCCCGTACCTAGCTCTATACCTAGCTCTATACCCTTTCCATGCTGCCTAGTTAATGGCTCCTAAATGTCCTGATATGCTCCAGTCTAATGGAATTGCCAGGTTCTTAGCCAGACTAGCACAGACAGAGATGAAAATTAGATATTCTTTCTGCAACTGTTGAATTAGCATGGACAAATAACTGTAGCACAGTTTATCTGCTTTGATGGCCTTTTCACAGATTCTGCCTCTTTGTAGTCTGAGACTTGTGAGAATTTATTGTTCCATGTCATCCTTTCTCCAAACCTTGTGCAAGTCTGACTAATTTAAAAAAAAGAAAAGAAAATATTTGTACACATTTGGGGTGCAAAATAGTAATAATAAAAAGGTGGTGAACCAGTGACAGCCCCTCCAACATGTTGTTTGGGCACGTTGGAGGGGCTGTCGCTGGCTGCCAACTCAGAGATTGCAAAAAGTGATCTCCAGGGGGAAAGGGGGGGGAGCCTTGACAAGCAAAAATGGGCTTGCAGTCAGCAAGAGAAGAGACAAGATGGGTCCTGCCGTGGAGTCCCCTGGGATACTCTTGGGAGGACCAGGGGGGAGGGGGGGCAACCCACAGTGGACCTGATCTGTCGGGCGCACTATGGGTTTTTTCATGAACACCTCACACCGTGTGGCTTATTTGTAGGGTGGGTTGTCATGTTGTGCAAACCTGCCCAGAGATAAATATGGAGCTTCAAGGTGGTCCATCTTTGACACGGTGGACAGTTGTGTATTCCAAGGCCGAGATATGTAAGCTTTTGCACACCCAGATGCTTCGGGATGAGAAAGATGTCTACCAAATTATTAGAAGATGATGTAGATATGTTTAAATCATATACTGTGCATACTGCCTAAGCCAGTGGTTCGCAACCTTTCACCATATGTCAGAATGTCATTCCCTGCTTTCCAATATTGTCTGACTTAATCTGTGCCATACAATAAGGTGTGATGTCCTGTAGATTATGTACAATCTGTAGAATTGTAGTTTGTAGAAAGAACAGTATTCCAACAGTTTGAGTCCGTGGTCCCAATTCCCCCCCCCAGGGGCAATTCCCCCCTGGTTGAGAACCCCTGGCCTAAGCTGTCTGGAAAGATGAGCTTGCAAATATGTGGATGGTTAAATCATTCAGGGGGAGGAAATCAGGCTAATATCAAGGTACACTACCAGTGAGATATTATATTATTATTATAATTAGTCATTAGTTGTTATTATTATTATTATTATTATTATTATTAGTAGTAGTAGTAGTAGTAGTAGTTGCCTTCCCAGATTATAGAGAAACAATATTCTTTCTGCTTTTATGGAAACTAATTTGGTGACATCAGAGATCTTGTTCCATCTCCAAAAGCCTGCATTTCCACATAACTATCCCCATTTAAAATCAGAGAACCTTTCCAAGGTTGTGCAAGACAGAAACTTCCCAGTTCTATTTCCTGGGATAAGGGGGCCCTCTTCTGTGCCTGGGGCATGGAGAAGAATACAAAGAAGGGGGTGGAGTAATTACCCCCTAGGAGACAATGTAGCAAACCGTGGGGACATGTCTCCTCTTGTAAGGACAAAGATGCCTGGTGCTGGAAAGTGTATTGTACTAGGAAACTGCCTGTCCGCAAGGGAAATCCTGGAAACAATCCATCCTGAAGAGGTTAGGAGAGGAATGTGGGGCTCCTGGGAGCTTTTGTGTGGATTTTTTTTTTTCATGAACACATTTTTTCTGAGGTGGCCCCAGGAGCAACACCCCTCCTGTCTTCCAAAGGGGTTATATCACACTGTGCTGCTGGGAAAGGGGAGGCCATATTTAGTACAATAGAGTCCTACACAATACATGATTGTAGTTCCCTTTCATGTGCAGAAATAGAGGTTTGACCCTAACAACAAGTGGCAACCGAATGAAGAAGGCCACTGTAGCCTCATTGATCAGGGAAAACCCATACTTGAACCCATTCTGTCAGGAACCCACAAAGACTATGGGGAAAGGACAGCTGGGCCTGATGGGAAACTGGTCCAGAATAGTCTCACAAAATTAAAACTCAGGGGCTGTTACATTCAACCTCAGAACTCCCACTGAAATTAAATTTAGCCTGAGTGAAGACTGATTTTGGTCCATATGATAAAATGATAAACACAGTGATGTATTTTATTGACATGAATCTATGAACTGTATGTATCTTAAAATAGTTATTGCATTCTGCTTGTGGAATTTAAGCCATTAGAGTAAGCCTTGGAAATGTTATATCTCTTTTCCTCTTTGTTCAAAGATTCTGTTTGGCCTCTTATAAAAAGCTATTTAAATGCATTGTGGCCAATCTTTTATTTACTTTTTTAAATGCCTTATCTAAATGCCTTGTATTTTGTAATTCTTAGTTGAACTGCCAGAGAAAATGTCTGCACATTAGTATTCCTAGAAAAGTTTGAAGAACACCCAGTCTAGGATGCTATTGACAGACTGGGCATTACACAAAAATGTGCGGAGCACAGCAGGAGACCAGAGTGCTTCTCACCTTTAAACCTTCTCTCTGAAGCACCACAGTCCAAATGCTACAGCAACATAATCCCACACACAACCCTACCTACCTCACCATTAATATGACCCAAGAACTTGGGAGTGAGCTCTCTCACCCAGGGATATCTTGGTCATTTTGATCACCCTGCCATGTGGTAAGGGGAATTATAGCACACATTGTGTAGGGGTGCTTCCAGATGGAGGGTTTCTAGCGCTACCACTCAGAAGGCATTGTGCAGCTATTCCATCTTTCCCTGCTTAATGGATTTTCTCCTCTCGCTGGATCGTCACCTTGAAGTGGTGAGTGGGCTTGCGTGTTCCGATGAACCCTGTGAGCAATGCCGTCGGGAGCTATATACTCCCGGTAGGGTCACCCATGGCGGTAAGGTCCGGGGAGAGGAGCCAGACAAAGAACGATCCAAAACAAAAAGTCCTCAACGACAGAAGAGGCGGAAGATAATTTAAACCTAAATTACAACGGCTATGAAGGCGGATGAAAGCTGCAGCAGAGAATGGTTTTCCAATCGTCAGGGTAACCGTGCCATTGGATCATTGCCATCCTCTGTCAAGTTTGTGTGGTGATTCGTTGTGCACCGATCTCCCCACAGAAAACAGCTTCACGCACAGGCATCTTCCAATTTTCTTTAGAATTTTCCTCCTTTTAAAATCTCCTTTTTGTAAATATATATATATATATTTACCCTGGAAGACAATCTTACTCAGTCACGAGTGGTCGCCTGACTGACTGGATTTTCTGCAGTAAGGAAAAAGATGGAAGAAGCATTGGGGAAGCCCGGGGGGGGGGCTACATTTAGAAGACATAATTGTCTGAACCCCCCGTACATTTTTGTGAAGAACAGTCTTGTCTAGATAGAAGCACCTCATATTTGTGGTATGTTGTGTAGTAGAATTGTCATCCATATGGGCTTTCATTCTTTCTTGATCAAAGGGATGCAAGAATCAATGTGATCAGATCTTTGACATTTTAATTAATTCCTCTCATTTTGATCTGGAAGCATCAGGGATGTGGATGCAAGACAGTTGTTGTTGTTGTTTTGCATCTGATGTATTTCTCTAATTTCAGTTATTTGGTACAATAAGAACATTCTTCTTCATGGCCTCCCGAAGAGATTGCTGACAAGGTCATCCTCTACACCCAATCCTCTCAGCAGCAGTGCAGAGGCCTTACATTCCCCAACTCCTGCATTTTTCTCTTTGCCTATCTCCCTTATGTCATTTTTGCTCCCCCCCCCTCGCCACCTGATTTCTCTGGTTCCAAGTACCTCTGAAGTGCTGCTGCCATTTAGATATGTCAACTCCCTGGCCATTTTTTCACTACAGCTTCTGGCATTTCAGGCCTGATTTATGAGATGCACCCATGGAGGTGAGAAGCACTTCATTTACCATACCTATCACTTGACATCCTGTCACTTAAGACTCAATGATGCTCCATGCTTGGGAAAATCCATATGTGAATTGGAAAGGAAGAGAAGCACAGACCAGTCAGAAATAGAATAATCTGGGCTTTCCATCTACGGTATGCAAGAAATTATCAAGGCTGGTCTCCTTGTTTCCCTCTTCACTCATAACTGCAGAGCCCAACAAAGAACAAAATAACTGAGCCAGGGACTGCTGCTAAACAACAAAAACAACAAAAATCAAGGCACTGGCTAGGGTAGCTGCCACCTACAGTATTCATCATTTTATGGGCTATTCATATTTTGGGAACTCTATGCATTGTAAGTAAACAACATATCATGGATGTAGGTTGTCCATATTTTTGGTGAAACTAGAAAAGAACTGTATGTATGTATAGTCAAAGAAATTTCAACCAGACCAATTTCAAAAGCATTGACATGATCCAGTCATCAGGCATGCGCAGCCCTCCTGCTTGTGCAAGAGAGAAGCAAGGGGAGTTGGCAAGAAATAATTCCACATGAGAGTACCATGTACAGAAATGGGGAGGATTTGGCAGGGGATTGTGCTCTATGGGTTGGATCCTGCTTGCATGAATGGAAGAGACCTCTGTTCCTGCAGGGGGAATCCCTGATTTCTGTAGATTTCTGCTCCAGCTGCAGCCACATCCCACACTATTCCCCGAAGATCTCCTGGCCCTCAGGAGCAGCTTTTCATGGGGTTGCAGCAGGAAGGAGAAGGCAGGAAAGCCCCATTCTGCAAGTGGAAGTTTGTTCTAGGCACAGTCTTCTTTCTTTCACTGGTAAGGTGAATGTTTGGATAAGAATCAATTCCCTGAGAGCTAAACTAGAGATTATACTTGATACAGGGCTGCTGCTGAAAGTAGTAGTAGGCGATCACTCGTGACCGAGTAAGATTGTCTTCCAGGATAAAATTACAAAAAGAAAATTATAAAAGGAGGAAATTCTAAAAAAATTGTGTAGACTCTAGCGATGGGTCCGTAAGTGACTGTGGAGGCCAATTCTAGATCCACACAGCTTCCCACAGTGAGGACACAGGTTACCAGATGGAAGATGGTCCTGTAAAGGATTCGTTTGACGTGCTTTTCGCTTAGCACGTTTCTCCCTTTCACCTTGCACTCGGGCCTCTTCAAAGTCCACAGAACCTTTGTGAAGTAGTAGCTTCGTGTCAAGTTGTTTCCCCATCATGATGTTTAGGCATGTTTATTTACCCATCTTGTGACATCATCAAATTGTGTACTTCATCCCACTCCCTCCAAATTATTGGCTGCCAGGGAGGAAATATGGGGGATCTAAATGATAACTGTGCCTTGGGGGGGGGGGGTTGATGCCGGGCTGCTGTTTTTGGCAGCAGCCCCACATCAGGCATAACATCTCATTCCACTCTCAGTGAAATTGGCAAAGTACCAACAATACCCTTATGTCTAGCTCCTTCTCCTGTTAAATCCAGTGACTGTTTCCAAACCAGCTTCTTGGTTCAGGGAAAGGTCTCTCTACTTTAAAATAACAATATTCTTCTTCTTAGGTCCCCTCTGCTTTCCCTATTATAATCTCCATGGATTGGCCTCCACCATGCCGCCCCCCCCCAACTCCTGGGCTTGAGCTGTGCCCCAACCACAATACTCTTACACAAACCCTTCATTGGACTACTAAGTAGTAATGCAATGAAAGTAATGCAGGTAAGATAGTAATGCAATGAAAGGACAACTGTTCACCACATTTTAACAAGCTGCAGGGTCATGATGTGCTCTTCTGCTGGAGAGTGGGAGTGCAAAAGGCATAACTGGAAGAAGCATGTATGACTGAAGACATACATAAGTGCAGGTGAGTGGTCCGCCAGCCAGTAATTTTTTAAAGGTTGCAAAACAGCATTGACAGGAGGTGGTGTGAGATTTGTGTTGCTAATCATCATTCACACTCCAAATATTTTTTCTTTTGAGCTGTAAACACTCCCTACCCAGATCAATAAATTACTTGTAAAACCGCTACCACCACTTCTCTTTGTTTCTGATCCTGACTGTGGGCCCTTTTCCCCTGAAGCTCTTAACTCTTTGGCAATCTTAAATTGGATAGTGAACCCTGGGGTAGTCTAATGCTCTTGGAGTGAAAAGCTACTGGAACAAATACCAAGATTATGTCTGAAACTATAATTAGCGGTGACAGCAAATTTAACCTCTAGACCAGATGCCATGGGGGTGGGGATGGAGAGAGGAATCAACAGTAGAAGGATGTTGTCTTCATGCCCTGGTTGTGGGCTTCCAGAAGATCTGGTTGGCCACTACAGGAAACAGGATGCTGGAGTAGATGGACTCTGGTCTGATCCAGTAGGGCTGCTCTTAAGTTCTTATTTTATGAACAGAAGGTCTACCAGGAAGAAAGATGCCTGGATTCACACA
Organism: Shinisaurus crocodilurus; assembly: GCA_021292165.1. Taxonomy (NCBI): domain Eukaryota; kingdom Metazoa; phylum Chordata; class Lepidosauria; order Squamata; family Shinisauridae; genus Shinisaurus; species Shinisaurus crocodilurus. Next base: position 271,960,196 of record CM037876.1, read on the forward strand.
CCCCAAAAATGATTGGAACTATATTACTTAAAGCAGGGGTGGGCAATTTCTAGGGCAAAACATCTGGAGGGTCACAACTTCCATCAGCCCTAGCCAGCATAGCCAATGGTGAGGGATGATGGGAATTATAGTCAGAATATCTGAAAGGCCACAAGTTGCCCACCCTCACTTAAAGAAATTATTGTCTAGTAAGGTCCTTAGAAGAAACAAAGTTTTTCTCCCAGCTTCCTAGTTATAGAGACTGTCTCTTAGGCTATTCCCATTTCCAAAAAGCACTGTCCAGAAAAAAGTTCGAGTGAGAACAACTGTTTTAAAATCCTACATGCTACCCAGTATTTTGTGTGCCAATCACACCCTTTAACGAATGAGGTGCAGGAAAATTTTGCAACAGTTACCATGTCTGACAGTGGTTTTATTCCAATTTAAGAACAGCTAGTTGGCACTGCTGGATGATATAGGGCCCAGGGTCCAGTTGACTGCAAACAGCTCCATTCCCAACTTCTGAATCATGGTGAAACCTTTTCCACAATGGACCACACACCCTGATCACAAATATGTTTATTTGAAAATAAGAGCCAATTCTAATGCAACCTTCTTCTTCCCCAGGAGGATACCTGTGAAACGCACTAATTGGAATCAACCTTTAGGAAAGATCCAGCAGTAGGAAATTGGATCCCTGCCTGCTCCTAATCAATTATTGTTTCTGCAAAGGCCATTGATATTTGAGTTCTACTTTTGGTATACTGTATATTCTTCAGTGGTGAAAAACTGCTAGTGATGGAAGAACTCCCCTCATCTTGATTCAGGATCCATGGGTTTATTTGAGTTTTCTTGGAGAATGGTTGAGGAATAGGGGACTTGTTTATTTCCAAGTATTTTGGGGAAAGCTTAAAAAAAAAAAGGAATGGAAGAAATGCACCCCCTTTCTTACCATTGCCTCCTTCCTAAGCAAAAAACAAATGAAACAAAAACCTTAAGGAGGTAGTGGTAATAACCAGTGGGGGTTCACTGTTGTGAACCACCCAGAGAACCTTAGCTATTGGGTGGTATAGAAATGCAACCAAGAATAAATAAATAAATTGCTAGATAAGTACCGGTAAATTGCCCTCATCCTTAACAGGAAATGAACTCAAATCAGGCAGCAGAGGAAACTACAATCCTATGCATCCTGGTAGGAACTGATGCACCTGAACATGCTTAGTGGCTTCATTACCAATTTCTATCTAGGCCTCTCCCTTACCAGTTACCCCTTATTTATTTAATATATTTATTTACTGCCCACCAGCCCAAAGGCTTCCTGGGCGGTTTACAGAAAAACCTCCTTCTTCCTCCTCATAAGCTTGGGGTGGGGATTGATAAGGGTGAGGATACACCTCATTGCAAACCAGATTCAAATTTGGAGTCTGTCATGCCCTTCCGTTGTCTACTCTGCAAACAGACAATGTGAAAGAGAAGTAGATTGTTATATAAGTGCATGTAAAGATGCTGCAGAGTTAATGTGGAGCTAATTTTTGGAAGCTGAATTAATATCGTGTACAGTAACATTCTAGCACATGGATGTTTAGGCTTGTTGTAAGCTCAAGTGTTAACAGCCAACACAAACATACATGTCTTGTTGATGCTGCAGTCCAGCACAAAGATGACAGCACTTTGTAGTATTCATGACCTCTCCAAACTTTCCTAAAACTGTTTACTTTGTCTGAAACTTCAATTTTCCAAAAGGAAACTGGCTCTTTCATGGCCTTTGTTACACTGTACTGCTTGCCAGTTCTGGGGATCATAATGAGTGAAGTGGCCCAAGAGCTGTTTCCTCTGCATAAGCATCATCATGGATAATCCTGACCACAAAAGATGTGGGTAGGAATGTGTTACACAGGTTGTAGTTAATTGGCCACAGTGTGTTCAGCTGCTTCTGAATCACTGGACTCCACATTAACCACAGAGACATTCGGCTTTGTATGGGCTTCTGGACTCAACTTCTGTAATGTATGCTGCCCTTGCCCTCCCCTCTTGTCCTCTTTGCTGTTGATTTTAAATTGTTAAGTTTCTTCTTCTTAACTCATGAAACTCTGCAAAGCACTATGTACATTGGTGGAACTATATTAATAAGAGTAACATTTTCATTTTCAAACACAAATTTCTATTTAGTTGGAACCAATTGACCTAACCTAAGGAATAATTGATCATTCACTATTTATTTGGCTCAGGGAAGATTTTAATAACCAGACTGATGTGAAATAATTGAGGTTTTGTACAATTTTTATAGCAACGTTATGGGCAAGGAGTCTATGCTGCCCACGTGCCAGTGGGACCCACTGCTAGCACAATGGGGAGCTAGGAGTGGGTAATGTAACCCAAAATATGTGGAAATGCTAGGTTCTGGAATGGGACAAGTCAGCCGAGCTCAAAGAAGGGAGCTTCACTGACCTGTCCTGATACGGAAGCTAGCATTTCTGGAGTTCCTTTACAAAGCACTAGCTTCCTATTGTGCAAGGGATGGGTCCCACTGGTGCACAATCAGTAGGAGCGGAGTGGCCCCATTGGATACTGCCCTATTGACACAGTGCTGGGCAGGTTCTCAGAGCCATTTTCTAGGTTAGAGTTAAATTCTATTTAGTTTCTCAATTTTAGAAACTAACATTGCAAGGTGGGAAACTTCTTTCTATAGTTGTAGCAGGGATTGATTCACCCCCACCACAGAAGTAGGAGGAGGGAAATAATTCACTGTATAAGCTATTTTTGCCCTCCAATATTTTTTTTTAAAGGAAAAACTGTGCTCATTGCAAGGATGAGGAGCTGCAGTGTTCCAAACAATGAAAAAATGGAGAAGGGACTGAAATGTTCAAAAAAGGAGCTCCCTTCCTCTCCTAAAATCTGTTTCTATTCTATGAAACCCAGGGCAGCTGGCTTTGCTAAGTTGGGGGAGAGGCCCCTTTCAAGCATGTTTGTGCCATTCCTCCTAGTGGGGTGTTGTGTAATGGTGAGGGAAGTGACTGCATCAAGGACCCCAGCTGAGAACAGAGACTTTAAGCCTGCAGCCCAGAGCGAACTTGGAAAAAATACCTACATCTGTAATATTGAATTAGGCTTATGGTTCCAAGGCTGACAGCTGACCCTGGCGGCTAGCAATGCCGAGGTCCAGTCTGTGCCAAAACGGTGCCAGGGCAAATTACCCTGACTGACTGGAAAGGTGAGAGCCATCCAGGGAGAATGAGAAGGAATGAACACACACTGCTCAGGTCCACAGAGAATAGAAAGGGGCAAGCAGGCTTAGGATAGCCAGCAATTCTTTTGCAGACCATGGCATACCAAAGAGTTGGCCCTCTCCAGCACTCAAGGAAGTCTAATGCCTTTCCTTTTGCAATAGGAGAGAGAATCTATAGCTCTGTAGGAGAAAAAGAGAATGACTTCAGATGGCACCTTGAGGCAACTAAAGAGAGAGTGAAATTGGAAGTATCATCATAAGATATTTGTCAAGCTTTTACCCCATTCAGGATAGCCTGAGCAAAACTCGTTTTGGGGGCATGATTTCAGTCAAATACTTTTGACTGGAAAATTTAAGCATGTCTCTTCTGAAAAGCATTTTTGATCTTGTACAGCTGAAGCCACAGAGAAGCTTTGACATTAGCTTTTTGATGGTTATTTATAGGAAAATAAAAAAAATACAAGAGCCAAATAAATTTTGTCAGTCTAGCCAGTGGCATTTTTAAATTTTAAATTATTTTTAGGCTGCCTTTTAAGGGTGGAACCATCTCAAGGTGGTGTACAAGATAAAAACCTACAAAGGGGATACAATAAAAACCAGTAAGTACAGATTCAATAAAAAACAATAAAAACAGTTTACCAATAAAAATCATTAAGAAATTACCAATAAATCCTGCAGTCTAAGATGCGAAGGTGGGTCTTCAAAGCTTTCCTGTAGATCAGCCAAGAAGGGGCCTGACAAACCCTTGATGGAAGCCTATTCCAGAGGAACGGGACCACCATTGAAAATGCCTTCTCCCTTATATTCACCAGCCTAACCACCCTTGGCAGTGGGCAAGTGAGAAGGGCCTCTGTTGATGACCTCAGTATGTGGGCAGGCTGGTATGGGAAAAGGCAGTCCTTCAAGTAACTTATGCGCCTTTAAGGTTAAATAATCAATTTTTTAATTCTGCTGAACATTTCCTCTCAGTATTCCATTCATCTTTCTCTGCTTTAGATAAGGAAACAGGGGAGAGATTGTACTGGCTTGAATTCACTACACGAGAGACAACTCTGACCACACCCTTATATTCAGCAGGCTTCCGTTGATCAGTTCCTGGGTACTTACAGAACAGCATCTCCTCTTGTTGCACTGCAAGCTGCTTTTGAAACAGAGAGGACTTTCAAATGTAGTTTACAATATGGTATGAGGGCCAATTGATCAAAAGGAAGAAAAATGCATATCTACACACACACACACACACACACACACACACAAATAGCACACACAACCCGAGCAGCATAAGCAGCTCTATGGATCTCAGCAAAGTGGAAAAGATTTATTCCAACCATCTGTAATAGATAAATTAGTCAGGAGGAACAAGAACGCAGAGGTCAGTGAAGCTTTCCGGAGTCATAGGTGGAGCCTCTTTCCACTGGCAAGCTAATATCCAGTCTTCATGGTGCCACCCAAGGTGTATGTTTAATACATACATGTCATCATCTTCGGAACTGGATTCTTACTAGGTTTACCTTCAGCCTTACATTGAATTGCAGGGCATGCAGCATTTGTCCTCAAAATTCATTCTTACACAGTGCAGCCAGGACAAATTTAAACCCACCTGGCTTTGTGCTAGTGTGTTCTACTGTTAAAGTGGCCAGCTGGTCAGTTTTTTAAATACACTTCATGAAGGGGAAACTTGTTTTACTTTTGAAAGATATACAACTAGCCATATTTTGGGAAATTAAGAACCATATACATTTAGATAGGGGATTCACACCACATTAACTGTTAATCCAGTAATTCCTTTTAATATGACAGCAGAAGTCTCTAGGATCAAGCAACTACACATAGGCCTCACTCAGATGCAACACTAAACAATTATCTCGAATTACACGAATGAGCCTGGGCAAGCCCTGGGCTCACACACTCCCTCCTCCCCTCCCCTCCCCTGGCACAGCTGGGAGATGAGACACTTCTGCTACCAGATCCCCCACAAACTGCAGCTTCATAAAGCAATCAGTTTTACCTAAGTATAGATTTCCCTCTGGTGGCCAAGAAGCAGCAATGAGCTTTTGTCCTTTAAATGTAAAAAGTCCTTTGGGACATCAGGTATTCTTTCCTCTATATCAGGGCTCTCCAACCTTGGGTCCCCAGATGTTTTTGGCCTACAACTCCCAGCATGCCCTGCTCTATATCATCTTTTGTGCAAATGGAGAGATGGGGAAGATTGCTAGCAACATAATGCTTTATGGAGTCACCCCAAAGACTCCCCCAATTGGTATTTGCCCAAATCACTTCTGCAAATCTTCGGGGAGGATGAATCACCATTTCACAAAATGATACTTTCTCCTACAATCAGTCTGCAGAGCAATATGATGCTATAAGTAACGTATAGCACATTACACCTGGAATCCCTGGAAGACAATCTTACTCGGTCACGAGTGATCGCCTACTAGCACATTACACCTACTCTTGTTAATCTGCTCTGGCTTCCAGCTAGCTTCTGGGCCTAATTCAGGTGCTTGCTATTATCTTTAACACCCTAAATGAGCTGAGCCCTGTGTACATGAAGTATTACTTCTATCGTATATTCCTCCCATCCTCAGGTTGGATTTGCTGCAGGTTCCCTCCCTCCTTATCAGATGCAAGATCAGCGGGAACTGAGACCAGGGCCTTCTCACTAGCTGCATCAACTCTTTGGAAATCCCTGTCCAAGGAAGTCCACCTTACAACACCTATATATTCTTTTCACATTTGAATTAAAAGTTAGCTGTTTTGAGTGCTTCTCCTGGGGTTTGTTAGCTTATATCATGGTTGTTACTCAATTATGATTTATTTCTTATACATTTGGGTTGTTTTTATTTTTGTCCTGTCTTTATTTGATTGTATTATACTACATGATGCTTTTGAATAGAAAATTTTATATACCGTATACACATTAATAAGAAATATAGTAAGTGGCTATTGATTTAAACACAAATATCCTAAAATGAGCATGAAAAAGTTCACCCATTATGAGCTCCACAATTTTTTTTTTAAAAAGTACCTATATGGCCTATAATAAAATGCATGTTCAAGAGGATAGCAGTAAGTAATCTGTGGAGTCGTGAGCATGAGTATGGGACTGGGGTGGTAGTTATTCTCAATCAAGCACAAAAATTACTGTTTAGGTCTGAAATATGTGCCCAGTGATAGCATAATAGTAAGCTACCCAGGCAATTGCTGGGATAATACTAATTTCTTGTGAGAAGCCAGCTTTTAACTTGGAACCTATCAGATCAGGATCAGGCAAGATGCCTGTACAAGGTTCCTTTGAGAGTGGGCTTCAAATGTGTAAGTATGACTGCTAGTTACCTTACTGGTGAAGTTTCAAAATGAATTTGAAGCCAGAGTTTGTGCCCCAACAGACTTGATGTTGAGGTGCCAGTATTAAAAGCATTTAAGAAGAAAACCCCACACCAACAGAACCAAACTATTCGGAGCAGCCCTGCATGGGAAACAATAACACACACACACACACACACGCATGCACGCGCACACACACACACACACACACTATTTTAAATATTTCATTTATTGTACAAACTATTTACAGAATCATCTATTAGAGGCTTACACAATTCTTGCTGAATTCTGTCTGGAGCTGGCTAGCTGGAAACAGGCCCTGGCCAAGCTGAAGTAATAGGTCTTGGTTTCTAAAGCATGCAAGATAGTTCACAGATGCAGGCCAAGTCCTGCGGTATCCACAGCAGCTCCAGAGGAGAGAAATCTACTTGAGTTTGTACCATGAGCTTAACCCTCTAGCCTGGAAACGGATGCACTTGACATTAGATGAACAAACAAGGGTCAATAAAAAGGAAGAAACCTCTTCAGAACACACACATATGCACACTATAGATATCTAGAGCACAGCCTGTACCATGGCCCATACATGGGAATCAGGGCAATATACAAGGTTAGTAAAGAACAAGATTTAGGAAAATAAAATCCTCTGCATTGAAATTATAAAGGATGGACCCTGCTAATGATGGGGGCGAGTAGGAGCACACACTCAAGTGCATTGTTAGCTAAGAACTAGCAGCATCCACCATTGCTCTGACTGTGCTTGTGTAAAAAGAAAATCCTTGGCATCTGCAAAGAGGCAAGAAGTGCCAAATACATTTTATTAGGAGAGTGGTTTCAAGCAGAGAATGTCTGCTGAATATCCAGCCACTCAGTCCTCAGTATAAAAACAGCTGAGCTCTAGAGAAGAAAGGAGGGGATACCTGAGGAAGATGTAGCATAACCAACCTTGAGCCATGGCTGGAAAAGCCTTCAGTTGGCCAGAGAACAAGACAAAGGACTGGAACAGCACCAAGCAGCACCCTGGCAACCATCAACTGGCTGAGCTGCACAGCAATATCTCCTTTTCGTCCCTGGGGAGAGCAGTGGGTAGTTTCCAAAGGCAATCAGGAGCCTTAACTGCACTGGTTACAGAAGCCACCCTTAGTGCAATAAGGTGGCATGTACATGCTGTTTAAAAGAGCAACTGCTTGAAGGAGAAAAAAAAAAGCCTGCCATGAAGGAAAATACAGTGGTGGTCTCTAAAAATGTCCCAAAGGGGAAGGATCCCTGAGTTGTCCCAATACTCAGAGTTCTAACATTTTTGGCAAAACAATGGCTTGAACATCTGTACAAATGTGATATGCTTTCAGGAAACAAAAAATAAAATAAGTTGTTCTATTGAAGCAGGTTTGCACGCTATCTTACCTTTTCTAATTTGCAAGTGATTCTGCTTATTTTGGAAAAGTTCACATATATTACCTTTTACTATCTTAAAAAATAATAATAAGACATGCCCACTTGTCACCTCAAGAACGCTATAGTTCCAATGTATGGCAGAAAGACTGGACTGGACAAGCTGGCGCAACTGTGAACTGTATTAAAAGTTTGCTTTTATGAGACTCTAATTGAGATTCCAGCCTTGGGAAATCCCTCAATCCAGGTAGTCACATTGTAGGCTCCTCTCACTAAGTAACCAGCCACCAACTTGTCTCTCCTGACCAGGAGAAATGCACTTTAGATGCCAACAAAATATTCAATTCACAATCCAATCAGATTTTGGCTTTGCTGAGGAAGATTGGCTAGACTGCCAGCTGGGATCCCTGAATTGCCAAGGAAATGGGGAGTTGGTAGAGGGGACACAGAATTATGAGCTACTCATCAGTTATACATGGCAGCTCACACTGTTGCTCTCTTGTAGTCTGAAGAGTAAGTAGTACAATGCGTTGGGGCCCACTTTTACAGTGCCTGTATCAGCAGCTCCAATTTAATCACCTAAAAATATCACGGAATGCTCAGGACAGAGAATGCAGGACAACTGGAAGCAAAGAAGGGCACAGGTATCAATGCCTTTATTTACCAACTCTCTCTGCCCAAAGCAAGCTAGAGAAATAATACTCTTGTTGCCATGTGGTAGAGGTAGAACACCAGACCCTGTGGAATGGGAGAGAGACTGAGGTACTAGGCTCTATCCAATACTCATCACCCATTGTACTTGTTTACAAATGTACGTTTGATTTGATGCACACAATAGGAGCAGCCTCTTGGCCTACTGCCACTGCTTTCAAAGTACCCAAAAAGGTCAGTGCTGGGATAGGCATAAGACCTTAGATGTATATCCATCGTCTCCGAGGAAGGGGAATTAGGAGGTGGTAGGGGAAAAAGTTCCTGTCCATGCTCATGACCACTGTCAGAAACAGCAATTAGAGGAGAAACTCCTCTTTCAGTTTAGTGGAAAGGTCAGTGGAAGCCGTTGCCACTACAGAAATACATCCTGTTGCCAGCTCCTGGTGGAGGTAGAACAATGTCACTGTCAGGGCCAGCACTTGTGCTCATGTGATAGAATGCTGCCTTCCCTCCCTAGTAAGAACAACTAGTGGCAGCATCTAGTGCAAGGTGGCAAAGGGTGCAATCCTATGTATGCTTAGACAGAAAAAAGTCCTACAACTCCCAGCGTTCCCCAGCCAGCAAGGCAGGCTGGGAAATGCTGGGAGTTGTAGGGCTTTTTTCTGTCTAAACATGCATAGGATTGTACCCTAAGAGAATTAAAAGCCCTACAGGACCAGGTACAAAAGGAATGGGGGAGGGGGATGATTTCATGCCTTCTTGTAACATCCAAGTTAAAGGGGGATTACTTATGTGAAAACTTGGGCCAAGGCATGGAAAGGTATTAAGGCTTCCCACAATTTGGGGATTCAGCGCTGCATACTCGACTCATCCCCAAAGCAATCAGAATATTGCAAGTTACAAATCTTCTACAATACCAAATTGTAACTTTTGCTTATGAGCTTCCTCCCTTTAGAAAACCAGACATATCATGCCCTGCAAAATGCAAGTATCATGTCACCCAAAAAGATGAACCCTAGTTCATTTCATGTACCATAGTGGGAAGGGGAAAGGGCAAGATGTGCTCCCAGTAATATCCTTCAGCCATGGCGAGGCCTGCAGGTGACATCGCAGATTGACATTCCCGTGTGCATGATGCCTCTGCTCTGTTCTCCATTACCCTTAGGGTGGGCAGGAGAGTGGAGCAGTGAAGTGGGGCTGGGCCTTGCCCTGAAGAGTTCAGGAAGCTAGACGGACTCCTCTTGGGGGGAGTCAGAGCATGCCAAAACCCTCACAGCCCTCGCTGATGGCCAGCTGCAGCATCTTGTGCACCTCTTCATAGGAATCATAAGTGGGGAGGCACAGCTGGTTAAAACTGAAAGAAAGAACAAAACCAGTACATCGAATGAAACATTCACACACAGTGATTTCAGTATCTCCTAGGCAAGGGAAAGGATAAGTGCTTCACTGGTAACTCACTTGATGTTTGTCCATCACAAATATCAACTACGAGCAGCTAAATGGCCTTTAAAAATTTCTCCAGTGCTATTACTGACAATTTGCTACAAGATCCATGAAAGAGAGACTGCTCATTATCAGTAAGAAGCTTCCTACAGATGACTGAGACACACTCAACTTAATCAGAGGCCCCGACAGGTACTCACCAAGTATGGGCTGTTGGCAGTGTACTGTGCGTCGGAGCTGCAATGATCTGGAAAGATGGACAGAGTGCAGCAAATCCTCCCGGAGGCAGCTGAGAAGAGCCAGTGGTGAACTGCAACAGCCTGGCCAGCTCCTCCTGTGTGAAACTGGAAACCACGGTCCAGAACCACCGCATAACCTGAAAGACACAGTAAAAGGTCAGGGAAGCAAGGACAAGTGGCAGATCACAGGGAAAAAACCGCTAGTAAACATTTCTCACAGAACTTGCAGCATAGAGATGTCAAAGCCACCCAATTATGAGGACAGGCCAGCGAATGAATTAAAGGTACCATATTCATATCTTTAAGCCATATTGTTACCTCTCTCCAGGCCCCACTATGACACTGATGTTTCTTTGTGACCTTGCACAGTCCTATAGATCACACAGGATTCCTTTTCTCTGTTTTTAAAATAATAGCAGCAACAAAAATGATAACATCACAGATCTTTGTTGCTGTTAAATAACTTAAATCTGACCCAAAGAATAGTTCTTAATCAAGAAAAGACAATGGGCACATCCTAGGATGTTAAAGACAAGGCCAAAGGAAAATAATATTAGGAGAAGGTTCACTGATACAGACTTCGCTTGAAAGTTTTCTGTCTGATATTTGCTTTTACATTAATCTATCTTTTTTCCAATTTAAAAAGTATTATCTTCTCACCAAAAAAATAATCGGTCATGATCAGAGCAGAGGAGAGTAAATCTATTTTGGGAGATGAGGCAATTCATTCTACCTACCTTCTCTCGGAAGTGCCAAGAACCGCCCACTACTACAGCATGTGTTTTGAAATCACAGACACTGATGTCTCCAGTACCACACATCAGCAACTGGAAGAAAATAAAAGTTTCAGTCAAGATGAGTTAGACTGTTTTTCCTTCAACCCAGACATCATTCAGTTAACACAGTCAGCTCTGGACTTTTAAGTGCTCAGAATTCAATGCTAGGGATATCGCTCCATCTAATAGCAAACTCAGGTGGGGAGTTGCAAGCAGGATTGTAGCCAAACAGGGCCGACTGAGAGAAGAGGGAGGTATCAGCATGCTTAGAGGAACCCCAAGGTTTGCAGAAATGCAAAAAACAAAAACAAAAAACCCTTTAAGAGAGACAATCAAAGAGAACTGAGCATGCTCAGTAGCCATGGCATGCAGGGTGACTGCTAGAAAAGACAAATGGAATCTGGGGTGGAGGGGAAAGAATGGAATACACTGCTTGGAGGGAACGACTGGCTGGAATGCTGAACAGGAATTGAGGATAGACTATAATATTTTGTTGCAGGTCACACTTGTATCTCTACACATCTTGTCCAGAGGTGGTCATTCAAGTTACAAAGCAAGGCAGTCTCCTATTGTATAAAACCAGATACTAAGGAAGGGGAGAAGTAGTAGTTATTTCAGCACAAACTAAAAGATGAAAATTTAAAAGGGGGAATGAGATCTCGAAGAACCACAAGTCATTTTCAAAGTAGCTGCCATTTATACTAGTGGTACCATATATTGGCTTTGGTGACAGACACCCATGTACAGCTCCCCAGAGTCCCACTGCATGTATACAATATAAGCCAATAGCAGCTGGATTATGCATTTGGCCTCAGTACAACAGAGTTATTCATTTTTCCACGTAAGAAATCTTCACTCAGAAGTAATAAGAAAGGTATATGAAAGCCTGGTTACTTCCCAAATAAAGAGGGAATTGTGGGACTTTTTCTGTCTAAACTAGCATCGGATTGCACCCTGTTACTCTCAAGTATTTACAGTATATAGACATCTGGTTAAAAAACTACAGTTGGCCTGGACATGAAGCAATGTAAGACATTATATCTCTATGGTGACATATATCCTAGGGTTGTAGCTTCCCTCTCACAATTTGATTTATAAGAATCATAAGCATGATGCATTATAGCCTAAAGTGTTCCCAACAGGACCCCTGCAAAAGATAGTTGCCACTAGGCTGCACAGCACAAAAACAACAAAACAAAGAAAGTAGACAGGAGTAGTGGGGGAAGGTACAGAGCGAGAAGAGGTGAATCTGAGCTAGAACAGCAAAGTGCACTTTAAGCTGCAGCTTCACGTTTAATGGGGTTGGGAAGGAGCCTCTGCAGTGCTGGGACCATGGAACCAGCCAATGGTTGTTTTTTTATTAAGAGGAGAAGGGAAGAGTAGAGGATTCAATTAGATTGAGGAGGCACACTATATTGCCCAGCAGACCCAGAGTCAACATTACTTCTGCTGTGTGCGAAGCAGTTTTACTTAGTTCACGAGGATAGCCTCATAAAGCTCCATATGGATAAGCCATGTACATGACATAAACAGAGCAAGTGCTCATGAATGGGGATCCCCAACAGCTCCCACCCCCAGCTAGCTCACATTCATCCAAGATGCAGCCATCTCAAGGACAGCAATAGCCAGTCTCACCTCAAGTTCATTTTCATCAAAAATAGCTAGGAGGTTTTCAGGAACCAGTTCATTGAGACCTGGAAGACAACAGCAGAATATATGAAGAATCACTACAACCAAGAATGGGTATCAACAAAACACAAACCAAGGTTCCTGATTTGTTGTTTCCTGTTTAACTGAATTGTATTCATTTTGGAAAATGCTCAATTAAAAAAAGAAAGAAGCACAGACCATGTGCAATATTACCTTTCAAGAAGTGATCAACTTCCTCTCTAACCTGATTAGCCAGCCTGTACTGTGCGAGCAGATTCAGGTAGAAAATTTTATTCTCATTGGTTACTGGCATTTGAGCACCCCCAGTTACCAGTTCAACCACCTGAAAACAAGACATGAGAGAATGCTTATGTGGAGGTGAAAAGTTATATTTGCTTCATAAATCCACACAATAAGGAATTCTTTACATCTTTCCCCTCCTACTGAGGCAGTGTTCCTTTCCCCATTGTGGATGGAAAGGATCCAAAATGCATCTCACCTTCTCAAGCTGTCCCAATTTGCTGTATTTTTCCTCAGCAAAGACTAACTCCATCTCACTCACATCATTATTCAGGATGAAGCAAACTTTGGATTTATAGAACTCTGGGTCATCTGTCTCAAAATACTGAGAGGAAAAACAGAAAGGGGGAGAGGGCAAGGAGGAGAGAAAATACATTTAGTATGTGCTGCAAAACCACATTTGGTCTCTGCTTTATATTCAACAGCAGAACAAAGGGCAAAAGGTGATGTTACCTTATAATGCATCCTTAATCCTATGATCTGAGCCAAGAAAGATCTTGTGAAACGAGCTCTCACCAGCTGTTTGTAAGCCCCTCCCAAAGATGACTCATACAGACACTTTCCAACCAAGCGCCCTGCAAATTCATACACCTTCAAACGCAGAGAAGCTGGCCGGTTGGGGTTGGGGTGTACCTACAAACACAATTACTATAGCAATGACAACAGCAATCACTTAAAGCTAGCCTAAACTGGAAAAACCCTAGGCATTCTTCTTCTTGTACATTTGGTCAAAGGCCGTCACATCTTAGAAATATTTTTCTTGATCTAAACAACAGTGCAGAACTCTGTATAAGCTTAAGGAACTGTCTTCTAGTCTGAACCTATTCTTAATAGCATAGAATTTAATCACCTGAGAACTGGGCTTCTCTGTGTAGCCATAGACTCTATGGCAAAGAGGCACAGTATGTATAAGCATATACACAAACAGGTATAAAGACACACCATACAATTCAGCATGAAAAAACTTTACTTCCCATATTTTAGGAAATCAAGAGCCATCTTCAGTCATTTGGTACCTGTGGCTACCAAAGGTGTGAAGAAGCCAATGGGAATGTATGTATGTATCCCTGCCAGCTTTGATATTGCTGTGCACATTGGCCATGCACCCCAGCCAATGAATGATTTCAGCCTGTCTAAAGTGGGCTGCTTCTATGTGCGTGCATAGGGTTTCCTCCATGAGGACAAGAGCCCTGTTCAATCAGGGTTTCCGTCCCCATGGAGGAAACCTGACATGTGTAGAAGCATCCCCCTTCAGACTGACACTGATCATGCATCAGATGGGGAAGCATGGCACATCCTGCTGGCTTCTTCACACATTCAGCAGCTATGGATACTGAATGCTGAAAAGGGTTCATCTTAGCAAGTCACAGAACAGACTGCATCCACAAGCATTTTTATAGATTCACAGATCATAGAGCTGGAAGGGGCCTACAAGGCCATCGAGTCCAACCCCCTGCTCAATGCAGGAAACTAAAGGAGGGGTCTCCCATCCAAGTAATAACCAGGCCTGATCCTGCTTAGCTTTCCACACTCAGACGAGCTGAGCCAGCGTGAGCCACAGGTCTGTATATTTCTTATAAAAATAAGTAAATCATTAGCATTTCTCAATATAAGCTCATGCCAATTTCTCTTCCTTCTTAACTTTGCCTATTAGTATCTCTGCTAGGCAGGCAAACCAATTACTTTTCTGCCTACGGAACAAACTAGAAAGAGCTTGAAGAATAATGTGAATACTTGAAATAAGCCTCTGAATGGAAGACACAGATAGATACACTCTTTCTTGTTTCTACCAATGAATGAGGGAAAGATACCCACCAGTGCTTGGTTGTTGTCACTGAAGTGGGTAAAAAGTTGATTGGTAGTATCAAATAAAACTTTGCAGATCAACTCAAACCACTCTCTGCGAGGACCTCCCCAGTCCAAGGCTACAAGATAGAACAAATCCAAGATTAATCAGATTTTGCAGTAGCCCTATGCCTTCTAGAACACTGCTGTCAAGAAAATATCCATCTCTCTACATAGGGTATTACTATTGTGTAGAGTTCATATAGAAGTTGTATGAACATAGAAGTTGTATACTAGGTTAAACAACCCAGAGTTCAGCCAACAACAAACCATGGGCAATTGTTGCATTAACTCTTGGTTGTTTAACACATAAACAACCCAGAGTTTCTGGGTTCATACCTGAAGTGGGACCAATGCAATACCTAATAATTACTCCCCCACATTAGTCCCTTCTATCACTAGCTACCATCTATATTCAGACAATATAACAAAAGGATGATATGTAAATTAACTGTATCAGGATTTTTAAAAACTGAGATGTGTCTTAACTTTGCTTCATATTCACTATCATATCTGGGATTTGCCATTTAACCAGTGCCCAAACATTTTAATTTGTAAAATGAGTGTTATTCATATTGGAGAATAAATTCATGGATGGTTGAGAGATATTATGGAACCCTTAGAACCCTGTTTTGGTCATTATGGAACCCTTAGAACCCTGTTTTGGTCATTCGTAGTATAACACACTTCTTGCACTAATGCAATGAGAAATTAACTTACCTTCTTCATCTTGGAAAATCACTTCAAAGTTTTTGCTCCAGTCAGAAAGAGAAAAATTCCGTGTTGCTTTCAAAGACTAGGAATATAAGGAAAATCCAATATAAGTTGATGTCTGCAGCCAAAAGGCTAACATGGTATCTTATTTCCATGAACAGGCAATAAAAAACAAGTCTGTGATACTGCTTTGGCCTTCCCTCATCTGCAGATACTGCTCTTGCCTGCAGAATGTACACAGCATTCCCCACTGATCCCCTCCAGAGCTTCTCTGCTAGGGTTGGCTTAAAGTACATACCACCTGTAAGGCCACTTCTTTATACTCAGATTCTTCTCAGAAGCATTTTTTCTTACCAGTTTATTCCCCAATTCTCAATGAATTTCTGTTTCCAATGTAAGATGTGTGTGTCTTTATATTTACATTCTAACATGCATAACACATACAGATACACACACACACACACACACACACACACTATAGCAAAATCTCATGTTTAAAACCAAATTCAGTGACCTGGTTCACACGTCACGGTAGCAGCTCCTGGACTGTTTAACCCAGGAATTGCTAGCGACAAAGCGTGTGAGAGCCACTTCCAGTTTTAATCAACAACCCAGGAACACCCCATCTCTCGGTTGTTTCATGACAACTGAACCTGGGAACTCTGGCTAAACAAGCCAGATTTAACCCAACAATTACCCATGGTTTGTTGTTGAGTTATCTCTGGGTTGCTTAACCCCTAAACAACTGAGAGTTTCCAGGTTCGGATGTCACGAAACCACCCAGGAATGGGGTGTTCCTGGCTTGTTAACTGAACTCAGAAGTGGCTCATGTGCAGCACTCATCCCTAGCAATTCCTGGGTTAAACAACCCAGGAACTGCTGCCATGATGTCAGAACCTGCTCATTGACTGCCTCTTTGTGCTTGTGTGAATGCAGGCAAAAGAGGGAGCATAGTAGTGTGGCTGCCTGTCTTACTTTAGAGTCCTGTATTCAAAGGCGTCCTGTTTCATGAGCTGTCGAGTTCAAGTCTGGTTTAAAGATCAAGAACCACAAGAAGAGAGAGCAGGGGCCTTGATATTGCCCATCAACAGTTAGTCGCTGGACAGCAGACTGAGCAGGCATACATGTCACGGTTTACTAAGACAAGAACGCGCTTCAGGCCCATGTACTTTCCCCTCCTTTCTTAGCACTTCTAGCAAGGTTTGTTTGAACCAGTTTCCTATTATACCTAAACTGTGGTTTAAACTATTGAGCCAGAGCTAGAGTGCAAAGGAGGAGGGAGTCTGTAGCCCAATGCTCATTCTCATCTTAGTAAACTAGTTTATTAAGCTGAAATTATTGCATCTGATCCAGACCCAAGAATAAAGTTTTGAGTTGCCACTGGAGAAATCCTGAGTCATGAACCAAACTTTCATTTTGCCCTGGGTATTATAGAAATTTGTATCTAGATAACATGAAATTCATGGCTCAGGGCTGAACAATATATTCAAATATAAATATTTGAGTACTTCAGTATGGCTTACATTTGAACTTCTCATTCCCACTTTGGCAATTTTACAAAAGAGCAGCCATGCTGGATCAGACCAAGGGTCCATCTAGTCCAACATTCTGTTCACACAATGGCCAACCGGCTGCCCACAGAAAACCCACAAGCAAGACATGAATGCAGCACCCTCCCACCCGTGTTCCCCCTGCAATTGGTGTATTTGATACTGTTATTTTATTTATTTATTTATTATATTTATACCCTGCCTTTTTTCCTGCAAGGAACCCAAGGCGGCTTACATAATCCTCCTCCTCTCCACTGGATCCAGAGGTGCTCTTCTGCAAGTGGAAGACCACTTCTGCATGCAGAGGGGCTTTTTCTGACTTAGCATAAGAACATTGAGTGAGAAAAGCGAACCGAAATCCAGAGCTGCACTTACATTTGTGCAAGGCACGAAATCTTGCACAACATGACACTTTTAGCTACTTCGCACATCATGACAAAAATTCTGGGTTGTTTAGCCCAGGAATTGCAGGGATGAGCGGAGCATGCAAGCCACATGCTTGTTGTTTCCGCTTTTAATTATTTTGTGATGTGCAAACCCAGAAACTCTGGGTTGTTTATGGGTTAAACAACCCATAGTTCAGCTGACAACAAACCATGGGCAATTGTTGCATTAATTCTTGGTTGTTTAACACATAAACAACCCAGAGTTTCTGGGTTCACACGTTACAAAACAACCAAGAACGGGGCGTTCTTGAATTGTTAATTGAAATTGGAAACAAGGATCGCATGGCTTGTCACTTTGCTCGTCTCCAGCAATTCTTGTGTTAAACAACCTAGGAATTGCCATGACATGCAAACTGGGTGCATCTGTATCTCTTAGAATTCTAGTTGCTAGGGTTTATAAAGGATTTCTTGGCTTAGTGTCATTGCAAGTCTGAGAAATAGTCTCTATTTTTTCATCCAAAACGTAGGCTGCAATCCTACACAAATGTACCTGGGAATAAGCCTCACTGAACTCAGTGGGACGTACTTCCAAGTAAATGCAATTTTATGCACGTTGTTAATATAGAAAAGTCAGTTCAAGGTATCTGTCCGTTGGTCACATGGTTTGTCCCCCAGTCATGCAGGGGATGCATGAACATACAAATAGCCTAGTTTGGGGCGGGGGGGGGAGATTGCCTCCACCCTCTTGCAGGCTGATGGTTGTAACACTTCTACCATTCCAGTTTTAAGATGCAACCTACAGTGGGAGAAGGGTGATCTACGGAGAGGAAAAGCACTGGTTTGGTACAATTAGAGTTCTAGAAATATTTATTACTTAGTTTCTTACTTAGTGAGCATTTAGCAAAGCAAAGCAAACTGTTTCGTGACTTGCACTCGAAACTTATTCTCATTTTTAATGCAATGATCCCACAAGATTAGCTTGCTTTGAACAACATCTTAAAAGTGACTAAGAATACCCAACCATTGCAGATTAGAGTCATGGCAGAAACAGAAAGCTAGAAATCCATGAGGGCAACTCTTGGCTCATACTTAGTAGACAAATAATTTAACATCTTTTGTTGCTCACTACTGAGCGCCTATTCTCTGGTCACTTTCAGAATAACCTTCCTCTTCCCCATGGAGTGTTTTCCCTTCCCACACTTGAAATTGAATTCTATTCTTAATCTTATCCGTCAGCAGCACTAGAGCAAGAATCAATTATGTTGTAAGACTTTACATAACAGGGAGTCTGGGATTTGATGGAGAATGCTTTCAGGAATTAAAAATAGTTTTTACAGTGAGTCTCTGGTAATAAATAATGTATCTGTTCTGAACTGCGTGATGTGGTTACATCAACATTATTGCACCAAGTCAGAGATAAATCTGTGCTATATTCAGAGTAAATAGCTACTCAAGAGGACAGGAAATTCGAGGGCAAAGTCTCACAGGACTAAATTACCCTCAAAGTGCATTATGAATACACTGAGGAGTAAGCGCCCCACCTTTTCTTCAAGTACTAGTGGAAGTCCAATCTGGACACCTAAACAGACACAAGAGTTGGGCTTCTGTAAAGCTCCCTTACAGCAGGAGTGGGCAGACCTCAGGCTTGCAGGATCTACTTTGTTTTGTTTTTTAGAACCCCGAGATCCACCAACTGGAGCCAGACATACACTTAGTATTAAAGAATTTTGAGCACAGGAATTTGTTTTGAATACAAGAAGTGAACAAAACTCACAGTGCTTCCACACAAAAATCCACTCCTGGCTACCCCAAGCTTTCTTAATTTCAGTTTGGGGTGGGGGTAGTCATTTTGTCATTGCTATTGATAAACAACTGGATGTCAGAAATCCTTGATCTACTTACTACAAATCATCTAGAGATCTACCAGGAGATCCCAATCTACCTTCTACCCATCCCTGCCTTATAGAATAGTAACTGCCTGCATATCACTGACTCTCCTGGATGAATAAGAATCAATATTCCCAGGGAAGTATTTCAAGGGAAGGGTTTTGAAGAACAAGAGCCTCCTGCAGTCTCTGAGATCAACAGGTCAGTGTTTGGTGGCAGCTGCAACAATAGGGGATGTTTGAGAGCAAACAAGAGAACCCAAAAGGTTAAAGAAAAATATATCTATACAAAACTATAATTTTTAATATAAATGAACAAGGATATATTTTCCTAAAGACCTTTCGAGGCTGAAATGTGTCTGGGCTACTGATACTTCTCTATTTGCAAATTTGCTATTTGCTATTAGGTTCATCAGTGTCATTTAGTGATCATTGATGAACACTTTGGGTTAGTTTATATACTTGGTTATTTGTTTATTTTTGTGGGATTCTTTACCACAATAATTTAAATGTTTGTCTTTTAATTCCCAATTCTTTAACTATTGTATAATTGTTTGCCAGTAAACCCTTTGATTCTTTAAATACAGATTAAATCTCCCAAGTTGCAAGTCTCCTTTATGCTAATGTTGGGCCTAATGTCTCTGAAATAAAGCTTCTTATCTGAAGATATTGAAACCAAGCCAGTGCCCAGGCCCATAATGTCTGAGCTATTCCTCTTCTTGTTAGCTTTTGATCATTCACTACCAGCTCTCCAAATTTGACACCCTATATACTTCACAATTTTCCAGGCCTTGTACTTGTTTTCTCCTGACAAAGGTATTGTCCCCAATGACTGAAGCTAATGGGGACACATCTGGACTTAGTTTTCCTTTATACTTATCCCATGTTTAAAGTAATTGTTGTGGTATCCGTTTCTTTTCTACTAGTTCTCCTCTTCCTTGTTTTTGGGATCAACAGAAGTGCTTCGATTAGAATATTTAACAATTAGAATATTTAATTGTTCTAACTGATATGATCCGTGATCCTGACCTTGTGTCATCCATAGCTTATATTCAAAGTTATCTTTGTGTGTATAGATAACTAAAAGAACAAATGAGAACCAAAAAAGTTAAGTCAAGACCACTGTTTGTCTTGGTGACTTCTGAGAGCAACTAGGACCCTTTCTACCACATAGATCAATTTCCCACCTAGGCTTTGCCATATTAGAAAGGACTAATGGTCTGCTTAATGCAGACTTTTTTGACCATCTCCAATGCCATTGGTTTCAGAGGAAAAAATATAATCTTGTATTATATGTGAATGAGAAGTACTACCCCAACCCCTTCTTACTCAAGCCTATTCTGCAGCTCAGAGTGAAAGAATCCAGAAAGGAAAGGGAATATTCTACTCTGCATAGACTGATCTGAGAGAGAATCACATTATCCTCCAAGATTTCTGCAGGCATACTCACTGATTCCAGAAGATTGTGGCGGCTGACTTTCAGAGTAACTTTGGAGTGGGGTTTCTTCATGTGCACCTGACGCAGCTCCCTCTGGAAGAAGTTTACTTTGTCTTGAAAAGTCTCTGAGCCTCCTGAAAGCAACAAGCCCATGGTCATCTCTGTATTCGCAAACACTTCAAGCATCATCTGTACCCTCAGTCCTTTTTTTGTAGAAGGTAGCAGAGTCAGTCTGCACAGAGCCCCAAAAACGGCACCTGTGCATAGTCTCAGACACATGCTTATAGAAAGCCCTATTATTTGTACAGAGAGAACATAGTAATTTAATCAAAAATGAAAGATCTATCGCCATCCCCAAAGGTTTCACAATCTAAGTATAAAGGACTTAAGGAAACAAAGTAGGGCAAACCATAATAGCCCTGACTCTTTTTACCTATGTTTTTATGCAGAGAGCGAATGAAAGTGGCCGCCAAGATGTTCCTCTCCTTGCAGCTGAGTTCCACGGGAGGCTGGATTCCATCATCCACCACCAGTGTCAGCAGCTTGTGCACAGGGTCAGGCCCATGGTAAGAAAACTAGCAGCAAAGAGATGCAGGAAAGGAGGGAAACCATTATTCACCAGAAAGCACAGCACATGGAGCAGACATAGTGAGATCACCTTTGGTGATCATGTTCCCTTGCCCTTCCACCTGTTCAGAACCAGTTAGCAGGAAAGGCGCTGTCAAACGGCCAGCTGAGGTGATGCTTTTATAAAATCCACTCACTTCCCACAGAATGACCCTCAGTACATGTTTCATTAAGGTAGGGAGAAGAAATTGTAAGAAGGAAGAGGCCAAATGGACAGAAGCAGGATGCAATGTAGGGGAAGACCACAGCAGGCTCCCAAGCATGATCTGAAATGCTGACTATGTAATAGAGCCAGTGTGGCGTAGTGGTTAGAGTGTTGGACTGGGACTCGGGAGATCTGGGTTCTAGTCCCCGCTCAGCCATGAAACTCACTGGGCCAGTCACTGACTCTCAGCCTAACCTACCTCACAGGGTTGTTGTGAGGATAAAATGGAGAGGAGGAGGAGGATTACGTAAGCCGCCTTGAGTTCCTTGTAGGAAAAAAGGCGGGGTATAAATGTAATAAATAAATAAATAAATAAATAAAATAATGAAAAAATAATATTATTTCAAGCTTCTGTGCTTTAGACTGATAAAGGGAATGAACCTTTCTCACTAAGCTTCCACAAAACATTAAGACAAAAACAAAGCAAACCTCACCACTCAGTTGGGAGTTTCATCAACTCACCTTGGTGCCAGGACATACTCTGAAGGTAAAGAGGCGCCAAGGAATGATCTTCAAGTAGAACTCCTTTACCGAGAATTGCTTGGAATCCAAAGAAAACAGAAACCATGAGGAGTCACGTTTTCTTGAATACACTATTCTGAAAGAACTTAAACAATAGGCAAGCCCATTCTTTTGGATCAACGTGGCAAAAAGTAATCTAAACTATACAATTTATCGTTTTTATTGTTCTTATACTGTTTTTATATTGGTTTTATTCTGTATTTTATATGTATTGTGAACCACTTAGAGATTTTACCATATTAAGCAATATAAAAGTAGTATAAATAAATAGTAATAAATACAATTTAGCCACTATTCAGATTTCTAGTTAATACAGCAATGAGCCAAGGATGGCCTGGGCAGTTTGATCTCCAATATCGTCTTGCAGAAGTACTTCAGTTGTTTCACAGCATAATATGTCTCTCCACGCAATAGTGATAACGGCCAAAAATTAGCCTGAAGTGATTCTTGAAGCTTATTGATAACAGCAGACATATAACGGTGCTAATGGGAATAATGTGAAAATAGCTTTGATATTGTTTGAAAGGGGTGGGGGTGGGGGGAATCAGCAAGCTGTTCTTACCTTGGGTGAAACATAGCAATACACTTTTTTTGGTTTCTTCACTTTCTCAGGGGTCTGGCTGTCAGAAGGAGAGTCTTCATCCTCATCTTCAGTAGCAGTGGAAGGTCGGCGCTGAGAGGAACCCAAGTGCAGGGGTGGAAGATGCCACTGGGTGTTGGCATAGCTACTAGCATTGTAAAGGTAGGCCTCAAAGTAGCTACCGACCCCTGAGGTAGAAACATTTCGCTCTACAGTATTCTTTTCATTTTCTAGAAGATATAAGACAGAGAGGTGTAATGCTTCACATAGCAAAAGCTCACAAGGTTCCAGGTACAGTAATACCTTGGATTGCAAGTAACTTGGTTTGAGAGCGTTTTGCAAGACAAGCAATTTTTTTTTTACTTGATATACAAGCGACGTCTTGCAATACATGTACTGTAGTACAGCTTAAATTAAAAATCTCTGTACAAATTTTTTTGGGTGAGATTTCATTTTGATATAAGAGTGTTTTGGATTACAAGCACGTTTCCGGAACAAATTATGCTCTCAATCCAAGGCATGACTGTAACTGGTTCTGAATAGGTTATGGCAGCTGGATTTTTTTTTTTTAAAGTTGTCCAAGGAAACATTCTGGCTGGATATACTAAAAGAAGAAGACAATTATTTTTAAGTTTGTATGGACAATCATTCATGAATACAGGAAATGACACCTATCTTTTGTTACACAGGGAGAGGGCAAGAAAAGTGGCACTCCATTTAGGATTTATTTACATCAGATTTGTTTTTTCAGACTGCTTCTCCAGGATTACCCACCCCTCAGCAAAAACTAAAACAATGTCAGAAGTGACTCCAGTATCGGAGGCAGTATGCCTATGTATAGCAGTTGCTGGGGAATGTGGGCAGGAGGGTGCTGTTGCACTCCGGACATCAGAAAAAAATATCCTTGGTAATAGAGGGCAACATGCAGCCATGAGCACTGGGAACAATTTAGAGTGTTGGCACAAGCCCCGCAGAATGGGAGAGGAAGGGGAGGTGTTTTTTTCCTCCAGTTTCTTTTTGTCCTGCTTGAACTCTTTCACTCCCATTGAGATAAATGGGAGGGAAGCAAAACTACATGCTAGCTGAGTTCTCTGCCCATTCTAGAGGCATGTCTTGAGACGGGGGTTGGGGGTTGGATCAGCACTCCCAGGGACTGCCTACTGATCCACTCCCTTCCGCACTTTGAAGAGGTAAGGGCTACAGATATTTCCATATGGTATGGGAGGGAGGTTCTGAGGTCGGATAAGAACTTAAGAGCTATGTTAGATCAGACCAAGAGTCCATCTAGTCCAGCATTCTATTCACACAGTGGCCAAACAGCTGCCCACGGGATCCCGCAAGCAGACATAAGTGAAACAGCACCCTCTCTCCCATATTCCTCAGCAAATGGTGTACATAGGCATACTGCCTCTGATACTGGATCTCACCCTCCAAGTTTGGACCTCTCTCTCTGTCCTCAGAGGAGAAGATCCAACCCACCCTATGGCTCCTGGGCACCTTCCCAGAGACCACAGAATTACAGCATTACTCTGGTTAACTTTCTTTCACAATAAAATAAAGTTCATTCTTCTATGGTGGTAAGTTGTTGTTTTGCTTGGATTGCAGAGTCCTGTTAATGTATCAGCCCTGTTAGGTTGGTGGCTCATGACAAATTTAGGGAAATTATTACACTGACATCTCTTCTTGTTGCTTTACCATCTGATAGCTGAAAGGTTACAATTTACTTTATAAATATGAAAGAGAGAGATCACACTTAAATTCTCATTGATTTCAATGAGACAAATACTCAGCTATGCATTTCTCAGACTGATATCAATGGAACTTAAATGTATTTTGGTGCTTAAAGGACTTGGCTGCTAACTACGTATGGCATGCAAATGTGTGCCACTGAAACCCAACTTTTTTTTTTAAACTAAAGAAAACAACTTTGGGAGGATGAACTTGGAGCAGAGAAGAAGCAGAGAGAACAGTGTTTAAGCTTTTCCCCACTCCAAATTCCCACATCCTGAAACTGTGTTTCTTAACAGCCAGCATTACATAAGAACATAAGCAAAGCCCTGCTGGATCTGACCAAGGGTCCATCTAGTCCAGCATTCTGTTCACACAGTGGCCAACCAGCTGCCCATGGGATCCCACAAGCAGGACACGAGTGCAACAGCGCCCTCACGCCCATGTTCCCCAGCAACTGGTGTACATGGGCATACTACCTCTGATACTGGAACTGTGTGTGTATAATGAGTAGTTGGCCAAAGTTTCTCTGGACG
Organism: Shinisaurus crocodilurus; assembly: GCA_021292165.1. Taxonomy (NCBI): domain Eukaryota; kingdom Metazoa; phylum Chordata; class Lepidosauria; order Squamata; family Shinisauridae; genus Shinisaurus; species Shinisaurus crocodilurus. Next base: position 271,985,196 of record CM037876.1, read on the forward strand.
GTATGTGTAGAAGATGCCCGTAAACTATGAATCTCATGTTATTTCACACAGATAAATCCTTTCTTACCTAAGAAATGCACAGAACAGAATGAATAGTGGACAGTAATATTTTAGCAGGGATCCTCTATCTGCCTTCCTTTATCAGTGGCAAACTAATGAAATCAACAAAGAGACAGTGATAGGCTATTTCTCAGTGAAGGTGCTGGGAAGGCCACATTTCTATGAGAGAGTGTGCAAGCCAGTGTTCTGCAATGGCCTGAATGTAAGATTTGGATGTGGGAAACCCAGATTCAAAGCCCCGCTATGAAATTCACAGCTCACTTAGTGAACTTGGGTAAGCCATTCCCTCTCAGCCTAAGTTGCCTCACAGATTTGTTATGAGGCTAAAATGACAGACTGAGCTTCTGCAAGGACAGTTTAGATATAAAATACAATAAATAAATCAAATTTAAATGTCTCCAGCTGGCAATAGGACTGTGTGGAGACGTTGAAATGGAAGTAAAGATAATACATTTTTTTTAAACTTACCACTTAGAACAATTATATCAAACTCTCCATTGCTGATAGGCTGGTTTTGGTAGGAGATGCAGGCATGGAAACACCCCCTACGTAGTAGAGTGAGTCTCAGGAGAACTTGACATGTCTGTCGATTGGACACCACAGACTTTTCAAACAAGACATCAGAGGGCTCTTCTTCTTGGGGACCAAGCTAGACAAAATGAACATACATTAGGTGATATCAGGATGTTCTAGTCTTATAGGAGATGAGGCAAAGAGGGACAGACATCACTTACCTCATGGATTGAGAGGCTGTAATTTTGCTCATCTATCAGTGATACTGAGTTACTAGTAGGATTATCATATTCATCTCTGGGAGCTATCTGCAAAGTGTGTGGCTGTCCACATGTTAGCACCAGAGTGGAGAAATGGCAAACAATTTTGGTTTTGGAGGGAACTACCATCCCTGAAATAAAGAAAAGACAGTTTAGAAACATATGTAATATTACAAGGAGGCATCTGCAGAGAATAAATAAAATATGGGATGAGGAGTACAAAATGACATAGAGGTGGAATAGGTTTTAAATTAAGCAACTAAATATTGGTAAAGAAGCAGAAATTGAAGCTGCTCAACAAAGAAATGAATAGAGTGGACAGCTGATGGCTTCACTGCTGCAATGACAACCACAGAGCTATCACAAAACGTCACTGGTCCAACACATATTGCAAATCACACTCTGATTTGGCATTCCCAGTGTGGGATAGGGGAATGGTGATTGGGATGTGGGGAATTTCTTCTCCATGCCCTTGCCATGGTAAAGATGCTTTCCTGGTGTAGTTTAAGCTTCTTCAATCTGCAGGTATGAAGGACCAATTAGAATGGCTTGTCCCTGGAGACTGATGATGATTTTGATTTATTTTATTTCTATACCGCCCCACAGCCAAAGCTCTCTGGTCAGTTTACAACAATTCATAAAAACAACAATACTCACAATAAAATACAGATAATAAAAACATACAATTTCGTTACAAAAGTTTAAAAACAAATTTAAAACCCCAATTTAAAATGGCAAATAAATAAACAAGTTAATAAACTAAGCTTGCTGCTGACATAAGCCCCCCCCCCCCATGTGCTATTTTGAGCTGTTAAATATTAAATGCCTTGGCATACAGGGCAGTCTTAACCTGGCACAGAAAAGACGGGTGCCAGACGGGCCTCAGTGAGCTTATTCCAAAATTGGGGGGCCACCATTGAGAAGGCCTTCCTCCTTGTTGCCACCAACCGAGCCACCCTCAGAGGTGGCAGTTGGAGGGCCCCCCCAGATGTTGAGCGCACTATCCGGGTAGATTGCGGTTGGGAGAGGCATTCCATCAAGTATTGCGGTCCTAAGCCATGTAGGGCTTTATAGGTTGAGCCTCAAGTGACAAAGACGGCGCTAGGAGCATCCCCAAGCTACGAACCTGCTCCTTCAAGGGGAGTGCAACCCCATCCAGAACAGGCTGAACACCTTCCATCTGGTCAGAGGAACCACCCACTAACAGCATCTCAGTCTTGTCTGGATTGACCTTCAGTTTGTTAGCCCTCACCCATTCCATTGTCGCAGTCAGGCACCGGTTTAGCACATACACAGCCTCACCTGCTGAAGAGGAAAAGAAGAAATAGAGCTGTGTGTCATCAGCATACTGATGGCAACGCACTCCAAAACTCCGGATGACCCCACTCAGCAGTTTCATGTAGATGGATTCAGATAGTTTCCAGACAAACCTCAGGGAGTTTCCAGTTAACATGGCTGATGCCCTAACGTGGCTGATTCACATGATTGTTCCTAAGCCCTCCCTTCCACTGGATATAGTTCATTCAGCTCCTTGGCTTATTCAGGAGTTGGGAGCAATGAAGAAGATAGGATGAGGTGATATACAGACAGTGGACAACTCAAAATGAACTGAACGTGCGGTAGAGCTCATTTTAGAGCATACCACATAGTAGTGATAGTGGCAAGGAAGCAATACTTCACCATCATGTCGTCCTCTCAGTGCCATCCAATGGAGCTTTTCCAAGTGGCTTGGGGCCTTTTCCAACTTAGCCAGAAAAGCAATATTAATAAACCTTCAGAGCCCCACTGAGACTTATTTGGTAAGCACTTTGAGGATAAAATTGCTTCTATTAGTAGTCACTTGGATCTAACTTTATTTACTGTACAGTCAGTGGATGTGTCCAGAGCAATGTCTATTCAGATTCCATTGGATGAATGTTAGTTGTTGTGGCTTGAGGATGTGGACAAGGTGCTTGGAGAAGTGTAGCCTCTTTGCTGACCCTTTGCCAATCCTGGCTTATAACATCTATGAGGACGACAAGCAGCTGGGTCCAGAATGTCTTACTGCAAGAGAAAGTGGTCTTTACCTTAAAAGAAGTGGTTGTGAGGCCACTCCTACAACATACCTCTCTGGACTCCAAGGATTGCACCAACTATTGACTTGTTGAAAACCTACCCTTTGGGGCAAGGTTCTGTACAGCTCCAAATATTATTGGACGACACCAATTATCTAGATCAACATCAAACTGGCTTCACACCAGGGTTTGGCACTGAGACAGCCATGGTCACCTTGATGAATGACCTATGCCAGGAGAATGGAGGGAGCAGCTCACAGCATGGCATTCCTCTGAAATGGCTTTCTGAGATTGGGGGCACTGTGCCCCACTGGTTCCATTCCCATCTCAAATAGCCATTTTCAAAGGGTGGTGGCAAGGGACTATTGCTCTGCTCCATGGCAACTGATGCCACTGGGCTCTACTCTGTTCCCAGTGCTGTTTAACATCTACATGAAACTGCTGAATTACATTATCCGGAGATGTGGGGCGAGATGCTATAAATATGCTAATGACACCCAACTTCATTTCTCCTTGAAGCAAATTCAGGTGAGGCTGTGAAGGTGATGAACCCTTACTGGATAAGGGCAAATAAACTGAAACTCTTTTTGACTGATGGAGTACTAAGAAAATCATAAAAACAAACAGTTTGTCATGCGTTATAGTCCCACCATCCTCAAAAACACAGCTCCAACTGACAGTTCCCTGGGGCGGCAGACTCTGGCATCCATCAGCCAGAAAACCAAGGGCCACTGGGAGGCTGCACCCCATGCCTCCCAGGATTAACATCATGGCAAGGGGGAGACCAGCCTGGTCCCATACATCGGCCAAAGAAGGAACAGCTGCAGGGAGCTTGTTTTGCCCTTCCCTGCCAGAAAAAAAAAAGAAAAAATCTATAAGAACCTTGTAAGTAAGAACTGGTGCCTGGGTTTTGCTTTCTTCCTCCCTCCCAATCCCGTTTCCTTTTGTGTCATGTCTTTTCGATTGTAAGCCTGAGGGCAGGGACTGTCTAATATTAATCTTTGTAAGCCACTCTGGGAGCCTTTTCTGGCTGAAGAGCGGGGCAAAAATGCTGCAAATAAATAAATAAATAAATAAATAAAAATACTATTGGTTTTATCTGTTATTTAAAAGAGTATTCTTCATTCTGGTCTAACCATCAATTAAATAGTGATCATAAGTTCAAGCACATTTCCAAACCTGGCCACACAGTGTAAGCAAGTACTCTGTTCTAGGAAACAATAGAACACTGAGTATGGAAATGGTGCTAAATAAATGTTAAGTGGCACCAACAGGAGTAGTGCTCATATATGATACATGTTTTCCTATCTATGCCTTGGCTTGTTATTGGCTTAATCAGGCCTTACCTGGCTGAAAGACTTTGTAGTAAGGACTATATGCCACATTTAAGCCTCCAAGTTTTATGCTGATCTCATAGCGCCCAGCCTTGCGCACAGTGAATGCCACCTTCACCACATTGGAACTGGGCTCCTGAAGTACTTCCTGGGTCACAGGAATATCCATTGCTAGCTCCACATGGCAGATGTGAACTCGCAGGCCCACAGGACGATGGGCAGGGAAGGGCTGGCCATTCTTATACAATAACTGCATGGAGAATTAAAGAAACCCAGGTGAGTAGTGATTAACATCATGGCAAGGGGTGAGCTAAAGAGTTATGCAAGTTCCTGTATCAGTGATAAGGATGCAGTAAGTGCAAAACACCCCAATGTTCCATAATATAATTGGTGTCCTAAATTAGGGTGCGGTATAGAAAAGCAGTTACCACCGAGCCCAAAAACATATGGTAGGCAAGTTTACACCATTAAAAAAAGTTACCACCTCCAAATATGCTTCAAGGTAGGTAACCTCCAAATCTGAAGTCAGCATACAAGGCAAACTCAACAAAACTAAGTCCAGAAGGAAAGAGTACAAAACTTCATCCTTACAGGGAGAACACTAAGCGTGACTCATCTGAATCCAGCAGCCAGAAGCCCACACAAAACTCACTGCAAAAGCAAATGCATAGGAGATACTGTCTAGATATTGCCAGCTTTCTCATGCTCATCCATCAGCATGAGAAAGATTCAGCCCATAACACAAAACTGATACAAGAAGCCACAAGGAATAATCCCCATACCCCCTAAAGAAGGGATTTTGTCCTGCAAATAAAAACTAGACCCAATCCCCAAATAGCCATGGAAACAGAAACATTCCCTTACATGCACTCGGAAGGCCATGCTGTGGCCCACCTCATAGGGGTCCTTCCAATCCCAGAAGACCTTGCAAGAGCGGGGATCCAGGTAATTGCCTCGCACGTAGTCATAAATGGTCCGCTCTCCTCGGCGCTCCCGGTCCTCATGCTGGAGGAAGCTGACTACACGTGCGGCAAGCTCAAAGAGGAACTTAATGGTGAAAAAGAAAGCTACCACAGATACTGTGATCCCACCTGTCACATGGAGAAAATAGATAGCATATAAGATGCAGCAAGACACTGAAAATCCACCAGCAGTATCAGCAACAGCAGATTTTTGGCACTGCAGACTGCTCAGACCAACTCTGGATGAGAATTCACAACATTTGACTTTGAAGTGGAAATCTCAGAAGGAACTATTTCTCCACAAAGGGCTAAGTTCTACCATTGGGCAGCAGATTTTGAGTACTATTAAAGGCCAACAAATTACCAGTTATTTAGCTTACTATATTTGACTGCCATAGCACGGAAGCGCCATTTGGATTTTTTGTCTCAAGTGCTAAAATGTCTTTGGCAGTTGCTGACAAGAGCTAAAGAAAGGAACTGAAGTAGGTCTGAGGGCAATGTTATTCCACGAAAAGATGACATGCAAGTTAATAAGCTCAGTATTAGCAAAACAGACTATGAAGTTTACATGACTGAATTAAAATAAGTAGACCCAAGGCTCCTTCTGGATCCCATGAACAGATTTTCTTTGCTTACCAATAACGTAAAACATTAGGTCCCTTCAATGAGACACACAGCCGAGGATCACAGCTGCATCTGAAATGGAAAAAGCGGATTTAGATGCAATCCAATAGAGATGCCTGTAAGCCTCTGAACTCAGAGGATTACGGGCATCCTATGCAGAGCAGGAGAAGTGTGCAGAGATGATTTTCGCCTCCCCGCTCCTCCCACTCTGCATTTCTGCTAGATGCCTATTCTCAGCCATCTAGCTGGGGCGCTTCAGAGGGGGAGGGAAGGAGGCTGCAGAGGACACAGGATGTCGTACCCTGGCCTCTGCAGTCTCCTCCCTGCCCTGCCTCTGCGAATGCCCCCTTTAAGCCCCCTCCGAGGTCAGGTCCCTGACACCGGAGAGGCAGCCGGTGCAGTTCTTTCCGCACTGGCTGTGTGGGGGGGAGGAGGGGGATCAGAGTGCAGATTCCTAGCTCTGAGGTTGGAATTCTGCCTTTGACCTTGGATCTGGGAATCTGAAGTATCCTATGGCCCCCTAGATGCTGTCTAGGGGCCATAGGGTCACTCCCTTAATTCAATATCCCTCCACACTGCAAGTCTCCTAGCAAAGAGCCTGCCCCCTAAGAAACACACACACACACACACACAAGTACGTATGGCAGTTCTGGAGCAAGAAATTGTAAACAGAAGTTACAAAGTCCAGTAGAAGAACCAAGATATTTTGTATGATGTTTTGAGTGTCAGAAACTGAAGATCACCGATATTCCCCAGCAAATGTTGACACTTTTGCTGGCTGACAATTGCAAGCAGAAAAAATATTTTAAAATAGGGATGTCAGTTTCTGGCACTAACAGTCGCATTTATTTACAGAGTTTACATTCCACTTTACATTTTTGAAGAAATTTCCAAAGTAGCTAACAAATATTAACAAAAATGCATTAAAATGCAATATAAAAGTAGACCAGAAGAATCAATATATAAAAGCAGCATCAGCAACAACATGAATAAAAACCCAAATAAAGCAGATGATCAAATAATCAATACATATGTTCTTGACTGATAAAAACAACCACAAGAAATTCAGACAAATTAAAAGGCCTTAACATGGCCCCTAAAACTTAAGAAGTTGCCTAGAAGAACTCTTTGAGAAGGGTATTCCACAAATGGGGCACCACCAAAAAGGCCCTCTACCCCAGATGATATGCGCCTCACCTCTGAAGGCAGGCCACCCAAAAGAGATAGGTAGACTGAAGTTTATGGCACAGTGGTAGATAGGCCATATTGCACCACACACATATTATAATAAATCAGAGTGGATAGGTTTTAATATTCCACATACAGCTAAAGAGGAGCTTGTTAAACTGACACCTATTCCCTGGATATCGGAACCTGTAAACTATCTGGGAGTATGGTTAACTGGAGAATTAAAAAATGTTGTACAGCTCAACCATGATAAACTGTATAAAGAAGTGGGAAAAGATTTGAACTTTTGGACATCATTACCAATTTCATGTTTGGGAAGGCTCAACAATTATAATGAATATTCTTCCAAAAATATTATTTCTATTTGTTAATATTCCACTCCAAGTTTAAACATCTATTCTGAACAAATGGAAAAAATGCTCTTGCAGTTTATTTGGAATAAGAAACCATCAAGGGTGGCAGCTAAAGTTTTATATAAGATAGGAAATGGGGGGGGATGGGGGTTCCTAAGATCACATCTTACTATCAGGCTGTCAAATAAGCCTTGTTTAATGATTGGTTTCTTTCTAATAAACTGTTACAATAAACAATTAACATATGTTTCTGGTACGACAGAAGATGACCATTATAGAGACAAAATCAGGTAGATAGGTTAGAAAAAAATGATAAACGGTCAAGACATTTTAACATATGAGGTGGTTAGGGTCATGAGAAATACAAGACCTTCAAGGTTCCGGTATTTTCATGCACGACATGCTGCAACATCTTTATGTAGAAAACATAATGGAATGAGGGGGGAAATAGTTTTGAATTACTGATTGGCACTGACAATTTCAAAGGTCTCATAAGCCAGTTGTATACTTTGTTATTAGACTCATCTGGGGACCCAAGGTTGGAGAACACTGCATTAGAAGAAGTACTTATTTCAACACGCAAGCAGGACAGGGCTGCACCAAGCAGCATCGTCCCTTGTCACAGCAGCAAATCATGGGTTATTTAACCCATGATTTGCAGGGACGCACTGTCTGCAAGCCACTTCCGCTCTGACTGGAGGTTGTCAGCATGACATATAAATCCATACTATGGACTAAACAACTCGGTTGTTAACCCATGGTTTGTTGTTGGGTTAACTGCTGGGTTGTTTTGGACAACCTATTGATCCAGGTTTGCACATCACACCAATTGGAGGTCTACGGAAAATAGAAGCGGCTCACATACAGCTGTACATGCAGAGGCCTCCACACAAGCTACAAACCTGCACTACTGGGATTTCGACTTTGTGCGGAAGCCTCCGCACCCACAGCTATACATACAAAGGCACCCTCCCAGCAAACATTTGCGCTGTATGCACGGACTCCTGGGAGAAGGAGTTAAACAGTACACATGCCATCTGGGGATGGGAGCAGAGTTACTCAGCACAGCCTATCCCATTCACATGTTGAAGTTCTTCTTCCAACACCTCGACCGGGCTTACATTATTCCAACAATTGGCTTACCTCACGAATATGAATTTTGCCAAATTCTTAAGACTTACATGGGAATGTTTAACACAGTTTAAAAAAATAATAATCAGGAAAGCCATTTCGGCACTTTAGGCTGCAATCATATACACACTTACATGAGAGCAAGGCACACTGAATTCAATGAGGCTTACTCTCAAGTAGACATGTATAGAACTACACTGTTCAACATTTTAAATCAGCACCAGAAGCATTTGGTTAGACAGATATGAACTGGTTAATGTTTGCAAACAGTGCATTGAACAAAACTGAGAGTAGTTTATAATAACTATTTATTTTGCTTATTTTAAAATGCCTCTGCTTTATTTTCCATATACTGTATTAGAATACTGAGAACTACTTGATAGCCAATACAATAACAGAGAGAGATCCAAATATAGGAGTGGGAATGGATATGGAGGAATATATCAAATACATTAACATCAGGTGATTTGAAAGAAAACTTCTTAAAACTCAGTATCAATGGCATTTGACTCCACAGAGGTTAAATCAGTCTTATATTAAAGCTCCTGATTTTTGATGGAGATGCGGGGTGGGTGGGTCATGCAGACCTTTTGCATGTATTTTGGAATTGTCCAGTTATACACCTCTTTGGATCAATATTTTGAATTTGTTTAATGAAATCACCAATTGCTTAATACCAGGAAATCCAAAGGTAGTATGATTGTGTTATTTTAAACATTTGGTCAATGACACTGACCTTGAAGTTGTTGTAAACCTGTTCGGGGCAGCTAAAATGTGCATAGCAGCATATTGGAAGAAAGCTGCTGCTCCAACAATATCTGAATGGTATGGCAGAATATGGAACATTGCAATCTTATGAAAATTAACTTATAGAAGCTCAAGGAATGGACAACAGATAAATAAATTTATTGAAAAATAGACCTTATTTACAATGTTCTAGCATAGCAAATATCAGGATAATATTAAACCATATATTTTCTTCTCTTTACTGTAGAGTTTTTCTTGTTCTTTTTATATGTGTAAAATATCATTTTTATATGTAAGAAAGAATGATATATTGGAAGAAAATAAAATTATTTTTCCAAAGACACATACCTTTATACAAGCTCCCATGCCCAAAAACACAACATGGGAGTTCCCATTCCTCAGCACCTTTGTTCAGCATGCAGAAACCTGGAAAGTGTCAGCAGGAGGGGATGACTGCCAGATCATCATTGGGACAAATAATCCTGGAACTCACAATATAGGTTCACAGCCAGATAATCAAACTTGACAACAAGTTGACCATCCCAAGAAGTGGTACTCTGCATTATCACACCATGCAGTCCTCACGAGATTTCCTGAAATGAAAAACAAGAAGCCATAATCATTAAATTTCTCAAACAATCAAAAAGCTGGATAAGAAAGAAGATCAAGCGCATCACCATCACTTGACCCCCAAACTTACCAAGCCAAAGTCCAAGCCTAACATGCATTTTGCATACATTATAGCATACATACAATTTTCCTACACAGACAAGATACTTAGGTAGCAAAATGGTTTTGTGTTATGTTACGAGGGTTGCCAAGTGTTTGGTGCACCCAGCTGCGAGCCTCAGGGGCAGCCTGAGAGATAAAAGGAGTGGTGCCTGCAGTTCAGGAGCTAAGCCTCATAGTGCCCTGGTTTGCACATCATGACAACCCACAATTTTTTTTAGAATTGTGGGTTACTGTGAATGCACGGGAGTACATAAATAATTCATGGACTTTCTGTCCGTGGTTTGGTTAGTGTTATGTACAAACCAGGAACTCTGGTATCTCTTTCCCCTGACAAATCAGAAAAATAACCCAAGAATAAACCGTATGCACATTAACGCTAACCAAACCACAGACAGAAGATGCATGGGTTGTTTAACTGCTCCTGCTTGCAGTAGGAGTGATCAGGCAGTGTGCACCAGCAGGCTGCCTCATTCACAATAACCATCAGGGGTCAGAGCCTGAGGGACAAGGAAGCCGAGCATTAAAAACTCTAATCAAGTCAAGCAAAAGATAATTGACCATTTGCTTCTTGTTCTTCCTCTCAGATTTTATTCCTTCTCTTAGAGACTTCAAGGAGGCAGCTAAAACCTTGAAACTTCTGGTCAGACCTTGAGACCTGGCAACGTTATACGCATCCCTTAGTAAAGCCCAGATTAAATAAAGTACAGTAAAGTGAGAGTAAAGTACAGTAAAGCAAGCTGACAGAATCAGCACAGAAACAAACAAGGCCCAGGAAAAAAGGGCATTGTACATTTGGTTTATCCAGATGATCAGTGAACATGTGCCTCAACTGCATTTTAGCCTGTGTGTCCTAATCTCACAAGTCCAAGTCCAAATTCAACACAAGTCCAAATTCAGGGAGAACAGCACAATGACCACATATAATGGACTGGAGGGGGGCGAGGAGGAGGATAGCTGTGCAGTTATGCATAGCGCGCGCACACACACAAAATCACATTGCGGTAGTCCTGCAAGTCAGCACTGGAGAGCTCACAGTCTTAAAGAGTTAACAAAATGGAACAGGAAGAGGGAAGGAAGGACCTGTGTCACTCATCAGGGACGTTACTGGGACTATCCAACAGCACTCGCAGCCATGTACACGCTGTGGTGAGGATGGAAATCATGTTTTTTGAATACAGTGGTTTGAGCAATGGACAATGTGATACCTTTGCAACTGAAGCATTATCCCAAGGAGAGACCGCTCTAGATTTTGTGCAACAAATTAACAACCACTGAGCATTTATTGTGCAAAACAAAACAAAAATGATGTTTGTGTGGAAAAGTTTCATTGATAGAACAGCTCACCATGTGTGTTTGAAAACCAAAAATTAACTTTTCTCAATTCTATGACCAAGTTATTCACCTACTGGGATGTGTTCATAAATTAAAACAAAAGGTATTGGTTACCTGCCTAAAGGTATCATATGGCAATCCAACTCAGAACCAAACAATAAATCCTAAAGACATTGCAATACAGGGGAGAGAGAGAGCTACGTCCAGACTGCGGTCTTCAGAAATGCCCAGAACTTTAAAAAAATGCAAGATCTCTTGCCAAAACTCTGACCTGTATGTAATTATTTTTGAGAGAGAGAAAACTACACAGGGAAAAAGAAAAAAAATGGAACATGAGGGGCGAAAGTATCCCATCATCTGTGCCTGCCGAAGCCCATCAAGCAAGTCCCCAAACCTTCCATAGCAAAGCACCTGTTATTCTTCTCTCCTCTGGAAGGTCTGCAGCTTTGGTATGCTTCCACTCACTATAGGCATTCAAATTCTTCAGAGAGAGATGGCAAGAGGCAGGGAAGTTGTTCCAAAAACCTTTACTTGTGCTTCACAAAAACCCAGTCTCCAAGTACCAACACATCTTCAACACATACCGGTGGAAATCCCACTGGCCCAGGGACACCTTTCTTTGCTAGCTGAACAGTGGATTCCAGATAGGCAATAGTCTGTTGATGGAAGATTAGCTTAACTTTCCAAGTACAAGTACACCGAAATATTTATTAGGCAGAAGAGAAAGGCAGCTCAGTTTAACTCTTAAATTGATTCTCTGCAATTAGAGTAATGAAATGAACCACAGACCCAAATACTCTGTTGTGACACAGGCTTTATGGCAATCCTAAAATCTTTATTATACATTAATAGGACCAGTGAAAAATTGCAGTGATAGAGGAGGCTGGACAGAGAAATGGAGACTCCCATTCACAGATGCATCCGTCACCTTTCATAAGAACATAAGAGCTGTGTTGGATCAGATCAAGGGTCCATCTAGTCCAGCATTCTGTTCACACAGTGGCCAACCTGCTGCCCACGGGATGCCACGAGCAGGACATGAGTGCAACAGCACCTTCCCGCCCATGTTCCGCAGCAACTGGAGTACACAGAATCATAGAAAAGTAGAGTTGCAAGGGGCCTACAAGGCCATCGAGTCCAACCCCCTGCTCAATGCAGAAATCCAGGTCAAAGCATCCCTGACAGATGGCTGTCCAGCTGCGCCTTGAATGCCTCCAGAACCCAGATTGGGAGAGCCCACCACCTCCCTAGGTAGTTGATTCCATTGTCTTATTGCTCTGACAGTCAGGAAATTTTTCCTGATATTTAGGTGGAATCTAGATTCCTGTAACTTGAGCCCATTATTCTGTGTCCTGCAAAGAAGAGATCCTGGCCCTCCTCTGTGTGATATCCCTTCATAAGCATACTGCCTCTGATACTGGAGGAAGCATATAGCCAATCAGGACTAGTAGCCATTGATAGCCTTCTCCTCCAGGAATTTGTCCAATTCCCTTTTAAAGCTGTCCAAATTGGTGGCCATCTCTATACCTGGTTACTTACTGAACAGTCTCAGCATTTTTCATTTATTTATTTATTATATTTATACCCTGCCTTTTTTCCTTCAAGGAACCCAAGGCGGCTTACATAATCCTCCTCCTCCTCCTCCTCTCCATTTTATCCTCACAACAACCCTGTGAGGTAGGTTAGGCTGAGAGTCAGTGACTGGCCCAAAGTCACCCAGTGAGTTTCACGGTCGAGTGGGGACTTGAACCTGGATCTCCCGAGTCCCAGTCCAACACTCTCTCACTACGCCACACTGGCTCTCCAAATATCCAAAAGAAAGGGAATTTCTTTCAATACAGAGCTTGTGTTCATTTCAAGTGTAAGGCAATCTGAAATATAGACTCAGAATTCCCTTCTCTATCAAAGTGAGAAACGTAACTACTGCAGGAGATAAAACTGGCACTCTGTGAGCTGTCCTTCCATTAACATCCTCCATGCCTGATCAAATGACAGATTTCCTGTATACATTTTGACCTGAAACTTGGCAGTATCTTTGCTATTCTTTGAAGGTTAGAATTAACTCAGAAAATCTGTTACTGTTTTTAGGTGCACCTTCAGAATTCTCCTTGCCTAAAACCCAGTTTCACCCTGTTAGTAAATTTAACTCTGATTTGATTGCTCTGTATGAAGTGACAGGCCAAGATGCCTGCTAGGCAGACAGAAGAGAGCTGACGCATGCAAAATCTGCTCTTTTGCACCACAAACTAGGACCAGCCAACAAACATATTTAGGGCACAGAGGAACTGCTCTGCATATTTAGCTAGTTCCCAGGATAAAGTGACTTTAATTATCATACTGGAGAGCTAATTTGGATCAAACTACTTAGAACAACTACGGTAGGTAATGAACAGGGGTACGGAGAAATAATTCAAACGGTACTTGTTTAGATAGTCCTTTCTTAAAACATGGGTGATTACAGATTCTCTGCAACCTTCTGCTCCTGTCCTGATCCCAGGATACATGGATGATAAAGTCTTTTGTAAATCAAAGAGTTTAAAAGCCATACTCCAAATTAGACTCTATGAAAATAATCTGCATATGAAAGCTTTTGAATAGAATGGTCAAGTAATACTGGGTCAGCACTCCTTTGAAAGTGCTAGCAGGGGCAGTTTTGTAGTGCTAGCAGCCTCAGGAGCAACATTTTATGAAGTCATACAGCATTTTGACCTGTAAGCATACCCTGCAGAATGCCCTCTGCCCTTCCATGCAATGATGAGTGCATGAGTGTAAGGGTCTCCTTGCTGGTCCTCTCTAGTAACTGTACAGATAAATTAACATATTCTTGCTTTTAGAGCTACCTGAAAACTTCCACATTCAGGCAAATATGTCCAAATTTCAGTGAAGTGTTACTGACAGTCTGCATCAGCAACTGTTCTCACAAATAAATATGGACACTGAAATATTACAGATGAAGCAGACCTTTCTAATATGGCTACCAGAGCTGCTGGTGCACCGTGTTGTGACATATCTCAAGAAAAGAGAGGCAGGCAGAAACCACCTCACACAACCTGCTCCAGACAGATTGCTCCTCTCTGCCAAAAGACCATCTACCCTGTACAAAAGATTCTGATCACTTGTTACTTAAAACATATTTGTGGTTTTATTAATGATAGTTGATGTTATCTTTAAAGGTCTTGGAAGGATCTGCATCGTGATATAAATAACTGAAACAAACATAAACTGTATATATTATGGATAGTGAACAGCTTTTAGCATCCTGCAGTGGTACACATACCCCTCCTCCATAAGACTATAACAATTTTATATTCTCCGTATCTCTGCATTCCCTTATTTCTTTTTTGATAGAGTTACTAGCTTAGTAGATCAGGGGAATGCTATCAATATATTATACCTTCCTCTCAGCAAGGTTTTCATCAATGTCTCTCATTATATTCTTGTTGACAAGCTGGTAAAATGTAAAAAGCCCATCTGGCGAAAGTAAAGGAGATTGGAGGATGGGAGACAAAGCTACTTGTCCTGACCTTAAGCCCAAGAGGGCATAGTAATCTCAGAAGCCTGTGAGTTTGGGGGCTTTTGAGCAGCAAGGGCGCAGCCCATTGCACCCTCCAATGTGTCCATGTGGTTGAAGCCTGTAGTAACATCTTCAGCCACTAGGGGCAGACTTCCCTAACCAGCACATAAGTTTTGCAGTCCATACAGTTAGAAGTCATGGGAGGTTAGTAGAATCACAGAAAAGTAGAGTTGGAAGGGGCCTACAAGGCCATCGAGTCCAACCCCCTGTTCAATGCAGGAATCCAGGTCAAAGTATCCCTGACAGATGGCTGTCCAGCTGCACCTTGAATGCCTCCAGAGTGGGAGAGCCCACAACCTCCCTAGGTAGTTGATTCCATTGTCTTATTGCTCTGACAGTCAGGAAATTTTTCCTGATGTTTAGGTGGAATCTAGGTTCCTGTAACTTGAGCCCATTATTCCGTGTCCTGCAAACTGGGATGACCGAGAAGAGATCTTTGCCCTCCTCTGTGTGACATCCCTTCAAATACTGGAAGAGTGCGATCATATCTCCCCTCAGTCTCCTCTTCTGAAGGCTAAACATGCCCAGTTCTTTCAGTCTCTCCTCATAGGGCCTTGTTTCCAGTCCCTTATCATCCTTGTTGCCCTCCTCTGAACCCTCTCCAGTTTGTCTATGTCCTTCTTAAAGTGAGGTGCCCAGAACTGGACGCAGTACTCAAGATGAGGCCTAACCAGTGCCGAGTAAAGGGGAATTATCACTTCCCGCGATTTGGAAGCTATACTTCTATTAATACAGCCCAAAATTGCATTTGCCTTCTTTGCAGCCACATCGCATTGCTGGCTCATATTCAGTTTGTGATCTACCACAATTCCAAGATCCTTCTCACTTGTAGTATTGTTGAGCCAAGTGTCCCCCATTCTGTAACTCTGCATTTGGTTTCCTCTCCCTAGGTGCAGCACTTGGCATTTATCCCTATTAAATTTCATTCTGTTGTTTTCGGCCCAGCGCTCCAGCCTATCGAGGTCACTTTGAATTTTGTTTCTGTCTTCCAGAGTATTAGCCATTCCACCCAACTTTGTGTCATCTGCAAATTTGATAAGCATTCCCTGTACCTCCTGATCCAAGTCATTAATAAAAATGTTGAAGAGCACCGGGCCCAGGACCGAGCCCTGTGGTACCCCGCTCGTTACCTCTCCCCAGTTTGAGAAGGAACCATTGATAAGCACTCTTTGAGTCCTATTCTGTAGCCAATTGTGGATCCACCTGATAGTTGTTCCATCTAGCCCACTCTTAGCTAGCTTACTAATCAGGATATCATGAGGCACTTTGTCGAAAGCTTTGCTGAAGTCCAGATATATAATGTCCACAGCATTCCCACAGTCCACAAGGGAGGTTACCCGATCAAAAAATGAGATCAGATTAGTCTGACAGGATTTGTTCTTGACAAATCCATGCTGGCTTCTAGTAATCACTGCATTGTTTTCAAGGTGCTTGCAGACTGACTTCTTTATAATCTGCTCAAAAATCTTCCCGGGGATTGATGTCAGACTGACTGGCCTATAGTTCCCAGGTTCCTCCTTCTTGCCCTTTTTGAAGATGGGAACAACATTTGCCCTCCTCCAGTCGTCTGGCACTTCACCTGTCCTCCATGATTTCTCAAAGATAATAGACAGTGGTTCTGAGAGTTCTTCTGCCAGTTCCTTTATTACTCTAGGATGCAGCTCATCAGGCCCTGGAAATTTAACTCGTTCAGAGTAATCAGGTGCTCCTTGACCATTTGCCTATCAATCTCAAGCTGCAATCCTGCCCCTTCAGTCTGCACTTCAGGTTTGCCAGGGGGGTCATAGACCCTCTTTTGGGAGAAGACCGAGCTGAAGTAGGAATTGAACACTTCTGCCTTTTCTTTGTCTTCTGTTATCAATTTGCCATCCTCATTGCGTAGTTGAACCACCAGTTCTTTCTTCTGTCTTTTACTGTGCATGTATCTGAAGAAAGCTTTTTTGTTGCTTTTAGCATTCCTCGCTAACCTTAGCTCATTCTCAGCTTTAGCCTTCCTGACACTATTCCTGCAGTTCTGTGCTACCTGCCTGTACTCTTCACTTGTAGCCTGTCCTTCCTTCCACTTCCTATACGTGTCCTTTTTTGTTTTCAGGTCATCTTTGAGTTTATTCTGAAGCCACATTGGCTTCTTCTGTTGCCCTCTGCCTTTTTTCCTTGTGGGAATTGTTTGCAATTGTGCCTTTAAAATTTCCTTTTTAAAAACTCCCACCCCTCCTGGGCTCCCTTTCTCGTGAGAGTCACTTGCCATGGGATCTTACTAATCATTGTTCTGAGTTTGTTAAAATTGGCTTTCCTAAAATCCAGGGTACGTGTTTGGCTACACTCAGCTTTTGCTTCCGTTAGAATCAAGAACTCAAGTATAACATGGTCACTTTCCCCCAGAGTTCCCAAAACTGCCACTTTATCCACTAACTCGTCTCTGTTGGTTAGAATCAGGTCAAGGATAGCCGATCCTCTAGTTCCTTCCTCCACTTTCTGTAGGAGGAAGTTATCAGCAGCACAGCTCAGGAATTTCTTGGAGGGGCCATGTTGGCTGAATAAGTCTCCCAACAGATATCAGGGAAATTGAAGTCTCCCATTACTACCACATCGTGCCTCCTTGAAACAATGGCAATTTGTTTTTCAAAAGTTCCATCCTCGTCTTCTCCTTGATTGGGTGGTCGGTAGTAGACTCCAACCGCCATGTTCGTTTTATTCTTTGCCCCCTTTATTTTAACCCAGATGCTCTCAATGAGTCAACAGTGCAATGCAGTGGCTTAAAAGGCTAATGAAATTCTAGGCTGCATCGGCAGAAATAGTGTCCAGATCATAAAAAGAAATAGTACCACTCTATTCTGGTCAGATCTCTCCTGGAGTACTATGACCAGTTCTGGGCACCACAGTTTAAAACAATAACAAACTGGAATGTTTCAGAGGAAGATGACAAAGACACTGGGAAGCCTGGAGACCAAATATATGGGGAAAGGTTGAAAGGGCTGGGTAGCTTGGAGAATAGATGATTAAGGGGTAATATGAAAGCTATCTTCAAATTTCTGAAGGGCTGTCACATGGAGCAAAATTAGAGGATAGGCCCCAAACCCAAGGGTTCAAACTGCTAGAAAAGGGATCTCAACTAAAGACTAGGAAGAATTTCCTGACAGTGTGAGCTATATGACAGTGGAACAGGCTGCCTTGAAAGGTGGTGGACTCACCTTTGTTAGGTGTTTGCAGAGGCTGGATTGGATGGTCACCTATCAGGGATGCGGTAATAGCAATTTCTTGCATCGACAGGAGGACTAGATGATCTTTGATGCCCCTTCCAACTCTATGATTTTATGCGTAGTGCTACATCAAGCTACAGAACAATTTTGGATTTAAAAAATGCTCTGCCACCTTGGAACAATCCCATTTCAAATCAAAGTTAAGAAAGAAGGAGCTTAAATTTTGTTCATGTGACACAAAATTCACTTTGTACCAGTACAATAGTCATAATCAAGCTAAAGGCTACAAAAAAAGAAAGATCTAGATGAAACAGTCCAGATATTTCTCTTTCTGCACCCATAATTTCCCAAAGATACAGTAATACCTTGGATTGAGAGTGTAATTCGTTCTGGAACCGTGCTTGTAATCCAAAACACTCTTATATCAAAGCGAGTCTCCGGCGCGTGTGAGTGGGGCTGATTTCGGCCCGCTATGCCCGCTCGAGGTGAGCGGTTACATCCCTACGACTTGTCTTGCAAGACGTCGCTTGTTTATCAAGTAAAAAAAAATTAATTTTTTTTTGCTTGTCTTGCAAAACGCTCTCAGACCAAGTTACTTGCAATCCAAGGTATTACTGTATAATCTACCAGACACAAGGCACATTCAACATTAAAGCTCTTCATAACCCTTAAGCCCTCTTTTATAAAGCAGCTCTTTGAGAAGTCTCTCAGTTAATATTCACCCTGCGTCCCTGCCTGTTTATCACTAGAATCACATCAGCAACTGAGGAAGCTTTGTCTTGAGTGAAGCTGTTCTACACAGAAGTCGCTTCCATACAGGGAATTGCAAAAATCCCATGTGTACTTTGTCACATGCATGAATGCACATATGCACGATTTTACTGGATGTGCTGAGAAATCACTGCCAATTGTGGGTTCCTGCTGTGCTTGTACATGGTGAAACTGGCATATGTACGTTAATCAAACACAATGAGCATAATGCAGGATTCATGCAGTTTCCCTACAAAGAAGTGACTTTCTTATAGGAAATGCATCTTGTGTGAAACAGACCTCAGATAAAATGAAATTACATTGATTTAGCACAAAGAGCTCCAAGCCAACACCAAGCACAGTATTTAAACAGAAAAATATCACAATTTCCCCTCACAAACAGGGAACAATACTTATTGATTTGTTCCAAAAGAAAATGTGTACATATTAATTTGTTCCAAATAGGAGACGGCTTGAGTGCAGATGGAGAAAACCTCCTAGTGGATGCAATCAAACTCTGGTATGTGCCTACAGTCAGATATTCTCAGGGCAGTGAGGTTGGCAAACAGTGAGGTCTCGCTGCCTCTATTCAATCCTTTATCTACTGCCCAGCAGAGCTTTTTAGGGTCATCCAGGGCCTATTACAAGCTGGCCCTAAGGACGCTGTAGACCCGTCCAAGGCCCACTGTAACATTTATTTATTTGAAATATTTTTATGCCACTCCTCAGCCAAAAAGGCTCCCAGAGCAGCTTACATATACAGTAATACCTTGGATTACAAGTAACTTGGTTTGAGAGTGTTTGCAGACAAGCAAATTTTTAATATTTATTTAATTTTTTTGACTTGATATACAAGCGTCGTCTTGCAATACAAGTACTGTAGTACGGCTTAAATTAAAAATTTCTGTTGGGGGGGATTTCGTTTTGATATAAGAGTGTTTTGGATTACAAGCACCTTTCCGGAACAAATTATGCTCTCAATCCAAGGCATGACTGTAATCAATTAAACAAGACAGTCCCTGCCCACAGGCTTACAATCCAAAAAGACAAAACACACAAGGAAAAAGGAATGGGGAGGGAAGAAGGGGGAAATTAATTCTTCTGGCAGGGCTGGTGGAATCACCTGTGGTCCCTCTCATCTCCCTCTGCACAGCCCACTGGAAATGGCTGCTGGTGGCAACAGTTGAGGAGGAAGGAGCCTTCATGAGGGAGGCCTTTCAGGAGGGCTGGTGGAATGGCCCTGTGCTCCCTCCCTAGTAACATGTGTGCTAGGCTTCTCCGGATAAAATTTCTTCCATCCGCTGGGACTTAGACTCCAATGTTACCAGCAGTTGAATCAGGTGAGGTATCCAGAGCATAGCCTGGTCGAGTTTCCTGGATGAGTTTCAGCTGGTACAGCTCGAGGAAGTTTAACACAGTGCTTGGACAGGTTCATGCAACCACTTCCATACTAGATCCTTGCCCTGCTTGGCTAATAAAACTAGTAGGGAGGGATAAGCAGGCTGGGCCAGGGAGGTGATTAAAGCATCCTTGTGAGAGGGAATGCTCCCATGCCAGCTGAAAGAGACTGCAGTGAGACCCACTCCTGAAGAAATCTTCTCTGGACCCAGAAGATCTTAACAACTTTAGGCCGGTGCAAAATGTTCCTTTCCTCGAGTAAGGTCTTTTGAGCGGGTGGTGGCCAACCAGCTCCAGGCACTCATAGATGAGACTGATTATCTGGAACCATTTCAGTCAAGGTTCAGGCCAGGTTTTGTCATGGAAACAGCTTTGGTCGCCCTGTATGATGACCTATGTTGGGAGAGAGACAGGGGAGTGTGACCCTGTCGATACTCCTGGATCCTTTGGTAGTTTTCGATACCATCACCATAGTATCCTTCTGGGGAGGCTGTCTGAGCTGGGAGTGTGGGGTACTACATTGCAGTGGGGCTCCTACTTGGATGGATGGCTCCAGAAGTGGTGCTTGGGGAATATTGCTTGGCCCCGTCCTGTGGATTCTCCAGCATGGGGTTCCCCCAGGGGGTGGTTTTGTTCTCCATGCTATTCAATGAGTTCTGGAATGCGCTGCCATCAGTATGCTGATGACATGCAGCTCTACTTCTCCTTTTCATCTCAATTAGGTGAGGCTGTGGATATGCTAAATCAGTGCCTGGCTACAACCATGGACTGGATAAGGGCTAACAAAACTGAAGCTCAATCCAGACAAGACTGAGATGCTGTCAGTGGGTGGTTCTTCTGATCAGATGAGGATGCTCAACCTGTTCTGGCTGGAGTTGCACTCCCCTTGAAGGAGCAAGTTCATAGCTTGGGGATTCTCCTGGAGCCATCTTTGTCACTTGAGGCTCAGGTGGCCTCAGTAGCATAGGGTGCCTTCTACCACCTTCAGCTGGGGGCCCAGCTACACCCCATCTGACAGGGATAGCCTGGTTCCAGTAATCTATGAACTTGTAAGTTTCAAGTTAGATTACTGCAATGCACGCTACATGGGGCTGCCCTGAAGACTGTTCAGAAGCTGCAGCTTGTGCAAAATGCGGCAGCCAGACTAAGTAGAACCAGAAGGTCTGAACATATAACACCAATTTTGGCCTGCTTGCATTGGCTGCCTGTATGCTTCCAAGCCCAATTCAAGGTACTGTACAGGTTTTAACCTATAAAGCCTTACATGGCTTGGGACTGCATTACCTGATGGAGTGCCCTCTCCCAACTGAATCTATCCGGACACTACAATCAACATTTGAGGCCTTCTTCTGAATACTACCTCTAAGGCAGGCTCAGAGGGTGGCAACAAAGGAGAGGGCCTTTTCAGCAGTGGCCCTGCAATTGTGGAATGATCTCCCCACTGAGGCCCACCTGGTGCCAATTCTAGTCATCTTTTTGGCACCAGGTTAAAACTGCCCTCTTCTCCCAGGCATTTAAGGGTATTTAATGGCATGATGGGGCATTCATGTCAGCTGTTTAACAGGTCAAGCTTGTACTAAAATTGTTTAGCTGCTAAATTGTTTTTTAAATTTTGTATATTGGAAAAAATATGCTGTTTTTTAATTTTATTTGTGGTCCATGTTTTTATTAATTGTTGTGAACTGCTTCAGCTATTTAGAAGTATAGAAATAATAGTAATTGTGAAAAGGACCAAAGCCGGTCCTTTGCGCGGGTTTGGGCACCAAGGGGTTAACCAGAGCAGGGTTAGCCCTTTACGCACAGCTTGCGGCACCTAGGCGTTAATTTTAACGCTAGGACAGTGAAAGAAGCAGTCTTATGAATGGGAGCCACTACACTGTTTATAGGTAAACAGAGCTTAATTAAGCGTATCAAAACATACACAAAAGCAGTGTCTGCAATTGACACTGGTATAGAGCAAGCCGTAGCAGTAATACACACAAGGGTTACCTGGAATGACCCTGGTTCTTCACAGCTGTGTATGCTAACGACTGGGCGAATTCAGCTAGTTTCACCGGGAGCTTCCCGGGGCTGGATCCTGAGGTCGGACCGAAGCCCTGGACCTCCGCGCAGCTTTCTGCCCACGACCAACAATCTTTTCCCGCCACAAGCCCCCTTCTTTATCCCCTCTTCTTGGCTCCCTCCTGCGCCCTCTCGCCTCTTGACCAGTTGAACGAGCCAGGAGTACCTGTTTCTCTGGGTGCTTTAGGGTGCTTAGGAGTACTTGCCACTTCTTTGTGGCCACCAGGCATCTTGGCGCCCCTCTTGTTGTTTGGAATGTTTTACAGCTCATTTTGCTGCCTGGGGAGGGGAAGTTGCCAGGGGGTATGCAGATGTGTTCCACTGTGAGCCTCATTGCATGAATCAAGTGCGGTACCAGGTGAGAGGTGGGGGTCTGTGTGTACCTGCCCTGGCTTTCTCTTCACAGTAATAGAAAATTTCCAAAATCCATATCACCATAATTCCTTTATATTGATTTGTATAAATGAGACCATTTGGAAAATGCATTTTCCTGGTATGGAAAATGTTTCCATAGGTATGGAAACTAAGCTATTGAAATACACACACACATCATTGGCTCATAACATGGTGAACTGAATGCTGAACACATTAGGCCCAGGGGCCATAGGCAGTCACAAAAAATATAGATAATAGTTCTTATGTGAGCAACTAGACCAGACATAATCAGGGCTCAGCTGAACTTGCAAAAGGACCAGGACCATCAGTTGCAAATGCCAGTAAGATGGCTCCTTATGAAATGTAAACTTTATCATTAATCAGGGTTTACAGTCGTAATTTTAGAAGGTTAGGAAAAGCTATTACAGAAGCCTTACAAACATGGAAACAAACCGCCACGTTTTTACTCACCCCCAACCCCACCAATGCCTGCACTAGTCAATTGTGGCTTAAAAGGAAGCAAGGGTAAAATGTTATAAAACTTACCTGCCTGGTCACCAAGAGGCAATTCTTATTCATCATAAGTGACCAAGTGAGAGCTTATTTCCAAAACTGTATTACAACAACAACCTGGCAGATAAGAACAATGGTTTGCCATGTGCCTCTATCTCACAGAATAGTACACCTAGAAAGTTATTATCCCTAAAGGAATGGCTTGCCTCTACCAAGTACCAAACTGTTATGCTACACAAGAAAAAACTGACAGAATCAGAATTAGTACAAATCAATCATCAATGAGTTGGAAATGATCCAGTCAGTCATCCAACTCCCAGTATTTTATATGTACAGTAAATGCATCCAAGAAATACCTATTCACAAAAACAAAGTCAATGCAGGGCTGATGCCACAGCCTGACTCATTAAACAATATTTCATACAATTGTGAATTTCAAGCCTTTGCAATTTCATTTAAACTTTATAAAGGGAGGAACCTGTAACAAATCTACAGGTCTCATGCATACGGTAAAAACAGAAACCACCAAAGGGGGAGGGGAGGGAGAGAAATACTTTTGAATCTTAATTCTTCTAGAAGAGCAGCATAATCAGGCCTGAACATTATCCTCTAAAACAAGGAAAAACAAATTACTCACTCCAGCAAAACGAAGAACACAAACAAAGCAGAACTTGAGACAAAAGGATAGCAAGGAAGCTTCCAAAGCCAATGTGGATTCTAGAACAAGACAACCTCAAATCCCTTGTAAAACAGTGGAAAACTATAAATTTTCTGTATCACTCTTTGAATTTCTGAAATCAAGTAATGAGAAGTAACAGCTTGCCTTTCAGGGCAAATTTTAAACGGGGAAGGGAGTGGGGGGGGGGTGGAGAGAGAGAAAGAAAAGAACAGGGATAATCAAAAATCTTAAATTCCAAAGTTTCTGCAACCTGCAAATTTGGTCGGATACAAACCGGTGAGTAATATGCTTGGCCCAAACTTCCTTCCTTCCCTCTACCAACGGACCCGATTCCCTTCGAGAGATCAGACTACGGCACCCTGCTTTAAATCCACGGTCGGCCCTACCACCTCTTACTCCCCACGACCTCCCAATAATTCAGTTTCCCAAGAACTCGGACGCTGTCCCCTTCTTCAGGGTGGCGGGAGGAATGGCGGGATTTCCCAAGGGCGCCGCCCCCTTCCAAGTTAAAAGCGCTTCCCTCTTCGTCCGGATACGAACCCCTTGCCAAATCTTCCCTTCTATCTGAAGAAAAAGGAAGAAGAACCGGCGCCGAAGAAGGAACAACTGTAGTGAGTCAGGGAACAGCCGAGCGACAGATACTGTCTAACGGTCGGTTCTGTAGCAGCCTTGTCAGAACGGACTCGGGCTATTCTCAGCTGCCACCACCCGGAAGTGACGGATAAAATGCTGGACAAACGAACGTTTCGCGCGCCGGAAGTGGGTGTGGAGGAAGAAAGAACTCACGGAGGGAACCACCGGAGGAGCTGTAAAATGGTAAGTACTGGCGTTGCACTGGTAGAGTTGTGGTTTATGAGGGCCCGACTCTTTTACAGCTCAATCTTATGCGTCTTAGTCCGGAAACGTATACCAAATCATTCCTGTGTTACTCCTGTCCCTCGATACGTTTTCTGGATTATCACAAAGGCATACTGAGCAAGGTGTAGAAACGTATTGGTAGGGATAGGTTTTGCATGGGCAGGAATAGCAGATCGGATTCCACCCTTAAAGGTGGCCTTAAAATGATTTTAAATAAAATTTACAAATAAGTAATCCTGTACATAAATAACTGGTGCCCCTTCTGTGGTCATGATCAGCTGGAGCCTGGAATAATATCTTAAAAGTAGGCTAAACCTCAGCTATGTCCTCTGTTTTGGTTATTAGGGACATATGAAGATAAAGAATAGTATCAGTAGAGTGCCTTTCCCTCACCAATGAGTAACCACACACATCTGGAGCTAGGGGGACAGGTCTTCTGGGTTAAAGGCTAAGTCTTGGCACCATTTTTCTTAGGAATTAAATTTTGGCTGTGATGGTGTTATGGGGGGGGAGGAAAGGGTTTTATAGTATTTCTTCAGAACCATGATCTATCATTATGCCTTTTTAGGGGAAACAGAAGAAAGCAAAGAAATATGCTACCATGAAACGCATGATCAGCCTTCGTGACCAGCGGATGTGAGTCTCTTGGTATTATTTAGTAGTAGTAGGTACTGCTGAAGTATTTGAGTTGAACCCCAAGAGCTTTTCACAGTTAAGGGTGCCATCCTATGTATGTTGACTGCCGTCTCCCAAAGCAGTTACTTTATTCCCAACTCAAGGATGGAAAGCGGAATACCAGTGGTCAGTATAAGAGGTTTAAAGATGTTCTTAAGGCTAATCTAAAAAAATGCAATATAAACATCAAAAACTGGGAAGCTCTGACCCATGAACGATCTAAATGGAGGTTGGCCTTTCACAAAGCTTCTATGGACTTTGAAGAAGCTCGAGTGCAAGGTGAAAGGGAGAAACGTGCTAAGCGAAAAGCACGTCAAATGAATCCTTTACAAGACCATCTTCCATCTGGTAACCTGTGTCCTCACTGTGGGAAGCTGTGTGGATCTAGAATTGGCCTCCACAGTCACTTACGGACCCATCGCTAGAGTCTACACAATTTTCTTTAGAATTTTCCTCCTTTTTAAAATCTCCTTTTTGTAAATTTTCTTTCTTTTCTTTTCTTTTTTTTATCCTGGAAGACAATCTTACTCGGTCACGAGTGATCGCCTGACTGACTGACTGAGACAGAAAAAAGTCCTACAACTCCTAGCATTCCGCAGCCAGCTGGCTGGGGAATGCTGGGAGTCATAGGAATTTTTTCTGTCTAAACATACATAGGATAGTGCCCTAATAGGTCTAATCCTGTGCATGTCTACTCAGAAGTAAATCCTGTTATGTCAAATGGAACTCAATCCCAGATAAGTGTGTATAGGACTGTAGCCCTATTCCCAAGTAAATGTGTATAAGATCTAAATGGAGGTTGGCCTTTCACAAAGCTTCTATGGACTTTGAAGAAGCTCGAGTGCAAGGTGAAAGGGAGAAACGTGCTAAGCGAAAAGCACGTCAAATGAATCCTTTACAAGCCCTACTTGATCAGTTCTTTAGATTAATTGATGGAAAACCTTTTGATTAAGAGGTTTGATAGGAGACTTTTTTCTTTCTTTTTTGATACAAGTACTTACAAAAAGGACAAGTGCCATCAAATAAAGTTTTGGTGGCAAAAAAAATCCTCATTTATTTTCAGAGTTAAATCATAAGATTGGGACCATTTTAATTTCCAAAAACAAACCAATAAAAACTGTATTTGCTGGCATCAGTAACTTTAAATTTGTACTGTAACATTTGTACTATGAAAAGATTTGAGATTTCTAGAAAAGGAGATAGCATTCTTTAGCTAAAGTGTTATAGGGGAATGTGTATACTTTTAAAATATTATTTTGGAGTTTATTTCATGCATGGTTTCTGGGACTGGCTATAAAGAACTCTCTTCTTTTTACTACATTGTGTCACAGTGCAAGAGTTCAAGCTACTCTGATGCTGCTGAGGGCAAAATGTCACAGTTTTGAATTTCTTTCCTTAATCCTATTAAGTATGGAGTTCAGCCATGTTTTCCATTGAGTTTGTATAATAAGATTTGGAAAGATGGCTTTTGCAGTCCTTTACTTGGAAATTACACAGAGATTGCTCTGGTTTTGCGGTGAGGGGAAATGTTCCACTTTATTATTTGGATTACTATCATAAACATTTGAACTATATTTTCTTTGTTTTTTATCATCTGAACCTGTATTTATATATTTCTTCCTGACTCTAATGTTATGTTCCTGAGTTATCTACAATAATTTACTTTAATGACAGTAAGTGGTGCTTACAAATGTTTTTAAACCTTTTGTCATTTCTAGCAAAGAGAAAGACCGAGCAAAAGCCAAAGAGAAGAAGAAGGAAGATCCCAGTGCAATCAAAGAGAGAGAGGTGTAAGTACCAAATGATTTCTTGTTCTCTGTGTAGCGCTCACAGGAGTGTTGTGGGAAATGACAAAATCTGAGTCCCAGTCTTTGTGTGGGCAATGTTGAGAGTGTTCTTTTGAAGCTGCTGAATGGGTTGAAGAGTTTACAATGGACTGCTTAACCCTAGTGCTACCTTCATTACTTCATAGAATTATTTATTTATTTATTTATTATATTTATACCTCGCCTTTTTTCCTGCAAGGAACCCAAGGCGGCTTACATAATCCTCCTTCTCCTCCTCCTCCATTTTATCCTCACAACAACCCTGTGAGGTAGGTTAGGCTGAGAGTCAGTGTGACTGGCCGAAAGTCACCCAGTGAGTTCATGGCTGAACGGGGACTAGAACCCGGATCTCCCGAGTCCCAGTCCAACACTCTCACCACTACGCCACACTGGCTCTGCATTTGGAAAGGATTAAAAGTTTATCCTGCTCCACCCACTGGTCCAATGTATGGTGCATTAATACAGCCCTCCACAGATTAATCTATATAGTGTGTTACAGGTAGAGAACTTGTGTACTGGGGGGAAAAGGTTCTTACAGGACAGGTGGCTTGAGTTGATTTGTGTTGTGCAAAAGACCCAAATCATATGTTGCAGTGAAAGACAAAAATACACTTCTACTATAACTGTCATTTGAACCTCAGAGAAAGTATAGTGATAACTCAAATACTGAACATGAATCCAATTTCAAGGGAAATTGAGATGTATGCAATCAAAGCATCCGCTCTCTGGTTGTCATTTCCGGACTCCCCCAAAGTAGAACTCTTTGTGGATGTGGAACTCTTCTTGTTCCCAGCAGGCTACCACTTAGACATTGTCTCAGTCCTGTTTCTGTATTACCCAGCAATTCTATGTGCTACCTAGATCCAAAATTAGAAGTAAGTCTGATTTTGGTAGTTGTTACTTTCAAATAAGTGTGCTTAGGATTATGTCCTGATATCATGAAGACTTCGTTAATGCTGGTGTTTTCAGCATGGGAGATGCAGACACACGTTATGTGAGTCATCAGCAAACTTTGCTGATCAAGTAGATAGTGGGGTACCTACTTGCACTTCTAACCAGCAGGTAAGATCGCCATACTTTCCTTATTTTAAGGATTGGTCATTTCTTCCAAATAACACCACTGTAAAGAATTAACATTAAAGATTTCTTGGAATCACCCATCTAATATTTGATCAGAAGAAGGGTTTGATGTGGTTTCAGTCTTTAAACAAAAAGCTTTCTGGAGGATCAATTAAATCCAGGGGTAGGCAACCTGATGCTCTCCAGATGTTTTGGAGTACAATTCCCATAAGCCTGGTTACTTTATACCCTGTTGAACAAGAACACTAATCTTGTCCTAGAATGTTAAAATTTTTGATGCAGGCCTATAGAAAGATAATGAGTGAGGATGCCCTTTGCTCCCCCCAAAATGGTCTCTGGTTGTGCATATCTGGGTATTGGGACTGATTTTAGACCCCCAAGGAAGTTGACTCATTTGAGGCAAGCAAGAAAGACAAGGCAGACTTATCCATTAAAATATTAATATACCGGTACTGCTTTTCCATTGTTCAAAGCAATTTAAAAAATAATAATGAAAATGCAAATAAGACAAAAACAATATTCAGTAATCAAAGATAAACAGACAAATAAAGCCCTGTCAAAAGCAAGCCTAAAAATGTAGGGCTTGCAGCTGTAGTGAAAAGAAAGCAGAGGTATCTGTCCTGACCTCTACCAGGAGGAAGTTTCACAACTTCAGAGTAGACAGTATAAAAGCCCTACAAAAGTTTGTACCTGCTGTAAAGATGGCACAGAAAGCTTGCTGACTGTACCTCATTGGATGAGTTTTGAGATGTAATAGCTCCTCCTTTTAAATGCATACAAATGCTTGTGAATACCCTAAACAGTAAATGTAGCTAATGTAGGTCTTTACCTTCTGAGCATTTTGACATACCCTACTAGGTAATCACATTTTTCAAGATATTTTCTGAAGTATGAGAGGCACAATATTCTTTGAATAGTGAAGAGTCTATAAGCCAAGAAAAAATGCTTCTGGAGCAGTAGTATACAATGTGTAGACAGTGACTGGGTTTGCATGATCTGAGAGGGAAAATAAGCTACCGTAGCTTATTTTTCCGCCCCATGTGTGCTGATCACATGCCGCCAAATTACCATAGTTACCTTCACTGGGTGCGGTTTGTCATGTCATCCGAACCCAGCAAGGGTGGGGGGACAGCTGGGTTTACAAACCACCCCAGAACCCATGGCATGTTCTACGGTATCGGACACATGACAAACCATGCCCAGTGAGGGTAATTATGGTAATTTGTGGTGCACATGCCGGGCGTGTGAACCTGCCCAGTAATCCCTGCTTTAAAGTAATTTGTCCTTTTCTTTGTTTTCAGCCCCAAATATCCCTCCTGCTTGTTCTTCCAATATAACACACAATTGGGGCCTCCCTACTACATCTTGGTTGATACCAACTTCATTAATTTTTCCATTAAAGCCAAACTAGATCTGGTGCAGTCGATGATGGATTGCCTCTATGCCAAGTGTAAGTATCTATTGCAACTCCTTCCAAAACAGTGCCATTGAGATAAGGTGAGGTTATTTTAAAAAATCCATTTGTGAAGATACTTTTTTGTTGAGGCTAATATAACAGTGTGTCACCAGGTTCTGGTTTCCATTATTATTAATCATCATCATCATCATAGCATTAAGTGATTTACCATTGGCTTTGCAAGTATATCCATATTTCTTAACAAGTAGATCTGATTATTATGGAATACCTTGATTAATTAAAGTTAAACCAGCATTTCCTTAGAATAAAGCAGCCAGCTACAAAAGTATTACCAACTTATTGCTAATTTTGTTGAAACATTATTGTTGCATGTTATTTACTTTCAACAATGTATCAGTTATCAGATTTGATCCTCTGACACTTATGGTCAAAGAGGTCTCTTTTAATGGTGTCTTTTTCCTTCTGATGGATGTGTATATTAGATGTATAGAATAATATGGCGAGAGAAATGGGTGAGGAACCAATCAACTAACAACACAATCCTATGGCCGTTAGACTGTCTAGACAGCCATAGGATTTTTTGGAATCCAAGCTCTGACCTTGGAAACATACTTTGAGGTCACAGCTGGGATTCTGAACTTGGAGTGCCTTCCCACCACCCTTGAGCAACAAGAGCAACCTTGGAGACAGGCTTTTGGGGGTGTGGGGAGGAGACAGGCACTGCCAGCATATGAAGTATCCTGGCAGGGCCTTGCACTCCTTCTTGCATGCTCCGAGGCCAAACACCTGACTGTAATCAGCTGTCTTAAGTGCTTTGCACAGTGGGAGAAGTGCAGAGGCAACCTTTGCCTCTCCTCTCCTCCCGCCATGCATGGGATGCCCATAATCCGAGTTCAGAGGATTGCACCCTGAAGAGTGTGGTATTTTAATTGTCTGTGATGCTTTCATTGAGACTGACTTTCAAAAGGATTAATAAAGTGACCAGATAAGTAAATACTTATACATCTGAAACCTAATATTTTTTTGTATTGGCCAGCTCTAGGGGTTTGTTGCACTGCATGTTTATTATATTAAACATCCATTACATTCCTGCAGGTATTCCCTGTATCACAGATTGTGTCATGGCTGAAATTGAGAAACTGGGGCAGAAGTATCGCATAGCCCTAAGGTAGGGACATGATAACTATGTTCTTCCATCTGTCTTGTCTAAAGTGTGAATGTGGAGAACAGAGGCTCACCCTAGATTCAAGATCTAGTTCTTGGCTGTACCCCATTATGCTCAGATAGGTTGCCACCACCTCCTTCTCCCTTTGCTTCCCAGGCCAGATGTGCCTCTTGAGAGCATGGCATGGCTGCAGATCTTCCCAGTTCCTGCTGGACAAAGGCACTGTTCTACCTCCCTTTCTAACCTTGTAGCTTGGAAGAATGTCCAGGCCCAGGGAAGAACTTTCTGGATTGCAAATTCACCACTTTCTGGTACAAAGAAGAAAGGGGGGAAATGATTCCAGACAGACAGTGCAAAAGGAAACAAAAGGCTTTTCTATCTTATCTAAATATTTGAAATTCAAGGTAGGCTTCTGAACTTAAACTCACAGACATCTATGAGGGTAGCCATGCATTTCAAAACAGCTGACAATTTAATATGGGCAGAAGGCATAATATAATATAATAATAATAATAATATATAATAATAATATAATAATAATTATTATTATTATTATTTTATTATTATTATTATATTATTGTGGAGAAAAAGAGCCTCCGAGGGTTCCTACACACACACACACACACACACGCCTCCTCATGTGAAAACCAAGTAAGGCCGGTTGGGGGCTGGGAGGAGGCGAAATGTGCATAAAGTATCGGGTGGGGCATGGCGCCTGAAAGTCCTGAAAAGTCTACAGTGACCCGGCTTTCAAATGCAAAAGTCATGAGTCATGGGTTCCCCTCCCCTACCTGGCCAGGTGGGGTTCATCCTGATTGACTGGAGGCTGGGAGGCTACAGGAAGGAGGAGGGGAGGGGGAAAGAGCTATATTCCAAAGTGTGGGTTTTTGTCTTTGTCTTTGGGTCATCGCATGGTTTGTTGGAGCAATGGCGGCAAGCCAAGCAGAGGCCAAGCCTTCGGGTGGCCTCAGGATCCGACCCCAGGTAGCTCCTGGTGAAATTAGCTGAATGAGGCTTTGGTAAGGCAAGCCTTGTTGGAGGGCTACCCATCTCGGACCTTCGGGTAGGTGTGTAGTCTTCCCGGGCAGCAAGGCTGTGCTGGACCCAACCCTGGAAGAGAACTGACCCCCAGGTAACTAGTTGTGTGCCAGGGAGATATAAGGAATCAGTAGGTTTTGTTATTTTTGCAGCTCTATTACTTTGTACCAAAGTGTCTCTCTATTTCGTGTGCTTCTCTCATTTCCCTATTGGTTGTTGTAAAATGCTACCTGAAATAAACCTTCTTGGTTTTTACCCCACATGGTGTTTGTGGATTGCTCTGTGGTTCCAGCAACTAAATCCAGGTTACAGTCATAAAGGCAAGTCCCTGAACAGTGATTCAAGTAGGATTGCTTGGCAGTCTGGTACCTTGAGATCTCTGGGGGTCTTGGGTCCTTTGGGGTAGGAAAGGGTGGGTTGTGGCGGGTCAGCCAGCCCCCCTTCCTCCACAATAATAATAATAATAATAATAATAATAATGTATTTCAGTTTGAGTTGCCCTATAGCCAAAGCTCTCAGGATGACATACAGAACAACATACATAATCTGCTGCTTAGGCAAAGTGGGGGCAATAGGTTTGCTGCCTCTGATTGGAAGGATCCAATGGGAGAATGTTTTTCCAGTTGGGTGGAAGGGTCAGGGTCCACCTCTTAGGGCTGTCCCTATGTAAAATGGGGAAAGTCTGGGTCTAGATCACATAAACAGGTATAACTTCACCTATGTC